>OX438816.1:7145199-7472966 GCA_949316475.1 Hypomecis punctinalis
GCCAAAAATCAAGTCAATCCGTGGCTGCACAAAAGAGCAACAAACCAACAAGCACACTCTCGGGTTTATAATATTAGTAAGGACACGTCAGAACGTCGTACTTATTCGCGAGCCCGGAGGGGGCTGCGGTGGGTAAGGGGAGAGGGGTTAACGAATTTTGTCGTACATATACGCTTTTCGTGGACCAATTGTATTTATACGTTAGACGGATTTCGTTTAGCGAAACCAACCGGTATAGTAGTATTATTTGTGTATTTCGATGTGTTTATATTTTTGACCGACGAACCACCGGAGGAGGTATACAATTCAACTCGTAGTTAATTCAACGCATAACTTTTTTCATAGTAGTCTGATTTCAATAATTCTTTTTTATTAGAAAGAGAATACTTCGAAATTGGTCCCATTTAAATTTTATCGAAATCGGCTGAGCTACTTTTGATAAATAAACAATAATGTGAAAAATACCACATCATCTGTGCGAAATATTCGCGAATTCTGTACACGGGTGAAGTCGGTCATGCTATTTTATACAAAAATAATTATTTGTTTTTTGTTCTATTCAGTAGTTATATAAGCCATCATCATTATTTCAGCCTGTTTTAATCTATTGTTGGACGTATGCCTCTCCTTAAAACATACCTTTCTTTCTGATCCTGTGGCAGTCTGATAAATTTATGTGAGTATAAAAAAGTTTCTATTATTATTGGTATTTTACTAATACAAAAGCAATTTCTTTGTAACTAAAATTTGTTATAGGTACCTACTGATAATGTTTCAGCTATATGTTAATCCGATAGGTTGTTAAAAAAATTATTTACAAGCATTTATGTGATGAATATAGGCGTTTTTTGTGTCAGGATGTTATTATTGTTTATGTTAAAAAATATGATAATATGTAGTAATATATCAGTCAGTCTCTGGCCGCTATGTTACGAGTATTGCCATAGTTTGGGGTTAGAGACAGTGTTAAGGACGTTATTAATATTAGAAATATCTTACACTCGGTCTCTTATAATTATTACCTCAGGAAAAATAGACGTATTTTTTGGTCAACTGTGCACTAAATTTCTGATTCAATTTTTTTTTGACCGCGATAGAAAAACCGGTTCATTAAAAGGGCCACAAATCGTAAACGTTAAGTTTAACAAAAAAGTTTACTGGAAACAAAAGATGCCAAATTTTATTTTCTACGATAATAGTGTCTGTGCATAAAGTGCATAGTTTCCGAGATATTGACCAAAAACGTTTTTTCAAGATAACGCTTGAAGCTTCATCTGGATCTGTCAGGATTTTGTGATTTCATGCTCAGTAAGTGAACCCAAAAGTTTAAAAAAAAATTGGATTGGAAATTTAGTGCAAAGTTAAATTCTATTTTACCTGAGGCATGCTTTTTATATCTAATACAAAGAAAAGTCGTCATTTTTAACGAACTTGTGCGTCGTCGATAGATCGAGAACAAAACATGCCCCACCTCACGCGATCTGTGACCATTACGATGTTATTTTTTCTTAATTCTTAATTATGATAGATTTTATTCAAGGTCTATAATTTAAATATTGTTTGGTGTATGTACTTTGTGATTGAGGTAGTCCTTGCCATTCGACTACTTGGTAGACGCGAGTACTGATGAAAACCGAATTGGTCTCTTTTTAGTTGTACTAGCAATGAAGTAGATAAGTAAGTTCTTATAGGCCGGAGGGCTAGCCCTGGTGTCAGAATTTTTAGGGCGCCTGAAGGCCTCTGACATAGCTAAACGGTTAAATCAACCGGGACTTTAATTTAACGTGTCATTTGAGCCACGTATAGCAATGACAGAGCAGTTTTGTCAACATAACAAAATTAGTAAAAAGGCACACGGGCGACCTTATACTCTATAAAATTTAACTTGATCTCTGCGACAGTAGAAGATTGACATTTTTAGAGTTGGGATAGTGGTGGAAAAAATCGATTTTCAAACAATGTTGTAATGAAATCGAATGAGTAGTTGAAGATGAGAAATTGGATTTCATTTACTTACTATTATTTAAGATCAAGTATGTACACATGTAAATAATGTTATGATATTAATTATATACTTATAAGAATGTAACGATAGTATTTATCGACGTTTTTCACTATTATCGATGCTAATGTAACATATAATTGGGTTTAATTTAATTACACATGTAAAAAAAGTTATGATATTAAAATATACAATAAAATTAATGATAAATCAAGTTTTATTTAAAATATCGTCAGTATAAACTATCGATATTTTAATTAAAACTCTATCTAAAACTCTGTGGTCACGATCATTCGTCGCCCGTCACTAATCGGCATGTCCATAAAGTATGACATTGATAGGTACTGTCTGTACTATTAAGAAATTCAGGACTTCATAGGCGTGATTTTTCTGACAGCTGTCGCAGAGATCAAGTTAAATTTTATAGAGTATAGATACGACGCTTCTCTTTTTGCACCAACTCGTAACACCATACATATTTTTTGTCAATTTCAAAGTCAAATCATTTATTGCAACAAAAGGTGACTTCCACAAGTGGTATATTATTCAGAGAAAAATCGAACCAAGATGGTATATACATCATTTGAAAGCTTGTTTTATGGGCTTCTCAAAAATATTTAATTTTGATTTTTTCATCTCTCCATTTTTTTAATGTGAAATATAAATTGTATGATAAATAACAATATAGTTTTTCATTTTTTCTTGTTTAGCAATAATGAAGTGCTTATATCGTTATTTTACTTGCATTTGTAGCTGATTATGCCACATTCATATCCTAATTTGCTAAAATTAAAAATTATAACCTACCAGTGTGACCAGTTAGTAGGTACAATGTGACAAAAAACACTTTAAAAGTGTGTCTAATTGGTGAAAATGATTTTATTTAACAATTTGGTGGTTACTTAAACAGGGTTGATATATATAAACTACCTATTTAGCCAAATATATTTATTTATTCAAATAAATTCAAAATTAATTTTGACAAAATCGGAGGGCTCCTTTTTGTTTTTAATTGGTGGTAATAGACTCGGAAAAATATGAACTTTCTCGAAATGTAACGAGTGTTGTGGTTAGAATTTTTGATTATTATTATACCAGCCTCGATACATTCTGTGGACATGTCCTTTAGATGCGGTTCTTAGTGTTTTGCGGCATGTTTTGTATAGTGATACATATGACCCTATAAGGGTATGGCAATTTTATAATTTGTATTGGAACGATTTATTATTATGTTCTCTAGATTATCGGTAAAAAATTCGTCTAATGTGTAATAGCATTTCGATAAAAGGATTATTTTTAGTTGTTTTATGAAACAGTTTTCTCTTTCGATATCTTTTAGATTATTTGGCAATTTATTGAATATTTTCATAGCCATAGAATTTGGGCTAGCACTGTGCATTGCTAAGTTAGACTTTGGTTCTACGAGTTTATGTCTATATTGTGATCTAATTTTGTGCGATTTATCAGACGCTTTGATAAAATATTCAAGGTGCTTTTTGACAAATTTGCATACTTCAAATATATAAATAGATGATACCAGGGACATAATTTCAAGTTTTATAAAGTATGGTTAATGGAATTTTGGTATGGTAATATCGGGAGTTTTTATATTTGCGAGAATACGAATAATTTTTTTTTTGTATTATGAATACTTCATGCGCGTTTACACAATTCCCCCATAAAATAATTCCATATTGGAGCCACGAGGACGCAACGGCATGATAAGCACTTTTAGCTGTCGGTAAATCTGTAGCAAGTCTGAGTGCTTTAATCTGAGTCAGTGAAGCTGCTTAATTTAGTCATAAGTTTTTTAATGTGTGCTTTCCAATTTACGTGCGAATCTAGTTCTATGCCAGGCAATGTCGCAAAGGTGACGTCCACAAGTGGTATATTATTCAGAGAAAAATCGAACCAAGATGATATATATACATCATTTGAAAGCTTGATACATGGGCTTCCCAAAAATATTTAATTTAGATTTTTTCACCCCTCCATTTTTTTTAAATGTAAAAAATTAATTGTATGAAAAATAACAATATAGCTTATTACTTTTTCTAGTTTAGCAGTGATAAAGTGTTTATATCGTTATTTAACTTGCATTCTTAGCTGATTCTTTCACATTCATCGCTTAATTTGCTAAAATTAAAAATTGTAACCTATCAGTGTGACCAGTTAGTAGGTAAAATGTGATAAAAAACACTTTAAAAGTGTGTCTAATTGGTAAAAATGCTTTTATTTTAACAATTTGGACGTCACTTAATCAGGGTTGATAGAGATATACTACCTATTGAGCGAAATATATTTATTTATACTAATAAATTCAAAATTAATTTTTAAAAAATCGGAGGGCTCTTTTTTGTTTTTAACTGTTGTAATAGACTCAGAAAAATATGAACTTTATCGAAATGTAACGAGTGTTGTGGTTAGAATTTTTGATTATTATTATACCAGCCTCCATACATTTTGTGGACATGTCCTTTAAATGTAATATGTTTCGTTTTGAATTTTCTAATACTCTTTTTAATGTTTCAGTGCCGTAAAATGATGTTTTATGTACTACTGAGCCTTTGTATTGTGCTCGTGTTATGGAGGTGGAGATTAAAGAAAGACCCTTTGGAGCCTCCAGCTCTGCCGCAGAAGTATCCTATAGTGGGACACGGCATTCAGTTCCTTACAGATAGCGTAGGTGAGTGTAGACATTAGGCCCAATTATGAAGGCGCCATCGGAATTATAGTAGCTATTTAGACTATTTCTGTTACTAAGACTCCGCTGTCCGTCTGTCTGTCTGTCATCAGGCTGTATCTCATAAACTGTTATAGCTAGAAAGCTGAAATTTTCACAGATTATGTATTTTTGTTGCCGCTATAAATAACACATACTAAAAACAAAATAAAATTAATATTTAAGGGGGGCTCCCATACAACAAACCTCAATTTTTAACCGTTTTTCGCTCGATATTAATAATGGTGACAGGTAGATGCTTGAAATATTCACAGAATGTTTAGTTGTATACAGGATGACTGGTAAACAATTAGCATCCTTTTAGGGGCTTCTTCTGTACATTAAAACTATCAACTTTTGTTCTACGGCTTTTATCAAAACTCAAAAAAAATGGTGTTCCATAGAAAAATATCGTTCACTTGCGCTCAAATGTATGGAACAGGATGCTGATTGTTTACCAGTCCCTTGTATACAATTCAATAATAAATAATTAAATTAAAATAAATATTTAAGGGGGCTCCCATACTGTACGGAATCCTGCGCGCGCGAGTCCTACGCGTACTTGGCTGATTATTAATTTCACTTTAGGCATTCGATATACAGAACACTTTTTACGTAGCTATTAAATTTACGATGGCGCCTTCATAATTGGGCCTATTGACATAGCTAATTTTTTTTCTAATTTTACCGTTCCTCCTGGGTATTAACGTGTAATTTAGCGCACTATTTAAGACGTTAGGTACGTAAATGTGGCTAACGTTTCAACGAGTTAAAATTGAGTAACTTAACGTGAAGTGTTACATGATGGCTTAATTAGCGTGTTAAATTACGAGTTAAGATGCAAGTGGAGCAGTAGCACGGGCTGCTGTCTATCTTTTGCTCATCCCAGAATAACAGAATGTACTTATTGACATTTAAAGTATAGGAAGCAAGGATTTTAGCATAATATTTAGGCATGAAAATCAATAAAATAGGTATTAAATTATTATACTTATTTCGCCTTTTGGTTATAAGTCAGTGTATGAATCACGGTTTGCGAATATACTCAGTATTCTGTATAATTGTTTATGTTATAGTTACTAGTTATTACTAAATACCTTTATTACTACGTGTTTTTTCGGAACGAATCAGTTAAAGTCTAAATGATCCGTGTCGGATTTGTGTCGTGAGACTCCGAGAAGGCTACCGCCAGAAACTGCAGTCGGCCCTGAGTATCGCTGCTCCAGAATTAGTTCTAACTAATATTCAAATTTCAGCATTAGTTAACTCTAGTTGTAACAAAGGCTATAACTAGTTATAACTAGTTCTAACTAGGTTATAACTAGTTATAACTAGTTCTAACTAGGTTATAACTAGTTCTAACTAGGTTATAACTAGTTCTAACTAGGGGTATCGCGTTCTATCAAAAAACTGGTTTTAACTGTACTGTAGCATAATAGAAATGATGACTAAAAATGTAATTAGTCCGTCAGATGGACTATCAAAAAATATTATACACGTATTTTTTATTATGTCAATTAAACAAAAATTGATGAAGATACAGTCCGTCAAAGTTTCGCGTGACGTCACAAGTGCCATACAAATGTATAGTCTTCTGTAAGAGAAATGACGTCACGTCCCTCACCCCCTCCTAACTTTGACAAGGTTTATCTTAACCATTTTTGTTGTTTGATTAACAAAAAAAAATTGGTGTCCAATATTTTTTGACAATCTAACTCACGGATTAATTATAATGGTGTCTCCACACACTCCGCGTGGCGACACGAGGGGATGCGAGTACGAGTGTGTGGATGGTGAGCACGTATCGCCTCGTCATTCCTCGCGTGGATAGCGTATCGCCTCGTGGCGAAGGCCTCGCCTCGCCGCCTCCTGGAGTGTGTGGACGCACCATAATAATGAGTTTTTTACCCAGACATCATGCCTATCATATACCTATCTTTGAAAGTATCTACACTTCGCCAATCAATAGCTTGTGTAATAAAACCTGACAAGTGCGAGTCAGGCTCGCATATCGAGGGTTCCGTACAAATCCAGAAAATTTCACTAAATTGGCAAGTAAGTTAAAATCTCTATACTATAACTATCGACAATTTTTAATTTATTTTTTCACATTTCTCGTAATACATCAAAAATTACACATTGTTAAAATAATTAAAAACCTGTTTTAGCGTGTGCTAATGAAGTTCTTTTATATGATACCTTACAAGATACGATTGACTCACTTTGAATTTTGAATCCATAATTTGTGAATTTTGAGGCCTTATTTTTTGTTATTGTGAAATAAAAATGTACAGTTTTCAGATTTATTCCTATATGTGTACTCTGAGACAAAACTTCACGCAAAATTTCATATTTCTATGTCAACTGGAAGTACCCTGTAGGTTTTGATTTTTGTGAGTGTCGGAATATGCGGTTTTTTCCGACAAAACTTTTTTAAACGATAACTGAGAAGTTTTTTGTTACACAACTGCAAGAGACCATAGACATACGTATACAGTTTAAATCAACTCGATATCTCAACGCGTTCCCGAGATAAAGAGTCTTGACATACACACAAACGGACAGACGGACAACAAAGTGATCCTATAAGGGTTCCGTTTTTTCCGATTGAGGTACGGAACCTTAAGAATGATAATCACGTTATTAATTTCTTGCAGGAATGTTCCGTACCATAAAGAAAATATCCGAGGAAACCACGGAGATGGGTGGAGTGGCTAGATTGTACCTGGGACCTCACTTGTTATATTGTATGTACCTATTTGATTGCTCTCAACCTTCCAGCAAATATCTACAGAGCCACAGTCCCTAAGTGAAAGTAGTAAATAAATTATCGAGCGCGAAAATTACAACTAGAAATTATTACCGACTTAGAAATTATTTACATTAAATAATTCACAATGACCCGTTTTCTCGAATCTCGACGTTATGTTTATTGTTTGTCACCAAGCATTAGCATTGCGCAACGTTGTAGTCGGCTTGCAATTGCCTTACGACTAACTAAAAAGCCTGCCCACTACGTAGCTTGGGAAGGGTTTTGAGTCACTGGGTTTGGACACTTTCTTTGCACGATTGTGACTCTATAGATATTTGCTCGGAGCTCTCAGCATATTGTTTTTTTTTCTGTATTTCCTTGGACTTTATCTGAGGTCTTTTTTAGTGTACCTAAGTTTATTTATACCCAAACACAATTGTTACACTTTATAGTGTACAGTGTAAAAAACTTAAATAACATTCCAACTAAAAATAAATCACAACTTACAAACTACTTATGTAACAAACAAAAACTACAATAAAAAACTTAAACAAAAACTGAATATACAGGGTTATTTGTAATCAATTAGCATCCTTTTATTATTATTATTCTGTACTCTAAAACTAACAACTTTTGTTCTGCGACTTTTGTCAAAACTCAGAAAAAAAATGTTGTTCCATAGAAAAATATCGTTCACCCGCGACTAAATGTATAAAAGAGCTGTTTTTTTTTAGTTTTGACAAAAGTCGCAGAACAAAAGTTGTTAGTTTTGATTTACAGAATAAGCTCCTAAAAGGATGCTAATTAATTAGGAATAACCCTGTATATTTATGTAGATGATAATGAAAGCCGGGTAATGACGGAATTACTTCAGAGCTTCTGAAAGCGGGTGGTAATCCGGTACTTAACCATGGAAACTAGCATGATTGTTGCAAATTTTAATGTGTTAATGTTGCATTAAAATATTACACAAGTGGTGTGTAACACTTGTGTAAACATGTGATTTTTTGCAAATTACTTTACCTTATAATTTTAATAGCGCTAAATGCGGATGAATGAGAATTAGAATCATTTATTGATGTTTTGAGCTTAATACTAAAATTAAATATACAACAGTATATTTAATTTTAAATATATCTCGTCATTTCACAATACACAATCGCAAAAATTAAATTTAAAAATTGATTAAATAAAAAATAATTAACTATCTACTTCAGCAACAAGATTAAATGCTGTAGAGAGGCAACCGAATACAAAATTAAATAATGTCGGAACAATACAAAATATCAAAAGTACAAGTGAAAAAAATATATGTACGAGTTGGACAGATGAATAAGATAAATATGGCGGCCTCGAAGAATTACCCGAAATCTAGAGAGTTATTGTGTCTTTGTCTATGTACATAAATTTATTAAACCACACACTAAGATAAACATATTAAGCCGAAGCACAAGTGTACTCAGCTAAGTTATAAAAAAATCTAACCAGACAAGTACGAGTTGGACTCGCGTAGGAAGGGTACTGTACCGTATGGGAGCCCCTCGGCAAAAAAATCAGGTTTGTTGTATGGGAGCCTCTCTTAAATATTTGACGGAGTGAGACAGCATAGCTGGTTTTAATTGAAAGCAATAGTGATGATTTTAAAGTGGGTATCACCCGAATGGGGTGGCACGTGGCAACACTGCATGCTTGTGTCGGAATGAAATGACTTATGACAGATGACGGAAAAACGTCATGCCATTCCCGAGCGCGAGGCGGATTGCACCCGTGCAAATCCATTGAATTTGAAATCGGTTTCCATCCTCGATAATTCTTGTTAAATTGATTACGAAGTTATACTAGGTCAATAAAACCATCCGTTGCAGTAGTAACGAGTGTTTATTTTGGTGAGATGGACAACTGGAGACCGCCGGCGAGCTGTACCAATGAATGATCCACAAATAACGATGGCGGGTGATTGAGACGATCACTCTCAGACCCCGACATATTTATTTTATTCTATTTTTAGTATTTGTTGTTATAGCGGAAACCGATATACATCATCTGTGAAAATTTCAACTCTCTAGCTTTTACGGTTCATGAGATATAGCCTGGTGACATACAGACAGACGGACGGACAGCGGAGTCTTAGTAATAGGGCCGTTGTTAACCTTTGGGTACGGGACCCTTAAGAGGAAGAACGAAAATATAAATAATTATGGTTATTAAGTATTAATTAAGGTAGATATTTTTTTGTTACATGTTTTTTATAGCACCGAAACTAGTTATAGATCAACTGACCTTCACGAAAATTAAAATTTTACGCGCTGACCTTGAAGCCCTTGATTATGCTTGTAGCAAAGAACATAAATTATAATATAACTTACCTACTATCTAATTATAGTTCTCTCCTAGACCATGAAATAAGCATAGTTAATAAAATTATTCCTGAAGGTATCTGCTCCTATAACGTACCAAACTATGACTGTTCGTTCGTTCATTTCAGCCATAGAACGCCCACTGCTGGACATAAGCCTCCACTTAAGATATTCCATAAGACCGGTTCGTAGCGGCTTGCATCCAGCGCGATCCTGCGGTTTTAATGAGGTCATCCGTCCACCTTTGGGTGGACCTACGCTGCGCTTGCCGGCGCGTGGTCTCCACTCGAGAACTTTTCGTCCCCATCGGTTATCAGTCCTCCGTGCTATATGCCCCACCCATTGCCATTTCAACTTGCCAATCCGCTGGGCTATGTCGGTAACTTTGGTTCTTCTACGGATCTCCTCATTCCTGATTTGATGCCGCAGTGACACCGAGCATAGTCCTCTCCATAGCTCGTTGGTCTAAGCAATCCTCGTTGTTCAAAAGAGCACAAGGTGAAAAATCTTTCAATTCGAGTGCAAAAAGTAACTTTTCATCCCACCTCAGTGAGGAAATGACGAAAGTCGTCTACAAATCGAACTGTTTCAAATACTTCTCGCGTGATTGTTGCGGGAGAAAACTCATTAACAGTTTCAATCAATTTTGTTAGCGTTAAATAAAATTTCACGTCACTTAATCAGTCATTTTAGGTTTTTCATTTGTTTTCAAGTTTCTTGTTTTCAAGACAGGCTTTTAACAATACGACATGAAAAAAATAGCGCGCGCAAAGCAAATTAAAAAAGTATACCAAGAAAGTTCCGAATTTGAAATTTTTAACAAGTTTAATAGGGTATAATAAATTCAGCACCATTATGGAGGTATAAATAAGATTAGTTTTTGCAAAAATTAGCATGACCGACTTCACCCGTGTACAGAATTCGCGAATATTTCGCACGGATCGAAGTAGCATTTTTCACATTACTGTTGATTTATCAAAAATCGCTCAGCCGATTTCGATAAAATTTAAATGAAACCAATCTAAAAGTATACTATTTCCAATAAAAAAAAGAATGATTGAAATCGGACTACTACAAAAAAAGTTATGCTTGGTTATACATAAAAAAAAAACATATAGTATATATATACGCGTCGAATTGTATACCTCCTCCGGTGGTTCGTCGGTCAATAAATAGGTTTAATGATGTTTTGAATTCATAAACTTAGGGCACACAATGTTCTAAGTTCAATTTTACTCTATCCTCTAGCTGATAAAAACGGCCTTTGCGCCCTGATTTCAAAGAGCAAAATTTCTTTTTCGAGATGGGGAGATGAAAAGAATATTTTTATTATCGACACGTTCCTTGGTATGGTACGTTGTAGGCATGCACATTTTAATTATCTTTGTAATGTAATTGTAAATTATCATTACTAATCTGGTATTGTCCCATTGGCTGAGCAGGATCAAAATTTCAAGTGGGCAACTTAAATTTTGTGGGGCCCTCTGGTAACATCGAAAGATAAGATTGTTTAAAAAATCCTGTTTACTCCAAAATAAGTCGATTTTATTTGCTACTAGTTTTTGCCTGCGGCTCCGCCCGCGTGGTATTTTCACTTTTGTGTTATCCCACAAGAACCTTTTATTTTTTCGGGATAAAAAGTAGCCTATGTCACTTTCCGGCCTTTGAACTATATTCATGGCAAAATCAAGTTAATCTGTTCATCTATCGGTGCGTGAAAGAGGAACAAACCAACATATTTTTCAGATTTATAATATTAGTAGGATGAGAAGGGAGAAAACGAAAGCATCATTTTCATTTTTTATCGTTTTCGTAGACCTACGGCGTTACGGCGACGCGCGACGTAGGGGTATATAACATTTTTTCTAGTGATCTTAGATTAATGACGCTACGCTCGACCGTAACAAGGCCAGTCAACATTATAATCTACATACAGTCTCTTTTAAATTATTGCATAACGTGTTGGGGTAGTGCCGCGGTGACTTTCATCATACTCGCCGAAAGAGCACAGCGGTCAGTACTAAAAGTAATGGTGAAGAGGCCCTTGAGATACCCCACCACTGATGTGTTCAAAGAGAGTGGCGTACTGAGCGTGAGACAGCTGTTCATACTGTAACGCAGTAGACGCCCGTTGTAGGTATGAAGTAACTATGATGTAATCTGCGGTGTTTACGTGATCCGGTTCTTGGAAGCTCTATTGTTCTGTGTTTTTGTTGGTGCCTTTTGTATTTGGTTTTATGGCTTTATGACTCGAGCGGGATCAGTCTTTGTATCTCGCCTATTGTTTAGTTTATTTGTTGGGTAAACACCCGTCACGTATTTGAAAAACAATAGGGATTCTCGAACTTTCAAGTTGTTTACTTCTTAACATAATAGCGTTTATTAAGATCGAGTAATGTTGCGAAATATCTCGTAGGTTCGAGACTGTAGGAAATAACGGATATAAATAACCCTTGGGGATCAGTTTATTCGTTTACCGTCGAAGCGATAACTACTCGGGTTAGTGTGCGATACCAGTGATTGTGAAGTGACTAGCTTGTGTGAATATCAGTGCCAGTGTAAAGTGTTCGTGCGAACCAGTTGTGTCGTGTGTTTTTGTGATTTTTGTGAAGTTATTGTGTGCAATAAAGTGCAAAGTGAATAATCGGCGTTTAACTGACTATCCAAGAACCCATCTCGTAACAATACTCAAAACGTCACCCTCTGCTCACAAGTCTGTGCTTGCTGCCACTGACGACGGAGGGACGACGCTAAAAAGAACTAGAAGGTTACCATTTCCTCAAGTCAAAACCAGCTTCGCTCGTCGATTTGGTTTTTTCATTATAGCCCATATATACAATGTCATTGAGAAGCACTGCAATTTAAAAGATAAAAAAGTGTATGAAGCCAAAAAAACAGTTTATAAGTTTTTGTCTACTCTGGACCATAAAGAGACGGAAGATTTACTAAAGATTATTTCTTAAGTTTTATATTCCTGCCAAGGGATCAATAGTAATTATAGGTAATTAAAAATTAATAAATAATATAATCTTTCTTACCAGCAATATTTTTAGATTTTTTATGATATATCTGTGAAAAGACTATGTAGTATTCTGATATTTATATGTTTTGTTTAATTTTTATATAGGTTTTGTTTTAAGATAAAAATTAGATAGAGGTGTATATATGCTAAATGTTTATAAATTATACATTTAAATAAGCTAAATCGTACCAGATTCCCGCGATACAGGCCCAGCCTAGTGCGGGAATCGTCATTATTTCTCTAGTGTATATAAAACACTCATAAACATAAGTTTAATCTTAATTAACTTGGTTATTTATCTACTGTTAATCTAAGTTTATGTAAATAAATGTATTTTCATTTTTCGTTTTCACATAAGGTAATGACATAAATATTTTTGTTTAAGTTGTAACGGACCCCGATGACTGCGTGACGGTGACATCGGCATGTTTTCATAAGCACTACATATATAACTTCTTGAGTCCAGTAATAGGAAACGGATTATTGAGCGCTGACGGTATGTATACATACTTATAATACAACATGAATATATATTGCAAATCAACAGATAAGCAACGCATAAAACAGACCGAGAAATTAAAATGGTTGTTATTATTGCTGGTTAAATTTAAATATGATTTAATATGATGATGTGGCTAATTATAGTCACATAAATTAAAATATATAAAATCATAAATTAAATCATATATGATTTTGATTTAATAAATGTGATTTATGATTTAATATTAAATCATATATGATTTAATTTATTTTAATTTATGTGACTATAATTAGACCACATATGAACAAAATTTTACATCATTTGCTTTTCGGTGAAGGAAAATATCGTGAGAAAATCTGCATATGTCCGTATAAGAAATTCGATGTCGTATGTGAATCCACCATCCCGCACTGGGCCAGCGTGGTGAATATGGCCCAATCACCATTCGTGGGTAGGCCTACGTCCTACAGAGGTTCATTAAAAGGCTGGTATAGAACAGTACAGTCAAAATATGAAATTTAAATTGTGATTTTTACTATACATATAGAAAATAATAATCAAATCATTTCCACTTCATTAAAACTACCGTGAGTATTCATCATAACAATAACAGAATACGGCTAAAACTCACGTTATAATTATACGGTCGATCCGCAAGGAATCCGACCCTTGCGACCCGACGCGCACCCCCGTCGACTGGCGCGCGCGCCTTTCGACGGGGGTGCGCGTATTCCCTGAGGATGGAGTTCTAAATACTCCGAAACTGGTCGGATTCCTTGTGGATCGACCGTATAATTATAACGTGAGTTTTAGCCGTATTCTGTTATAGTTATCAAATCATTTCCCTAGAAAAATAAAGCAAATAATTAAATACTGTAGTTAATACCAGGTAGTGGCCCAAGCTCGACATATTTTTGCATTATCTCATTTGCTTACTTTTCAGAGACAACATGGAAGAAAAATCGTAAACTGCTGAACCCCTCATTCAGCCAACAAGTGCTAGACGGGTTCATTGGCATTTTCAACGACCAAGCTCAGAACTTGGTGAAGCTGTTCGCAAGCGAAGTGGGAAAGCAATTTGATCACGAAGCTTACTTTAGGATGATTACCTTAGAAACGATATGTGGTAAACATTCATTTATCTCCTTTTCACAACTGAACAAGCCGAAAGTCGCTTAAATACCATCCCTATATAGCTGACACCTGGCCCCCTACCGCCTAAAGCAATAGCAATCGTTTATGACTTCATTTTAGTCATTTGGCACCGCCTATGTGACGTTAGCCATCAAAGTTGTTCATTCAAAGATTGCTTTCGCAATCCGCGCAAAGCAATTGATGGCTAACGTCACATAGGCGGTGCCAAATGACTAAGATGAAGTCATAAACGATTGCTATTACGATTGCTATTGCTTAGGCTGTAGGGGGGGTTCTCGTATACCTACTAAGTGCCACACAAGTCGACGGATTGGAAGTTATGCGCAGAACGCTGCCAAAAGCCGAAATATAGGTATGCGCGGGAGCCAGAGAGACGAGACGCCGGGGCACACCTGCCCACCAATCTCATGCCTCCCGCGCGCTTCCTACACCCGTGCTCACCACTACGTTACGCGGCGTCGGCATTGTGCACACAAGCGCAATAATTAGCTAATCACGGCGAAGTGTTATTTGCGGCTAACTTCTTATCCGCCGCGTGGCGTTAATACACTAAGCCATTGTTTCCTAACCTGTGGTCTGCGGACCACTGGGGTCCGCGAGCATATGTTTGGGGGTCCGCGGTCCCATACACATTTATCTTATTTAGAGCATTAACAAAAATAAATAAATTACCTACGGCAAACATCTCGTAATTATTACGCTTACTGACTTACTGAGTAAATGACTAAACTTAGAGAGATAAATGACTTAACTTAGAGATTGACTAAAATGTGCAGCGCCTATTCTCTCTTGCATTGAAGATATCCAAATTGTAATATTTGGATATCTTAAATGCAAGAGAGAATAGGTATTTTCTAGGTCTACATACTCCATCTTCGCCAACAATTTCACTTTCCTTCAGGCGATTTGGTGGCCAAATGTAGCCCTATTATGAATAAAAAACACTAATCTACCGTAAACCAAAACATTCATATACCGTCATTTTCGCTATAGGAGGTACCTACGTCGACTAGTGGACAAAGGTTTCCCTTTAATAAGATCGCTTGGAATTTGGCTTGCATCCAGCCCGAATTGAAGTCTTCAGTACTGCACCATAGCGAGAAAACAGCTTATTCTGTTTTCGTGGACGCCGGGTTCAAAATAAATACTAGTAATCCATATTCTGAGGTTGAGGGTATTCTAAAATGTTTAATGTCAGTGCCTAATATTTTTTTCTAGCAACATCCTTTGGAGTACAGCTTGAACAGTACGGAAGTTTACAAAAGGAGTATTTGCCACTTTTGGAAGAATTGCTTCACATCTGCAACGTTAGGATACAAAAGTTTTGGCTCCACAGCGATTCCATTTTTAATTTGAGTCCTTTGAAAAAAAGGATAGATGAAGTTGCGTCACATTTAGACATATTTTCTGATAAGGTAAGTATTTTAATTTTATTTAATTAATTAAAGTTCTGATTTATTCAGTTCATTAAATAAACTAAACATAACTGAAGTGACAAAAACGTACCAGGTGTACAAATGACTTCATAAAGACCACAGGATCGCGTTGAATGCAAACTGCTTCCAACTGGTCATATTAAAGTTCTATAGCAGAGGCCTGTGTACAGCAGGGAATGTCTTATGTCTAATTCCATCCATTAGACATAAGACATTCCCTGCTGGAATTATAAAGGAAATTATAATTTTTTTACTGTCTCAGAAGGAGAATCATGGTTTTGGAACGTATGAATATATCTATATTATTATTACTTTTTAAATCCAAAATGCGTAAATATTCTTAACATGAAAATATTTTCAGATTATTCAAAAGAAACGATCCGAAATGGAAAGTCCTGTTGTTTCAGGAAAGGCATCAGGTATTTTAAAATCAAGTATTATTATTTTTATTTATCAATTCATCCCAGTGTACGATTTACACACATTTGTAACTAGCTTTTACCCGCGGCTTCGCCAGCGTCACATTTTGATCTTTACGCTTTTCGTAAGATATTAATTAGAAGCAAATATTTTTCGCAAACAATGGCATGACCGGCTTCAACCGTGTACAGAATTCGTGAGTATTTTGCACGGTTAGATGTAGCACTTTTCACATTATTGTTGATTTATCAAAAATGGCTCAGCCGATTTCGATAAAATTCAAAAGAGAACAACATCAAAGAACAATAAAAAATAATTACCTATCGAAATCGAACCACTATGTGAAAATAACAAATATACGCGTCGAATTGTGTATCTCCCCCGTTTTGTCGGCCAATAAAATAAGTATTTTGCCTGTTCTACGGGAACCGCGTTAATTTTCGGGATAAAAGTAGCCTATATCCGTCATTCAAACTATGTCCATGCCTAAAATCAAGTCAACCCATTGCTCCTGAGGAACAAACCAATAAATCAACACACTTTCGGATTTATAATAGTAAAGATAAAGGATAGTAAGGAAGTATGGATAAATGATAGTATGGAAGTAAGGATAAAGGATAGTACGGAAGTAAAGATAAAGGATAGTAAGAACGTAAGGATACAGAATAGTACGGAAGTAAGGATAAAGGATAGTAAGGAAGTATGGATAAAGGATAGTAAGGAAGTAAGGATAAAGGATAGTACGGCAGTAAGGATAAATGATAGTAAGGCTGTAAGGGTAAGGGATAGTAAGGAAGTAAGGATAGTAAGGAAGTAAGGATAGTAAGGAAGTAAGGATAGTGAGGAAGTAAGGATAGTAAGGAAGTAAGGATGGTAAGGAAGTAAGGATTTATCTATTGCCTGAGACCCCTAAAACCCTGGCTGTGCGAACCTCTTGAGTGTTGCGACCCAAAATTAGAAAAACACTGATGTGGTCTATGGTTTTCTCGTAAAACTCACTGCGTATGGATGATTGATGATGTCAGTTCTTGTAGAAACGTTAAATTTGCTTGATTAATAAATAAATAATTAGAACAAGTAAAAAAAAATCCCTAACGCAACAGATTCCTTCCGTAACAAGAGCTGATAACTTTGAAACGTCCATACCGATTACATAATTGCCGACCATATAATTAATTATTAATAAGGAACTGGGAGAAATGGGAGGGGACGACCAAAAAAAGTGTGGATGAAATGTGTGAAAGATGATATGCGAGAGAAAGGAGTTGATGATAAGATGACGTATGGTAGAGTGAAGTGGCGAAAAGAAACGTGCTGTGCCGTCCCCACCTAGTGGGATAAGAGTAGGATGATGATGATGATGAAAGAACTATCAGTAGAAAACTGCTTTCAAATAAAAACCACATCCAATCAGTTCACCCTAGAGCTACGATGCTACGGACAGACACGCATACACACACACAGAGGGGTCAAACTTATAACACTCCTCTTTTTTCGACGGGGATTAAAACATTTCATTTTATTGACTGCCTCGGTGGCTCAGTGGTTAGTGAACCTGACTTCTGGATCAAAGAGGCATGGGTTCGATCCCCACCCAGGGCAAGCAATTTTGTGATGAACATAGGTGTTTGCTCTGTGTCTGGGTGTTATTTAGATACTATCTATATAAGTATGTATTTTAAAAATATGTATATGTAGTATATCAGTCTCTGGCAGCCACATCACAAGCTTTGCTTAGTTTGGGGTCAGAGACCATGTGTGAGTTGTCCCCAAATATTTATTTATTTATTTATTATTTTCAAGGAAAACTCCAGCCCTTCATAAATCTGATACTGGAGTTAGCTAAAGACAACCCCAGTCTGACTGATGAGCAAATTCGAGCGGAAACCGGCACGCTTATAGGAGCTGGTCATGAAACTGTGGCAACAACTCTCACGTTTGTGCTTACGTTACTTGGATGCCACCCTGCAATCCAGGAAAAAGCATATCAGGAGTAAGTTGTTTTTAAATAAGAAGTTAAATATTCTTTAGTTCACCGAAGCGAAAAAAAGTGAAAAAAGTTTTCTTTTTATTGAACAAAGCGAACGAAGTGAGAGAGGTCTCGGTTTGAAGTTGACGATTTTGCTTTATTCTGTCCGGATGTTGAATTCATCTTCAGGTCGCAATCTCAACGAAATTTGGTACATAGGTTTTATATATTAATTGATTTATTTTTCGTCGGTGATTTTTGACAACCCTTTCAAATATTTTCGAAATCGACTGATAAATAGCACAGATGATTTCCCCCTTTTTTGAGAGAAATACCGCCTGTATTTCAGAAAGTTTCCTCCTTTTTGACGTAAATACTATTAAGGGACCGTTAAAGTATTACGTAACGCATTTTTTGAAGATTTCTGACCCCTCCCTCCTCTGTAACTTGCCATAACGTTTTTCTGTAAGCCCCCCGTTCTCTAAAAATTTTTTTTGAAATCTTTTTGGCAACACAATTAAAAAAATCGAAAATTCGTTGTTTCACATCAGTCAGGCGTCCCGTGACGGCTCATTCCCTTTTTATTACAATAACTATATTTTAAAAAAATGTTACGTAGTTCTAACACCCCCCTCCCTCCCCTGAAATGCATCGTAAGGTTTAACAAGACTCCCCGTCCCCCCAAAATGCGTTACGTAATACTTGAACGGTCCCTAAGTACCTAATCCCAATAAACAATTTCTTATTCTTATTCCCTCAAAAAGGAGAAATTTACCATCGTGCTATTTATTAGTCGATTTCGATACCATTAGACAAAGTTGTTTACGTATCTAAATCCTAAATCGATTTGCTAGTATGAACCAAATTGGTCAAGAGCGAGCCAAGATAGGGGTTTATTCCCAGTGTTACTACTAATCTGTATTTAAAGAGGCTTATTACAATTATTTTTTGCAAAAAATGGCATGACCGACTTCAAACGTGTACAGCATTCGCGAATAGTACGCACTGATCGATGTAGCAATTTCACGTTATTGTTGATTTATCAAAAATGGCTCAGCCGATTTCGATAACGTTTAAACGGGACCAACTTCGAAATATATTCTATCTAATAAAAAATAATTATCAAAATCAGACAACCACGTAAAAAGTTATGCGTGGTTACACATTAAAAAAACCTTTAGACCTTCAAGGGTCTGTGGATGATCCAATTGCTTTCTATGTAGTAGTAGTGTAGTATTGTCATTATATTAAATAATTGAAAAAAATATACGCGTCAAGTTGAGTACCTCCTCTGTTTTGTCGGTCAAAAATTCAGTTAAAGAGAAGTGCCGCGAAGTCAACAGTACATAGAACTGTGCACGACGGCTGCACCTATTACGAACTTCTTTATTTATTTGGCAAACTCTTAAAAAAAATATTGGCAAAATATTCCAAATTCAAAATTATTAGTGCGATTCGCGCTTGACTCTTTCTTGTCAAGAAAAAACAGTTGTATATAAGATTGTGAAGGGAGTTTTGGCGGGAACGCGGAAAAATCATGTCGCCTCATTGTATTATTTTGTTAAACTTGTGTTTTTATCAGTGATAATTAGTGAAAAATGGTGGTATTTCGTTGATTACGAGCTGATTTACGTGCATGAGTGTAGGCAAGTGATATAATGTGACGTATCATGTTGTTCCGTGTTGTTACCAAAACTCCATAGACGCCTCTAGTAAAGTCTCCACTGCTTTACTGAGGTATGACTTGGACTATGATTGGACTTGACAGCGACTTTATTGGACTATGACCCTCTATATTCTAAGGACTATGACGAGACTACGACAGTGACTATTTTGATAAAACATTATCAAAAATTATTAAAACTTAATACTTGACACTGGCAAATGCACAATGATGCGACGCCAAAACTAAGAAGAAGAAGAAGAAGATTGTGAAGAAAATAAAAGGTTTTGATTTCGGTGATGCTGTAGTTTCCCTAAAACGATAACACCAAGCTCCACATCAGCAATAAGGTTCCCTCGGGCAGACGCGCTCGTGGGGAACAAGAACTACTAGTCTTAGATTTTTCAATGAGTATATCATTTGTGTGATTGCAGAATTGCAGACGTCTTAGGAGAATCAGATCGAGCTGTAGACAAAGAACATTTATCCAAACTAGTTTATGTCGAGGCCGTAGCGAAGGAAACTCTGCGACTCTACCCTAGTGCGCCAGTCATTGCTCGACAGCTTGATGAAGACATCCCACTTAGTAAGCAATTTTTTATAATTTTTATTTATTTCAGTTCACCAACATTGTGTACATCAATACATTGTCAAAAGATTAAACATAAAAAATAGGAACTAAATGTCACAATAATTATAGGTGAAGACAACATGCATTAAAATCGAGCAAAACATTGTAAAGAATAATTATTACATTACATTAATTAATTGAGAAAATAAATTAAAGTTAAAATTTAAAAATCAAATATTGAAGAAAACAAAACTATGCAGTCAAAATTCAAAGACAGAAACAACAACAAAAATCCTTTAAGCGTAGTCCAAATATTCCTATCCTACTAATATTATAAACGTGAAAGTTTGTGAGGATGGATGGATGGATGGATGTATGGATGTTTGTTACTCTTTCACGCAAAAACTACTGAACGGATTGAGATGAAACTTTGCAATAATATAGCTTATATATCAGAATAACACATAGGCTATAAATTATAATGATATATTGCGTATGCGGGCGAAGCCGCGGGTAAAAACTAGTTGTATTATATACAAATGTTCCTATTGTATTGATGCTTAATGGGCTATCTATTGATTGATGTGCATTGTAATTGAATTGGATCAATTACAATAAGTATTTCCTAATAATTATTTATCCAACATAATATTCTACTTCTGGGCAAAGGTCTCCCACACTCCCTTCCATTTATTGCATTCTGTAGCCGAATTTATTCCCTCCAACCTTCCCGGAAAGTGTTCCCGGTTTTATGTCTTCCCTGCCTTTTTTTGCCCTCCGGTGAGTGAGAAACACAGTGGGTACTGTGTGACGACCTTGGCCCATCTCTCACGGTACATACGAACCAATTAATAAATTATTATCATCATTCATCATTATCAGCCGTAGGATCTCTTAGGAGGCTTATGTCCAGACATAAGCCTCTCCTATGGATCTCCAATAAGCCCGGTTGGAAGCTGCCTGCATCCAGCGCGTTCCTGCGGTCTTAATAATATCGTCGTTCCACCTGCACCGCCTATATGACGTTAGCCATCAAAGTTGTTCATTCAACGATTGCTTTCGCAATCCGCGCAAAGCAATTGATGGCTAACGTCACATAGGCGGTGCCAAATGACTAAAATGAAGTCATAAACGATTGCTATTACGATTACTATTGCTTAGGCGGTAGGGGGGCTGGTCGGTGGACGTACTGCGCTGCGCTTACCGGTGCGTGGCCTCCATTCGAGACTTTATTGCCCCATCTGCCATCATTACTGCCATGTGCACTGCCCATTGCCATTTCAACTTACTAATCCGTTGGATTATGTTAGTAACTTTGGTTCATCTGCGTATGTCCTCATGCTAATTCTCCTCTGCTAATTAATAATCAGTATCTACTTATATTAATTTTATTGACATACTGTACCAGCCTTTTTAAAAGTCCACTACAGGACGTAGGCCTACCGACGAAGGGTGATTGGGCCATATCCACCACGCTGGCCCGGTTCGGGTTGCTGGATTCACATACGCCATAGAATTTCTTCTACGGGCGTATGCAGGTTGCCTCACGATGTCACTCACCGAAAAGCCAGTGGTGTGAAATTCCGTACATAAATTCCAAGGAACTCATTGGTACGGGACCGGGGATTTGAAGCCACAACCTCACGATTGTAAAGCGGGTGTCATTACCTCTTGACCACCACGGCCACAATTCAATTTTATTGACATATACTTAACTTATTGTTATAATTTTTTTTTCATCTGCTTACTCTTTACTAACTACTACTAAATACAAGACTTACATAATCTAAAACTACACATACTACTACAACATAACAAGCAATTGGATGAAATTGGATCATCTATAGACCCTTCAAGGTTTAAAGATAATACATACTGTTGTTGTATTGCTGCTGGTCAAATGGCCTTAGGATACCTTTCCACTATAAGGGTGCTTTTCCTCCAGATATGTCCTATGCAGCTATGCTGCGAAGATGGGAAATCTACGCTACGAAAATATGTGACCGTTTCCACCAATACTACGCTAGGTAGCTGTGCGATGGTATTAATTAAATAAATTATAATAAAATGTATATTAATGATAAATTAAGTTTTATTCAAAATATCGTTAGTATAAACTATCGATATTTTAAATAAAACTCTATCTAAAACTCTGGTCACGATCATTCGTCGCCCATCACTAATCGGCATGCCCATAAAGTATGACATTGACAGGTATTGTCTGTACTATTAAGAAATTCAGGACTTCATAGGCGTGATTTTTCTGACAGCTGTATATAGCTTATATTTTATAGACTACTAGCTGACCCGGCCACGCGTTGCTGTGGCTAAATAAATTAAAATTGCGACTATAATTTGAGATTTAAACTATCCTATCTCTCAAGTTGGATCGAACTGCACATGGTGTGCAAATTTTATTATAATCGGTTAGGAGTCCAATTGAGGACAAACATTGTGACACGAGATTTATATATTATAGACTATAGTTGAATCCGTTTCCACCAGTGCTCAGCTATGTGCACCAATGAATATGATTGGTGGATATTAAACGCATCCATATCATCGTTGCATAGATCATCTCTGGTGGAAAAGCACCTAAGGTTCGCTCACGTTATGTCAGGTCGCATCACAGCGCAAAATTCTTACAGAAACTAACGTACACTATGTATACCGGGGCGAAGCGGGTCGCATATTGCGCAAACTATGAGACTGTGCCCACTATACTGTTCCGTCACCGTCCAGCACCGTTGCATGCAAGCACGGAGCATTTTGGCAATGGCAAAAAAATATTGTCGACGTCCATTGATGATGAAAATGAAAATGAAAGGTGACGTCCACAAGAGGTATATTATTCAGAGATCGAAGATATCGAACCAAGATGATATACACATAATTTGAAAGCTTGATTTATGGGCTTCTCAAAAATATTTAATTTTGATTTTTTTATCCCTCCATTTTTTTAATGTGAAAAATAAATTGTATGAAAAGTAATAATACAGCTCTGTATTATTTCTAGTTTAGCAATAACAAAGTGCTTCTATCGTTATTTTACTTGCATTCGTAGCTGATTCTTACACATTCATCTCTTAATTTGCTAAAATTAAAAATTATGACATACCAGTGTGACCAGTTAGTAGGTAGGTACTATGTGACAAAAAACACTAAAAAACCGTGTCTAATTGGTAAAAATGCTTCTGTTTAACAATAATGGAGGTACTTAACCAGGGTTGCTATATATAAACTACCTATTGAGCCAAATATATTTAATTATCCAAATAGATTCAAAATTAATTTTAAAAAAATCAGAGGACTATTTTATGGTTTTGACTAATGTAGTAGCCTCAAAAAAATATGAACTTTCTCGAAATGTAACGAGTGTTTTGGTTCAATTTTTGATTCTTATTATACCAGCCTCCATACATTTTGTGGACATGTCCGTTATTGGCTTTAACAAACATTTCTTATCAATAATATTAACACTAGTCATGAAATACACAGTAATTTAGCAAGTTGAGAAACATTGCGGGCGCTGGTACCTGTAGCACAGTATCTTTAGATACTAGTACGGGCACCAGCCAGTAACATGATAAATTGATAAACTAATGTGCTTTTTGTTATGTCTTGTTAAATAACTACCATAAAAGAACCTGTACTTTATTTTTTA
The DNA here is from genome assembly GCA_949316475.1 of Hypomecis punctinalis. Lineage (NCBI taxonomy): Eukaryota > Metazoa > Arthropoda > Insecta > Lepidoptera > Geometridae > Hypomecis > Hypomecis punctinalis. Next base: position 7,169,414 of record OX438816.1, read on the forward strand.
AGGATATATTATGTTAAATTGGTAGAACTGTTAATTTAGTTTTGGTCACTAAAGATTTTATTTATTTAGGTATTTATTTATATTGCCATCCAAGTTAGGAACTAACCTGGGTTTTGGAATAGCAATGCCCTACGATGGTACGGTATAGTGGGCGTAGCATAGCGTTTCGTGTTGTTTCCCGCGCCTAAATACGTTCCTAGCAAGTCAAGGTACAGCTGTGATGGTCTAGTGGAAATGACACATGCTTTACAATCGTGGGGTCGTGGATTCAAATCCTTGCCCCGTACCAATGAATTTCTAGTAATTTATGTACGGCATTTCACACCACTGGCTTTTCGGTGAAGGTAAACATTGTGAGGCAATCTGCATACGTCCATAGAAGAAATTTGATGGCGTATGTGAATCCACCAACTCGCACTGGGCCAGCGTGGTGGATATGGCCTAATCACCCTTCGTGGATAGGCCTACGTCCTGCAGTGGGCTATTTTAAAGCCTGGTAAAGGGTCATGATATGGTACATTACAGTGGACAGATAGACATACACCTAGTATTGATGATATTTTAGAAAATTGGATAGATAATATTTCAATCAATTTTAAAATTTTAAGGAATACATGTTGTGTTCTTTAGAAAACTACACGCTGAGAGCTGGTAATGGATGTGTAGTGTCCGTTTATGGGACCCAACGTCACCAGATATGGGGCCCCGACGCCAAAGAGTTCAGGCCGGAGAGGTGGTTTGAAAAAGACTCGCTGCCAGATCCTAAATATTACGCCGCTTTTGGATTTGGACGAAGATCATGTATTGGTAAGATAACATTCTCCTATCCTGATCTACTTGACAAATTTTGCTGCTTTTTGGAAGGAAATACAATCCAATCAAAAATCTTTGACAACGTAAAAATTCCATTAATATATTCATGGTCAAAGGTATTAAACGCAAAACCTTTTAAGGGCGGGTCCAGTACATCTAGACAAACAACTTTTGTTCTAGGACTTTTGAAAATTCGCAAAAAGAAAATTCGCTTCTCCACACATTTTGCCGCGCGTTGACGAACTTTTTGTCTGAAACCAAATAAAAAATCAAGACAAAATGTTGTGATTCCTAGTGTGCATAAGGTGAATGCTGCGGTAGTTCCTGCATAGGTCAAACGAAGCGTACTATTGCTAAACGGATCAAAGAACATATCGCGGCAGTCAAAAACCGCCAGATACAGAAGTCTGCTATAGCTGAGCAATTGCTTGACGGAGTTACTGGTCATTGGATCGAGCTCCACGACCCAAAAGTCCTCACGGATCGACACTATTTTTCAATAATAGTTCGTGAAGCGGTGGAAATCAAAAAACATAAGAATTTCAACCGGGAGGATGGATTTAAGTTATCGGCGTCGTGGAATGCACGTTGTCATGAAATGCAAATCGCTCAGTGTAGGTAGAAGGATATTGTTAGATACCGTCAGTGTTGTGTGTCGTAGTGACAATTTTTCAAGTTCAAATTGAATTGGCGGTACCAGCTGTTTCACATTCCAGTCTACCCGTGACCACGGTCGATGCAATTCAGCCGAAACGACTGGTTGAGGAGGTATTTATTTATCTCGTAATTTTATTGCGCGATTAGTCCTGTAGTATATAATAATAAAATGTTGTGAACAAACAAATGAGGCGGGCAAAACTATATGTCTCACCATGTACAGACACAATCACACACACATATACGTACAACGAAACTACGTCTTGGCTCGTCAGTCTTAGGTACTAGGCGGCGCAACACCGACGCACTCACCACATATACTTATAAAAATCCGGCCTCACTTGTCTGTTCACGACCGACGTCTTGATTTTTTTATTTGGTCTGAGCTTTTATATGAAAAAGCTGATTTTTTCTTCGCGATTTTCCGATAATCCTAGAACAAAAGTTGTTTGTCTAGATATACTAGACTCGCCCTTAAAAGGTTTTGCATTTAATACCAATGACCCTGTATAAGCTGTGTATTGGTACACAGCATTTATAGTTAATAGATTTTTGTCGAAATTCATTGAAAAATGCGACCAGTAGAGAAAATCTACATCCGGACAGACGAAAGCAAAATAGTCGAGTTAAAATAGAGACATCTTTCGTTTACCTACTCGGTCAACAAGTAGAATCAAGTCTTATAACGATCAATTTTTTTCAGGTAAAACATACGCAATGATGTCTTTAAAAATAATACTAACTCACGTGATAAGGAAATACATCATAACGTCTGACGTCAGCAAGTTGGTGATCAAGATGGATACCACGATCAGACCGGTGGAAGGATTTCATATCACTTTGAAACATAGACAAAGTGATAAATAAATAGAGATTCACATTGATAGCAAGAACAAACATTATAATTATTAAGTATTCAATATATTCAGATTCAGTAATACCATCAGGGCGTTCGTCCACCGCCGCCGTCGTCGGTCCGTCGCGTCACCGAGAACGAGATTATTTCGGGCCGAGTTTAATATGACGTGATGGCGATGGTTTGTCCACCGCGTCGAATTTGGCTCTAAAAAATCATATAAATCGTGCACTGCATTTTTATTATTTTTTATAATTTTAGCGTTTAAAATAAATGAATAAAAATGAAAGAGCTTTTAATTTCCTTAAAAAATAAACAATTTACATAAACATAACATTAATTAAACTATAGTAAAAGGACCGCCAGTAGCGGTAAAAGCCTCCTCCAACTGCTTCCATTCCTCTCTCTTCCGCGCAATTCTGGACCATAGCTTCCTAGCAACTTTGACAATGTCGTCATGCCATCTTTGTTGCGATCTTCCTGTCTTCCGTTTCGTGTCTCTAGGGACCCAGTTTGTGACGATTTGTGCCCACCTTTTTAGCTCAAGTCTTCGTATATGCCCAGCCCATTTCCATTTCAATTTCATTATTTCTTTTATGACATCTCTAGCTTTGGTTTTTTCCTAATCGTGGTGGCTTTTACTCTATCCCTGAGTTTAAGGTTCATAAAACTTCTCTGACAGACTCTGAGTTTTTCCATTTGTTTCTTGGTGAGTGGCCAGGTTTGACAAGCATAAGTAAGGCACGGTATTAGGCATATGTTCATTGAAATTGAAATTGTTTATTTCCAAAAACTTATGAACTATGTACATATTGATTAATAGTAAAATACACAAGTAAATATATCCTAAATTAACGTACATACAAAATATTATGTGCACTGCAGCCCACACTAGGGTGACCTGTGTCGTGGGCTGCAGGCTCTTTCACTTTAGCTAGCTAATGATTAGTAAAATTATTTGTGAGTGAACGTGAAAGTGGGTGAGTGAGTGAGAGAATGAGTGGATTTTAACAGGTGTGGTGTGTGTGTGTGTGTATATATTAAGATAAGAATATATATTAAGAGGATATATGGATACATGAATACGAATTTGAGAACTAAAATAAATACCAAAAAGTTATAGATAGATATATAAGGCATAATAGCTCTACATAAATAGTACATCAGATTACATGTATGAGTAATAAATAAATATCCAGATTCTTAAATTTACCTCTCAGTTGTATATTACGCACTACAAGACGGCGAAAAAATAATATAAAAAATCTGATCTGGAAGGCTATGACCTGGCTATTCAATTCATTGCTTTTGATTTTAGTTTTATTGGTAGAGTTCCTTTACAAATTTCTTTCATTGTCCAGTACTTATTCCATGTATTCTTAATCCTTCTGTTTACCTCTTTTTCTTTACACGATTTAAATGAAATAAGATGGCCTAAATAAATGTAGTCTTCTACGTACTCTTATACTCTAGCGGTAGAGAAGTAACTTTAATTAGTATTTCGATGTTGTTTGTCATAACTTTTGTTTTTTCTTGATTTATTTCCAGGCCTATAATTTTGCTCTGATGACTGAGGGACCCTATCATTACTTGTAGTTCTTCTGGTTTTCTGATATTAATACTAAATCATCGGCGAATCTTAAGTGGGTGAGATATGATCCGTCAATCTTTAATCCCATATTTGTTAATTTCAATTGCCTGAACACATACCCTAGAATAATTAGAAAAACTTTTGGAGACAATAGATCACCCTGCTTGACTCCACGTTGTATCTGAAAGGTTTCCTGCTCTATCTAGTCGAACTCTAGCTTTAACGTTCTTGTATATCTCTTTGATTATCTCTATATATTCATTATTAACCCCCGGTTCTGCCATGGACTTCCGTATTGCTTTATGTGATATAGAGTCGAATATCTTTGAGTAGTCAATAAATGCAATGTATAACGGTATGTTGTTTTCTGCATATTTTGCCATAATTTGTTTCAGTGTGTATTGTATATGATCAATGGTAGAGTTTTGCTTTCTGAATCCTGCTTTTCAACGGGTTGGTTTCCTTCTACAATTTTTGACACTCTACGAAATAAGACTGACGCAAATAGTTTGTAGAAACAAGACAGTAAGCTGTAAGATCGGTCTATAGTTTATAATAAGTTTTGGGTCTTCTTTCTTGTATAAAAGAATCATTTCTGAGCATAGCCAATTTTTTTGGTATTCTTTTCTGTTGTAATATTAGGTTAAATAGAGCAGTGAGTGGGGTGATTAATTCATCTTTTCCTGCTAAGATCATATCGTTTGTAAAGCCATCTGGACCAGCGTATATAGCATAGATTAAGTAAAATTTATATAGTAAATAGGTACCTGATAATATTTTCTTTTATAAAAACTCGATGTTGTTAAATACTTTAAATACAACACTGTTTTAGATCATACTGTGTTTTTCTAGACCACGGACATACAGATTGTTTAACATAAATCAGCTGTTCCATATAGGTATTTAAGTGAATCAAAATGTAAATCTCGTTGAACTGTATCTAAATATACTAAAGCAAATCAAAAAACTTCATCAAAAAAAAAGATATAAGTATTTTACCACCCCTGTGGCATTTTTTACCCGGTAGCCACGAACGCGGGGTTAATACACGCTCGCTGCGCTCGGGAGTTAACTGTACAGTCCCTCGCTACACTCAGAGTCCAATTATCACCCATGACGTAAGACACCACTTGGTTCTCTTGGTACATAATATACTAATAAGTAAGTATAAAATAGGATTTTATGAATAGCTAGCTTTTGCCCGCGGCGTTCCCCTCGTAATATTTAGATTTTTGCGCTTTCCCATGTATTTTATGTCAGTTTCCGTCCTTCAAACTACTCAATCATAGTGCGTTTCTAGTACAGAGATAAAACGTCCTTGCGCGCGCTGTGTCTGGGGTACCTCTGTTACTGGTATAACCACCCCGGTGCTTTAGCAATTAATTACGCTAGGCCGCACTTTTAAGGTTCGCCATAGACGAATTAAAGTACCTAATTAATCTATGGGTTCACGTACATTACGTCGGGGCGTAGCTGGGCGGAGAGGGCCGCAGCGCAATATTAGTATGGAAATGCGAAAAATCCGGCGCGCTGCGCCCCGGCACAGTGTGCGTTAGTTCATTTAGTTCATTAAGTAAAATAAATAATAAACTCTCTCAGTATTGTTACGTTTTAAGCATACTAACAAATATATCCTCCAAGCAAATCGCTACAAATGCTTATTATGGTTACGTTTATCCTCGATTAACCTATGGTGTGATATTTTGGGTAATTCTGTGGAATTTAATTCAACTTTCATCATGCAAAAAAGATGTTTGAGAATCATACACAAATTAAATAGTACAGATACATTACGTGATATATTTAAAACAAGCAACTTTCTGACCTTGACTGGTATATATATTTACGAGATTAGTACATTTTTGAAAAATAATAAAAATGACTTCAGTGAAACATTATGTACTCGAGGCGATATTAGAAGACTTAAACATAAGATTAACATAGATATACCGCAACATAATAATAGTATGTTTGCTAACAGTGCTTATGCCATGGCAATCAAAATTTACAACTGCTTGCCACTAGAAATAAAATTACTGTGTTGCTCTGCACACATAGGAACCCAATGGATGTTGCGTATGCGTTAAGGGAAATATACTCAGGTATATATTCCTCAGCCCCCCGTGTTAGGTCTCTTGAGCAGAAAAGGTTCAAGGGGGCTCAAATATCCAAAACCCTCCCCAACACCCTCTACTTAGTGCATACGCAGGAAGAAAAGGAGGCCCTCATAAGTCAAGGTTACGGGGGAGGATCAGGATCACGCACCCTTACCATCCATGAAGCTCAGGGACTAACATACGAGTCGGTAATCGTCATAAAAACAAAGCCAAAAATGAGACTACACGAGAGTGTCTCACACGCGGTCGTTGCACTATCACGGCACACTGGGACCTTCATCTACTACGCCGACGACATCGAAGATGATGCCATTAGTCGATTCGTGCGGCGAGCATCGTCTGCATCATCGGAGACCATCAAGGAATACAACCTACAGATGGCCGTCAGGGATCGGAACGAAGCGGTGATGGAGGCTCTGGGCCAGGAGAAGGAGAATTGCCATAGGACCTGAAAAAGTGTAAGCATTGCGTGCAAGCCCCAAGCATTCATGCTCGCCATCGAAGGCTACTTCTTGCGGCGGCATTATGTGTCGGGTCGTTCTCTTCCCTCAAATATGGTCGAGGAGAGCGATGGCGGGCACATGTGTCATACTCGTGATCGGGTGCTGCTAGCGGGTCGCCGGTCTGCTTGTGGCTTTCACGCAATGCATCGACAGAATAGCTTAGACTTAGATTTAACCATGTACCAACTCTATTTGTACAGTAAAATCTAATAATTATCTTTAGTTAACAAAGGGCACAGACCCTGGAGTCTGTGGTTAGGTAATTTTTCGATAAAAAAAAAAAAAAAAAGAAATAAAATTACTAGATGGATATAACTTTAAGAGAAAATTAAAAACATGGCTTATTTCGAAAGCTTTTTATAGCACAAAAGAATTCTTCAAAGACCACAAATTAACCAAGTATAATTTGCTTAATCTGTAATCAATTAGCACTTTTAAGTTAGAATTGTTAATAATAATACTAACTATTGTACGCTCGAAATGGGCAGGCTGTTGAAACATTTTTTATGTAACATCTTTTTACACGGCTTAACAATAAACATTTTCTTATTCTTATTCATATAAAATACGAGCGATTTGGGTGGATTTTTTCGCTGCGATGCGGCCCGACATAATGTGCGCGATCCTTTACATGCCAAATAAACTATAGTGTTTATATTCTTTTAAAAACCTAGAACTTAAATTTGGAATAAAGTTATTACGGGAATTTATGATATTCGACATCGAAAACGATACAAATGAACAAAATCAACTTAACGATTTATTAATTTTGTACCTAAAACGCGATAAAAACAAGTGTGGAGAATTGGCAATTGTGCATTTATACGCCTCATTCATTAAAAAAACACTAATATTACCTACGCCAAGAAATAATTATTCAGAAATATTATTAAAGACTTTCAGTGATTTATGTAAATTACCTTTCAAGTAAGATAATGTTTTATGAAGGTTTATTGATATGTGTTTTGTGTGTGTTGTGGAGGTTTCGGCCCAAAAAGAGGTATATAGAGCCCCCAGAGCTTTCTGGAAGTTTGCCTCTCATAGGACATGGACATTTATTGATGGGCGATGGTGTAAGTAAGTGCTATTTTTTCTTTTAATTAACTGATCGAACGAAGTGACATAGAGTCTCAGTTCTGACTACTTCTGACTCGACAATTTTGCTTTTTTCTGACCGTATGTTGATAGAAATGTGACTAGAAGTCACATTTTTCGACAAAATATGACGAAACTAAACTTGGTTTACAAGTTTGATTATAATAATGAATTATTTTTGTCATCGGCAATTTTTAATTGGGTGACTATTTCCCTCAAAAGGCGAGAAATTGCTGTAACATTTATCAGCTAATTTCAATAATATTTGGTATTTAAGATCGTTAATATCTAAATCCTAACATTCTGAAAATGAATTAAAGAGAGAGTGAGTCGATGAATAATAACAAATGCAAGATCTACTGTTCGGAGAGCTACTAGTTTATAGAAGTTGAAATAAATCGAATTGAATTAAATTGCTCTTCGTATTTAATCAGTGAATTGAATAAAACACTTGTTCATCACTTCGGGATCGTCACTTTTTTACCAAGGAAGATCCTTTTATGAATACTACCGCACCTCGAGGACAGGCGGGTGGTTATGTGTGTGTCCCGCCGACTGGAGGGTATACCCACCAATAACCCTGGGTGTTCCACCACTGCGCCAGTCGCACGCTTCCGCACTCCTCCGTAACACCCGACAGCGCTGGCTTAACTCGGACCCCACGAAGAGCTTGCGCTCCCGCCTCAATGACGATGTGTCCGTACACAAGACACACCGCCATCCACCACTGGTGCCCAACCAGCACTGAGCGTCAGACAGCACCCGCGTATGACAGCCCTGGTCCTTATGCAACAGGTCAATTAAAATGGCCCCGCGCCTGCCACTACGGCTACAGCGAGAGAGAACGACGGTCGACATACCGACACTCCTCTTCACGTGCAGTCCCACCGTCCCTACCAACACGTTGGTGGCACCCGTTAGGGCCACTGGCAGATAGGACAGGCAGCGGCACACACCGCCCATCCATCCCGTCTGTTGGCTAAGGCCTCCTCCAACTGTTTCTATATCCTTCTATCGTTGACTGTGGTGGCAATTCTCTACCTGCTACAGACTTTATTTCATCTCTTCAGTAAGATCTTATCTGTGCAGAAATGTACAAGACCTTGGTAAAGTTCAACGAAGAATGTATGGAAAAAGGCGGCGTAGTCACAATGCAGTTCGGACCATTCTATACAGTGTATGGTAAATCTTATTAAATAATACCTATTTAGTTGATAATCCCCACGTACCGGCAAGCACAGCGTAATGCCGTTTGTCCACAGCCGCCGTCATCGGACCGTCAGCGAGACCCGAATCGAACCGAAGTAGCGGTATACCAAGCGCCACACAAATCGGCGGTTGGGATGTTATGCGTGAAGCGTTGCGCAAAAGCCGAAATATAGGTATGCGCGGGAGCCAGAGAAACGAAACCCCGCGGCACACACGCCCGCCATCCTCATGACTCCCGCGCGCTCCCTACGCCCGCCACATGTGTCGGTATTGTCCACACATGCGCAATAGTTATCGAATCACGGCAAAGTATCATTTTCGGCTAACTTCTCATCTGCCGATTTGTGTGGCGCTTAGTATACATGCATTTACTGTAGCCGCGTGTCCACTGCGTCGCTCGATTGACGGACGTGCAGTGGACACTCGGCTATAGTAAATGTAAGTACCGCTACTTCGGCGCCGTCACCTCGTTTTCGGTGACGCTCCGGCGACGGCGGCGGTGGACAAACAGCTTAAGATGTCCACTAACTCGGTGGATCGATGACCTCACTAAGAGGGCAGAAACGCTCTGGATGGAAGCCGCTTTCAAACAGTCTCATTGTAAATCATAAGAACCTTTCCCATTAGGCCACCAGGGCTTTATTTAACTCAGACCAAATAAAAAAATCAAGGCAGAACGTCGTGAACAGACAAATGAGGTCAGTTTTTTATACATGTGGTGAGTGCGTCGGTGTTGCTCCGCCATAGATCGACTGACGAGCCAAGGAGTAGTTTCGTTGTACGTGTATGTGTGTGTGACTGTGTCTGTACACGGCGAGGCGTAGTTTTCCGGCCTCACTTGTTTGTTTCTCAATATTCTGTCTTGATTTTTTTATTTGACTTTAACATGAATTCTAACTTTTACTTAATGACACAGGTAGCTAAAGGTTTTTTCTATTAAGTTGCAGCTGCGTACTTTTGTCTACCTCAGAAGAAATAAATATATCGACTATAGAGTTTTGCGGGTTGGGAAAAGAAATTTCTAGGATGGGCACAACCCACACGTACCCCCTAAATGCATTTACTAAGTCACTCCTTAGTCAGGGAAAGAGAGTTAGGGGTCCCTAAATACCGTGTAGTCTAATTCTCGTTTTAGGTGTTTCAGATCCGGAAGACTCGTTGACGATAATGAACACTTGCTTCGAGAAGCACTACTACTGGGACTATTCTACACCCTTAATTGGTAGAGGACTACTCACTGCTAAGGGTAAGTGATCTACCGCCTACCGCCTAAGCAATAGCAATCGTAATATCAATCGTTTATGACTTCATTTTAGTCATTTGGCACCACCTATGAGACGTTAGCCATCAATTGCATGCGCGGATTGCGAAAGCAATCGTTGAATGAACAACTTTGATGGCTAACGTCACATAGGCGGTGCCAAATGACTAAAATGAAGTCATAAACGATTGCTATTACGATTGCTATTGCTTTAGGCGGTAGAGGGGCTGGGTAGTAATAAAACAAATATAAAATACTTACCTACTTATAAAAATCATCCTCCCAAAACTCCTCAGAAACGGCTAAATTTTTAACAATTTTGGGTATATTTGGTAGATCTCAAAATAAGAAGCTTCCTAGGCTATTTTATAATTATACCCCTAAGTGATAATTGATAATAGTAATCTCATTGGCCGATACGAACGAACTCAGAGAGGGAGGTCTTCGTTTTAAATAGCAGATTGTGTTTTCGTCTGGATGATGATTTACCTATATAGGTCGCATTTTTGAAAGAATCGACGATTTCGGTAATATTTGGCAAGATTGCTTAGTAGTCTAATTAAAAAGATTAGCGAGTATGAATCAAACCGGTCTAGAGCGAAGATTCAAGATTCAGGATCATTTATTTGTAAAAACATGGTAACAGTGTAACAACAACAAAGTCGTATACAGGTCTTGATACATGTAGATGTTGAGAGCGCATGTTTTTGCCTATTGTGGCGTACAAATGTCGTTATAATTATATGATATTAAAATTTAAATTTAACAAGATAATAGAAATTTCACAAATTAAAAAATAACAATAATCAAGAATTGGTATCACTGAATTAAAAGATGTCAACGAAAATTAAAATAAAGTCAAGTATCAAAATAATGTCTAGATTTGAAATATATTGTCAAGTATTAAAATAATGTCACACAATTGGTAATTAGTAATGTCAAAGTAATTTCATTAAGTATGTCAAAAGTAATGTCAAATATTAGTAAGATTTTTTTTGTCATCTAAAATGTCAGCAATACGATAATAACACTTGTCCAACAATATTTTTTTAAATTCTTTTTTAAATATATCATTATTTGATTCCCTAATTACACGTGGTATTTTGTTATATATAATTGGAGCCATACAGAAGACACTTTTGAACATTAGAGTATATTAGCGAATCGAGATATAGGCATGAAAATTCAGTAAGAGTCCCTGCAGACTACAGACTTACTATCGACCGATAGTTTGGTCGAGTTGGCCTGTTCGTGCGCACTGTGCCAACAAAACAGTTGGGATGGTCGCGAGTGCGCAGACTAGCCAACAAATGGTTTGGCCGATTGATTAATTTACTAGAATTGGTGAAGAGATCAGTCGCGGAGAATGTTGCCTAAAAATATTATTATTGCTTTATACTTGATACAAAAGAGAAAAATAATGAAGAAGAGGAATCGAGAGTATTGGGTACATCCCATCTACAGCAACGTCCGACGCAGAGTGAACTGAAGCAGTCGGCCGATCAAACAATCGGCAAGTGTGCGGGCGGGGAAGAACGCCATACTGATCAAGCGGTCGGCCGATAGTTCGCCGATGGTTTAGTTTGAAGGCAGTCGTGAAGTCCATCGAACTTTTTTATCGGCTGATACTGAATCACTGTAATGTGCGCATCTGCATACATCTTCATACTGATTAAGAAGCCGACCAAACTATCGGCCGACAGAAAGTTTGTAGTCTGCGGGAATTCTTAAAGAGATGTGCCGTGAGATCTCTTTTTGGACAAACTCTACAATACTTCACCGAAAGACAAGCGCGCCTGTCTTTCGGTGAAGTATTGTAGAGTTTGTCCAAAAAGAGATGCGTCATACGGTTAGGTGAGGAAGCATGGAGGAAGCCCTTGTGCCATTTACACCGACTTCCAAAACGGAGGAGGTTCTATGTTCGTCTTTACGTTTTTTTGTGTATGTTCATCGATGTTATCGACAATTATGAACCGACTAACAAAACTTTTTTAGTTCGAAAGAAAATACTTTCGATGGACGCATTTAAATTTAGTCGGTACCTTGGCTGTTGATTAATATCATATTGTTTGTTCACCGTAACGCCACGAATGTTCTATTTGTTATATTTGACTGCCTTGGTGGCTCAGTGGTTAGTGACACTAACTTCTGGGTCCAAGAGGCGTGGGTTCGATCCCCACCCAGGGCAAATATTTATGTGATGAACATAGGTGTTTGCTCTGTGTCTGGGTGTTATTTAGTTACTATCTATATAAGTATGTATTTAAAAATAAGTATATGTAGTATATCAGTCTCTGGCAGCCATATCACAAGCTTTGCTTAGTTTGGGGTCAGAGGCCGTGTGTGAAATGTCCCAAAATATTTTTATTTATTTATTTTTGCACAAACTCTGTGACCGATGAAAAAACGGAGGCTATAATTATTTTTTTATTTATTTTGTTTCAGTGGCCAACTGGAAGAAAAATCGGATGCTGCTAACACTCGCATTCAACCAGCAAATATTGGACAGCTACATTGAAACTTTCAATGCACAGGCACGAACCTTAGTTAACGAATTCGCAACAAAACTGGGACAGTCATTTGATCAAGACAGCTTCATAAGAATGTACGCTTTACGAGCTATATCTGGTGAGTTTTTCATTACGCACCCTCAGATCAAATAAAAAAATCAAGACAGAATGATAAGAAACAAACAAGTGAGGCCGACAAAACTACGCCTCGCCGTGTACAGACACAATCACACACACAAACACGTACAACGAAACTACTACTTGGCTCATCAGTCGAACTATGGCGGCGCAACAACAGACGCACTCACCACATTCATAAAAAAACTCGACCTCACTTGTCTGTTCACCACATTATGTCTTAATTTTTTGTTTGGTCTAAGGCTTTTTGCTTAATATCAAACAGATTTTTTGAAGACTTTGTAGCGACAACGCCGCTAAAGAAGTCGAGAGAAGCTTTTTGGAATGGGTATTTTTTAAGCTCGAGTCAGGACACGTGACCAGATCGAAAATTCGTATGACGGAAGGAGAGTAGACCACCGGCGGCGCAGCGTAGGAGAGGAAGTAATATCCCCCTCTACCTCTACCGCGCGGCGAAAATGTATGCTTGCTACTGCGGTTTTAGCGGCGCAGGGCGCTTGCGCGAGTGTGCTTGTGTTTTACCACTTAAGAGTGCGCCATGAAAAAAACAAATTTCACACGCGCTTCTTGCATCGCCCGCTATCATCTATTCTGCTTTGTTTAGAGTCGAAAATCGCATCACGCAGTTCACGATGATTTTGGCTTCGAGCGCCAGCTTACATTTTTAGGTGACATTTTATTTATTTATTCAAAATTTAAGCATTTATTAAAAAAAACTAATCGATCACTCTATTAGAACATTAGTCTGGCCACGTAATTTGTCAAAAATAATGTGGTGTTGTCGCTGATAATTTCGAGTATTTGAAAATAAAAGTTTTTTTTTATGATGCGAAGCTTTAATTTTTTTCTAAGGTATCATATTATTTTCCAAAATTTTACGCGATAGCCCTGCTACTATAGGTTATTTCCTTTCCTATGGTATTTTTTAAATATGGATATTTATGTTCGTTATCTTTACACCACGACTTTAAAAAGTCGATTTTGGCATTAGGAGTCCCCTTAAATGATAGTACTTTTATACTGATAAATAAAGCACTTCGTGCGAAGTTATTCCCTAACCATTCCAAAATATTAAAAAATGCACAACGTTTTACTTCTGCCGACACACCTGGAGCGCATCCCGTTGTTTTTTTTTTCTCGAGTGGAGAACACGTACCGGCAAGCGCAGCGTAGGACGTCCACTCACAAGGTCCTTATTTTGACATCAGGATTGCGCAGGATGCAAGCCGCTTCCAACCGGTCTTATTGGAGATCCATAGGGGAGGCCTATGTCCAGCAATCGACTTCTTATGGCTAATGGGTGGATAGGTGGAAACAGAATTTTGACAAATTTGTCTGCAATAAGAATAGCCTGGAGGCACGGTAATTGGGCGCTATGAGCCACCAAGACGAGCCAACAAAAGTCAAAGTCAAATAGATCCAACAAAAATCATTTTATGTAAAATGGGGCCAATACGAGACTACAATAATATTTCGCACTATCTACAAAGTTATTAGATCTCATGTAGAGCCACGCTTCTAACTCTACACGACTTAAGTTTACAAGCTCTTACTTTACAAACTTTACACCTCAATATACTTACGCGGCTTGACTGTTTGCAGTAGAGCTCATACTCGTAGCACATAATCGCGTAGTTCGACCAATATGCTGAGTGTCAGTTTTGTCGTAAACATGACGCGCTCTTCGGCGAGCGAGTAAGCATGTAATTTGTATGAACTTGCACTCGCTCAAAGTGTTTCAAAAACGCGCCGCTAGTGGCGCTGTACATTTCTTCATACAAATTACATGCTTTATTATTTTATACTACGGGACTAATCGCGCACTAAAATTACGAGATAAATAAATACCTCCTCATCCCGACTTTTCGGCCGAGTTTTGGAGTCTACCCGTGACCACGGTCGATACAGTCTTCGGATGGGTGACCGCGGGTGGCATTTACAACACAGCGCCACCGTGGCTCGAATGACACGTTAAATTGTAGGCCCCGGTTGTTTTAACCGTTTAGCTATGCCAGAGGCCTTCAGGCAGTTTAAAAATTCTGACACCCGGTTTATACGAACTTGCTTACTTAATGTTTCAGCAACTGCTTGCGGGGTGGACCCAAGAGAGCTCAAAGATTTCTACCACCAGTACCTACAGCATTTGCAGACCTTCATCGAAACTGTGAACCAAAGGTTCCTGACGATCTGGTATCACCACGACTTTGTATACAGCTTTACTCCGGAAAAGAAACAAATGGACTACGCGATAAATAAGTGTATGGCATTATCGAAATCGGTAAGGTTTATTTTCATTCGGGCCAGCTCAGAAGCAACCATGGTTAAACAACCATGGTTGCTTCTGAGCTGGTTCACTTGTGAACCTCTTGCTTGAAAGGTGTCACAAAACATCCGAGCATGTAGGTGTAGGGACCTTGTAAGTGTGAATGATCTTTGCATCAGCGATTTTGTGTGCAAGCGAGATGCATGAACGACGCTCGACCAGTCTGCGCACTGGGTCGTAGCGAGTGGACGTTTTAGTAATTGGGATAAAAAGGGAATAAATTTTTACATTTTAATTAATCATATTGGCTATCTTTCCCACGCGCTACCACCCTGTGTTGCGTAGCTCCGTGCAGACCCAACCCTGCCGTAGAGAATAATTTGGAATAAATAATCATAAATATCAAGTTGGTTTATAGTGGCAGTGGCACCAACTTATGTAACAATTAGTGTTGCCATTTTTTTACGTTTTCCAATACAAAGACATGGAGAACCATTGTTTTCTTCAGTAATTTTTAAATAGATATGAGTAAAGCAGAGCATTGCCCGGCTAATATGCGCAAGCACAGCGAGCGCAATAATTTGATATTTTTTTTCAATTTAAAAAAAAATAACAGTGAGCTCGAAATTTTTTCGATGTTTAATCAGTGAAAGTTAGATTGGAAAATGAAATCAGATGTGAGCAAAGACAACAATAGAACATTAATTTATCAGTCAATGAACCTTTGAGTTAATAATGTGAAATCTCGATTTCAGATAATTGCGAAGAAAAAAGCAGAAAAGACTGGTACAAAACATGGTAGGTCAACGTTTCGAAAATCTAAATAATTTAATGAAATATCACATTAAGCCAATTATGAAGGCGCCATCGTAATTATAATAGCTAATTAGCATATTTCTGTTTCTTTTTCACTTTAGGCATTCGATAGAGAGAAGACTTTTTACGTTGCTATTAAATTTACGATGGCGCCTTTATAATTGGGTCTACTGTATAGCTATTTTGTTCTCTTAACTTTTTGCTGCAGATAACCTGAAGTCATTCATAAACCTAGTGCTTGACCTGGGTGACTCTGGCTACTATACCGCCGACCAGGTTCGGGAAGAGATCGACACCCTGATCATGGCTGCCCACGACACTACATCATCTACCCTCACTTTTGCTTTGGCGCTTTTGGGTTCTCACCCTGAAGTACAACAGAGAGCTTACGAAGAGTAAGTACTGTATCTGCCTTTATAAACTACTTCTAAAAGTAAGAAGGTTCTTCTTGCTTACTAGTAGTTATCCGAACAGTAGGTAGACCTCGCATCTGTTTAACATTATCTTCATAAACCTATAGCTGGACTCTTTCATACTCACAAAATTGTTAGGATTTTGATAATAAACAATTTAAATCGGTTGATAAGAATTTTGCTAAATAAGACCAGACTATGTATAGTAGCTCAAATATCTATTAAAATAATTGATAGAAGTATCCCCCCAATCCCCCACATTAATATCTTTTTAAAGTTATTATACGATATGACCTGAAAATATATTGATTGATATTTTTGGACATGTTTGTCTCTTAGGTTTGTCCACATTAGTTTGTCTTTGGCCACTGTCTTTTTTAATTTTGGGGATCATTCTTTGTAGTTGGCAATTCACTTTATGTTTTTACTGTGATTTGAGTCATATGAATACTTATTTTAGAGTACTGAACGTTTGTGAGAATCCAAACGGCGTTACAAAGCATGATTTATCAACATTGGTGTACATTGAAGCTGTTTTGAAGGAAACTCTTCGCTTGTACCCAGTCACCATCGTCATCGCAAGACACATAGACAGAGATATACAATTAAGTAAGTTTTTTTCATTTTGCCATCGGTCTCGACTGTACTAAACCAGGGTCTCTATTTTTGAATCTATACCGATGCGTAAATGGTCAAGATACCGAGTAAGAGCAAATGGCCCCTGATGCCAGTTACATCTACCGTATGGATTTCCAATAATACCAATTGGAAACAATATTATACTTAAAACTTTTTACAACCTTTCAGAAAACTACACCCTAAAAGCGAACTCAGATTGTTTTATATTTCTCCACGGGCTCCATCGGCACGGCATGTGGGGCGCTGACGCGGCCCAGTTCCGGCCAGAACGGTGGCTGGACAAGGAGACTCTACCGGACCCCAAATATTATGGAGCGTTTGGGCTGGGAAGACGGTCTTGTATTGGTAAGTTTTTTTTAGAAAATATATTAAGACATGTCGCACCAAATTACACGGAACTACACCATCCATACATCCATCCACCAGCCGTATGACGTCCACTGCTTGACCTCCCTATGTGTCCAATAAGGCCGGTTGGAAGCGGCTTGCATCCAGTGTGATCCTGCGGTCCTGATGAGATTATCTGTACATCTCGTAAATGACGTCCCACGCTGGGCTTGCCGGTACGTATACGGTACCGTGAATCAGGAATGAAGAGATCCATGGGCATGTTGGATTTGCAGTGAGCAAGGCACATAGCTCGGAGGCCTGATGACTAATGGGGTCGAAAAGTTCTCGAGAGAGTTACTCAAATGAATTTGAACTGAAAGTCATCGTTCCCCCTTACATTACTTTTCTGCGGCATAACTCGTGGTTTTGCAAAGCGAATAACTGCCCAATTTCATGCACGGAACGAGTTGAACGCCGCAGTCATCAATCGTATGCAATATCGTGCATCTGACGGCGCGGCAATTGAAATTTCCGACGGCGAAAAAAATAATAATATAATGATTATACGAGTAGAACCTGCGTATCGAGTTTCGACGAGATTCATTGAAAAAATTAGACTTAATACGGACAGCCGAAAGCAAAATCGTCTAGCTAAAACGGAGTTCTCGCTCACTTTGGTCGAAGCTGTAGTGGTATAGTGGTAGTAACCCGTCTCAGAATCGTGAGGTCGTAGATTCAAATCCCGGTTCCACTGCACGGCCCTAACCACTTGCTTTTCGGTAAAGGAAAACATCGTGAGGCAACCTGCGAACGTCCGTAGAAGAAATTCGATGGCGTATGTGAATCCACCAACCAGCACTGGGCCAGCGTGTTGGATATGGGACAATCACCCTTCCTGGGTAGGTCTACGTCCTGAAGTGAACTATTGATAAGACTGGTACAGGTACAGAACAGCGCGGCAGCGTCGCACGACTCGTATTTCTGTCAAATGCTATAGACATTTAAGGCGGATTCACTTATATCAGTCAAGCCACCGTTTCAACTCAGACCCGTCACAGTACCGGCACCGTATATACCGGGTACCACAGTGGAAAATATTTTTTAATTCATTTTCTGTGGACGCTTCTCCACTAGTCAGTGTCCGTATTAGTGCCGACCTCAGAAGAATTACAAGTAATAGAATTATTGCTAAATTTAACTCAAATAAAAACTACGGTACAACTGTCTTTTTCATATCTGGTTGTACAGCAGTGAGTGGAACAAAAAAAATGCAATGTCTGTCGCATACATCAAAATCACCAGTTGGATTGTCAAAATGGTTAAAAATTCGGTTAAACTTAGTTTTTGTCTTTTTTGGAAATTTGAACCCTCTATTCCAGTAAGAAGGTTCAAATCTCAGAACACTTTACCTTCCTACTTTTTACCTTTTTGAATTTGGACAGCCGAGATAGCTCAATACTAGTTTGTGAAACCCTTCGAAATTACGTAAGTTCGGGTGTATGTGCATCTTTATCTAACACCTTTTAAATTTCATATTTAAAATGGGACAACTGTACTGTACTGTATCAGCCTTTATATAGTCCACTGCAGGACGTAGGCCTACCCACGCAGGGTGATTGGGCCATATCCACCACGCTGGCCCAGTGCGGATTGATGGATTCACATACGCCATCGAATTTCTTCTACAGACATATGCAGGTGCAGGTTGCCTCACGATGTTTTCCTTCACCGAAAAGCCAGTGGTGTGTAATTCCGTACATAAATTCCAAAGAACTCATTGGTGCGGGACCGGAATTTGAACCTACGACCTCACGATTGTAAGGCGGGTGTCACTGCTTTTAAGCCATCACGGCTTTCTAAGCCACCACGGCTTTGACAAATGGGACAAAGTGATGTTATATCTTGCTATTTTAGTACGGTTTCTATTAGGTACTGTTCTTATTATATGGTGCCGACACTTGCGCAATCACGTGGCTTGACTGATATGTATGAATCAGCCTATAACATTTATTTTCTTGCCTGCCCATATACCCCAGGAAAAAAAGAATTTAGCTTTGCACTAAATTTCTGATCTTTTTTTTTTTTATAAGGTTTAGGATCATGTACTGAGGCTTATACTGAGTATAAAATCACAAAATGCTGACAGATCCAAGTGGAGCATCAAGCGCCATCTTGAAAAATCGTTTTTGGCCAATATCTCGAAAACTATGCACTTTAGGGCAAAAATTATAGACCATTATCATAGAAAATAAAAAATTTCTTACCAGTATTTTTTTGTTGTTTTTAAACTTTCGCCATTTGAACACATTATTCTATATATATTACGGGACTAATCGAGAGAGACTAAAATTACGAGATAAATAAATACCTCCTCGTTTCGACGTTTCGGCTGAGTTGCATCGACCGTGGTCACGGGTAGACTGGAAAGTGGAACAGCTGGTACCGCCAATTCAATTTGAACTTGAAAAATTGTCACTACGACATCAGTCAGTAGTGTCAGTATTTTTTTTGTGTAACTTACCGTTTACGTTTTATGACCCATTGAACCGGTTTTTCTATCGGTTTTTTGAATAATCTAATATTTCAAGAGTTATCGGCTGCGATAGAAAAACTGGTTCATTAAATGTGATAGTAATCGTTAACGGTAAGTTTTACAAAAAAGTTTATTGGAAACAAAAGATGTAAAATTTTATTCTCTACAATAATGGTCTCTAAAAGTGCATAGTTTTCGAGATATCCGCCAAAAACGTTTTTTCAAGATGGCGCTTGAAGCTCCACCTGGATCTGTCAGGATTTTGTGATTTTATGTTCAGTAAGTGACCCCTAACCTTATTCAGAAAAAAAATTAGGATCGGAAATTTAGTGCAGAAATGACTAAAAACGTCTATTTTTCCTGAGGTATCAGAGGAGTAACGGGATGATTTGTCTAATCAATTATCAAAGACCAAACTAAACTAGATCATGTACGTACTTATCCTTCTACCACACGAATTATCAAGTCATCAGTTTTTTTTTTAGATGAATCATAGCTTGGGCGTTTTGAGGCGAAATAAGGGATAAGTTTCACGTAGGTAATTACATAAAAGTTGTCTTTCATCTATGGTTAGGTGGATTTTGTACCGTAGTTTAAGGTCTGTCTAAAACTAAAGCTATAACGAATGATAACGTCTCATAAATTGATGAACGCCGACTGCACGCACGAAAAAGTGTCACGTTCTGCCTGAGCCAGCGTGCAAGCGAGAGTGCGGAACGAGCGATAGAGGGCACGATTCGTTTATCCCCCGTGGCTCTACTGATTGGCTCTACTAGTAGAGCGAAAGGGAAATTTTATTTTTCCGTGACACGACCAATTTTCTATAGCTGCTTAGTCTATACAATCTAATTACTCGTGAACTTGGTCATAACCCTTACTGTACTGTACTGTACCAGCCTTTTTAATAGTCCACTGCAGGACGTAGGCCTACTCACGAAGGGGTGATTGGGCCATATCCACCACGCTGGCCTAGTGCGGGTTGGTGGATTCACATTACGCCATCGAATTTCTTCTACGGACGCATGCAGGTTGCCTCACGATGTTTTCCTTCACCGAAAAGCCAGTGGTGTTAAATTCCGTACATAAATTGCAAAGAACTCATTGGTACGGGACCGGGATTTGAACCCACGACCTCACGATTGCAAGGCGAGTGTCAATACCTCTAGGCCACCACGACTTCATATCCCGTAGCAGTACTGAATTTAGAAATACGAAATAACAATCTATTAGTGTAATTTTTTTTTAATGACAACACTACACTACTACTACATAGAAAGCAATTGGATCATCCACAGACCCTTGAAGGTCTAAAGATAATCCAAGTGCTCAAGCCCACTGCCAGTTGGCAGCGTGCCCAGCATGCTGGCAGCATTGCCACGCTGAATGGCAATGCTTATACGTTGAGCCAAATAAATACCAGCATTTTGGTCACGCGTCGCGTCCACCAGACGCTCAGAAAGACTTTAATAACAATCTATTACTTAAACTGTTATGTATATTTTTAGCGTCCTGAGCGTTCGACTTGTTTCAGTTGCTGATTCAACAATGTTTTCTTTTGACGTTATCGCGTAATTTTTTTTTATCCGTTGGACATTATAGACAATCAATTTTTTATTTAATTGAGTCGCATAAATCGTTCATCGTTCGCATTATTTCGGTTGCATACAAAATGAGTTGAATCATTTTGCGTCACCTTGTAGCACAAACAAAACTTTTGTAGGAAACATGAAATGCAGCAATAAATTAAGTAACACAATACCAAATTAAACGACTCCTTTTACGTGGCTTACAACCGAATAAATTACGAATGTTTGGACTCAGGCGATGAATTATAAATCCATAATCCATCAGCCAAAGGACGTTGACTGCTGGACATATGCCTTCTCTATCAATTACAAGGTACGAGACTTTCTTTCTAAGGTAGAGTGACTGATGTATTGGTAATTTTAAGGACCTATAGAATATAGAGATCAATTTGACTTCAATTATGTGATACATTTTTGACATTAATATTTCGATTATTAATTTTTGTTTGTTACTTATTATTATTCTTTTTTACTTAATAAATTCAATTTATTCCTTATTTAATTATTCCATGTAACAATTAATGACGTGTAACTTATTGTTATAAATAAATGAGTATGAGTATCAATCGCCAATTATATCGTTTGCAAGCGTCTTGCCTCCAGCGTGATCTTGCTGTCCTGCACCACTGTAATGACTCAGGGCTAACAAACAAATTTTCTTTTCACCAATTTTCCTCTTGAAGAGGAACCAATTAATGACAACTGACATTAAAAGTAGTTGAAATGGTGTAAACCCTTTTTGATCACATCTATTCGATGGTTCGCCTTTATAAGTGCGACGGAATTATCTTTGCCGCGGACTTTTTAAATTTGGAACAATTAAGTGCGACGGAATGATCTGGGCCGCTCACTTTTTGAATTTGGAAGTATTTGTAATGTTAGTGTTCAGCGGAGTCCTGCGTCGTTTCGCCCCGCAAGCGGTTGGACCCGCGGGGCGAATCGACCAAGACTCTTTTTGAAAATAAAAGGCCCCGCATTGTTTGGAGCGGGCCGAATGGGGACCTTCAAAAAGAGTCTTGGGCGATTCGCCCCGCGATTCACTTTTTTATCTGTACATTTAAGTAGAAAAGTAGTCAATGGAAAAAATAAACAATTGCATTATATTGAGGGCGTTATTCTACGAGTCCTATGAAAATGAATGAAAAGAATGTAAATATAAGTTTTCATTTGTTTCACTCTATTCGATATGAATCTCTCGGGCCAGACCCGGATTTTTGATGGGCATCAGTGGAGCCGAAGCCAACACTGAGAGGCCCTTTTTAAACATCATTTAGCTATGTCGTAGGGGTGGAGGTACAAGGAGCCTATTGTGAGTAATGAATTCAAAAAATAATGGGTTGTTTGAACTTATGGATGTTATACAAAACCGGTCTATGGAATGAGGTGCGGCACCCACCAAATAATGCTTCATTTCAAAATATTAAGGCGGGTGGTGACTTGCCATCCACTAAATGGGCCCCCCATAAAGGCTACCGTAAGTTGGCGTCGGAGGGGCAACATTGGTGTGGACGGCTTAGGGTGTCGAGAGGTGTGCTGCGCGTTCACTAAGAGCTACTAGCGGCGTTATGCCCTTTAACACTTCCACCCTGGAGCTTAGGTTCTTAGCTCTTGCGGTTTCCACTCCAAGCCGTCCAGTTAAGGCAAGAGAGGAGTCAGGGGTCTCATTTAGCCCCAGGGAATCAGGGTTCGCGGTGTCGCCACTCACCGACGGCTCGCCACAAAGCCGCCCCTGCGGTTTCATTTGTTTTATTATTAGATACCGTTTAATTTCAATGTAGTTGTTACTCTACGTTTTATTAAATAATAATATTATAGTAAAATATGAGGCGCCTTTTATTTTCTCATAGAGGTGATGTAAAGTAGAGTGTACCACTCGGGCGCAAAATATATTTTTGCCTCGGGCGACGTATTTGAATCCTTCGCTTCGTTCAGGATCCTACTAAAGAATCCCTCACATCGCTCTGGATTCTAAAAAGCGCCCTCGCCGTAAAAATATTATTTTGCTCCCATATGATACAATCTACTATTCCATGCTAAGGGTGTTAATGAGGTCATTTTTCCACCTTATGAATGTGAGTTACAAATAAATACTATGATTTTTGACGTGAAAAGTGACACGTTCTGCCTAAGCCGAGCGTGCGAACGAGAGCGCGGAACAAGAGAGAGAGGCACGATTGGTCTAAGCGTTTGGCTTGTTTCAGTTGCTGATTCAACAATATTTTCTTATTACGTTATCACGTGATATAATCGTCCATCCATTCATCCATCAGCTGTAGGATATCCACTGCTGGACATAGGCCTCCCCTATAGAACTCCAATAAGACCGTTTGGCATGCATCCAGCGCGATCCTGCGGTCTTGATGAGGTCATCTGTCCACCCACAAGGTGGACAGATGACTCTGCGCTTGCCGGCACGTCGTCTCCACTCGAGGACCTTTCGACCCCATCGGTCATCAGTTCTCCGTGATATGTGCCCTGCCTACTGCCATTTCAACTTACCAGTCCGCTGGGCTATGTTGTTGACTTTGGTTCTTCGTTAAAGTTATTATTGTCCGTAATCCTACTTCACAGACATCTATTTTTAGGGTTCCGACCTCAAACGCAAAAACGGAACCCTTATAGGATCACTTTGTTGTCCGTCTGTGTGTATGTCAAGACTCTTTATCTCGGGAACGCGTTAAGATTTATCGAGTTGAAATTTAAACTGGATACGTATATCTATGATCTCTTGCAGTTGTGTAAAAGAAAAACTTCTCAGTTATCGTTTAAAAAAAATAGATCCGTTTATGTTGTCAAAAACCGCATATTTCGCACTCACAAAAATCAAAACCTACAGGATACTTCCCGTTTAACTATGAACTTTGGCGAGAAGCATTGTCTTAGAGTACACATATAGGAATACATCTGAAAACTACATTTTTATTTCAATCACAAAAAATAGGGCCTAAAAATTCACCAAATATGGGTTCAAAATTCAAAGTGAGTAAATCGTATCATGTAAGGTATCATATAAAAGAACTTCATTAGCACATGCTAAAACAGGTTTGTAATTATTTTAATAACGTATTTGTACGGAACCCTCGATGAGCGAGCCTGACTCGCACTTGTCCGGTTTTTTTACAGGAAGAAGATACGCGATGATGTCAATGAAAACAGTTTTATCTGACACGCTGAGATGGTACCGAGTTTCATCAGACGTCAGCAAAATGGTGCCACAATTCGTCACGTTGACAAGACCTGGATCGGGGCATAATATTCGTTTATATCGACGGAATTAACTAGAAATATAACATATTTTCGTTAATTTATGCTTTTTGAATGGATAGAGTTTACCCAATAAAAAAGAAACGGTATCTTATACCAAAGTGATACATATATACTTATATTTACCTATGTTGTGAAATTTTATTTTTTCTTGTTAAATTTAAATTTTCATATCATATAATTAAAACGACATTTGTACGCCACAATAGGCAAAAACATACGCTCTCAACTACATGTATCAAGACCAGCCCCCCGACCGCCTAAGCAATAGCAATCGTAATAGCAATCGTTTATGACTTCATTTTAGTCATTTGGCACCGCCTATGTGACGTTAGCCATCAATTGCTTTGCGCGGATTGCGAAAGCAATCGTTTAATGAACAACTTTGATGGCTTACGTCATATAGGCGGTGCCAAATGACTAAAATGAAGTCATAAACGATTGCTATTGCTTAGGCGGTCGAGGGGCTGGTGGGTGATTCTGTATGAAAACAAGCACGTAAAGCGCTCTTTGTTTTTAAGAAATTGGTATGAAAGTTACTTATTTTTCAAATAGCATAGCTTAAACTCGGTTTATAATTCATTTTAACGTAATTTTACATTCATCAAACAGTTCTCCAAATAAAATTCAAGGAAATAATAAAATTACTTACCGCTTTACTTTACGTTTTGTCGATAGAGAATCAGGCCCCTGTATACGACTTTGTTGTTGTTACACTGTTATCATGTATTTACAAATAAATGGTCTTGAATCTTCAAAGATGGACATAATAAAAATTAGTTAAAAATATTAAAATATTTAAAAATACACAGGAAAAATATTAGCTTAACTGATTACTGAACTAAACTGATACCTACTAAACTAACTGATGACTAAACTAAAAGCGAAATGTCTGCAACTTCTACAAATCATCATCACTGTACTGTACTGTACTGTACCAGCCATTTAATAGTCCACTGCAGGACGTAGGCCAGTGCGGGTTGGTGGATTCGCATACGCCATCGAATTTCTTCTACGGACGCATGCAGGTTGCTTCACGATGTTTTCCCTCACCGAAAAGCCAGTGGTGTGAAATTCCGTACATAAATTCCAAAGAACTCATTGGTACGGGACCGGGATTTGAACTCACGACCTCACGATTGCAAGGCGGGTGTCACTACCTCTAGGCCGCCACGGCTTATCACATCATCACTACATAGTATAAAACAAAGTCGCTTCCCGCCGTCTGTCCCCATGTATGCTTATATCTTTAGAACTACGCAACGGATTTTGATGCGGTTTTTTTAATTGATAGAGTGATTAGTAAGGAAGGTTTACATGTATAATACACCTGTGCAAAGCCGGGGCGGGTTGCTAGTTTTGGATATATAAAATATTATTTGTATTGTCTTATACTTAAAAAATTGTAACGTTAATATTATAATTTTATTATGATTCTCAGAGACATTCAATAAGTAACATTATGCGAGAATTATGTGAGAAAAAGACAGCTGTGTTTGCAAGTGTTGGTAAGCCCTTAAGTTAAAGTAACGGAAGGTTACTGAAAGGTTAATGAAACAGTAATAATTGAAATACTAATTTTGAACTTAAATAATTAATATGTGCATATTCATTGTACTTTGAGTTGATACAGAATAAGTCACAGAACCTATTAAGTATTTAAATACAAGTGAATTATTACTAGTGAATATTGTGGGAAGCAAAGTAATATTTTTAGTCGCCTACCTTAAAACATATATTAAAAATAATTATCTTTTAGAACGTAGGTGTTATAATCAAAACGTCCCGAGTGAGACTAGAACAAGGTGTTGTGTTACTTTGCAAAGTGTAAAAGACTTTTCGGCGTAAGTTTATACAGGGTGGAGAGTTGATGCCGATATTATATGAAATCACATGTTCGGCATTCCGTTTAAAAGTCTTCGACATATTTAGAATTTAAGGAATAAAGCTAATTACTTACAATTTTATACACAAATAAATACATAACTAAGTAAATAGTGACTCCAGATATTTTGACACGAGTCAAAATAGCGGGAGTACCTAAGTTTACACATAGTCATCACAAAATAAGAGGCCCGTTTTTTCGGCCTTAAAATATATCAGAATCGGTTTATTTTTTCTTTAAGTACTAGGGTTTCATCGTTATCTATACATACTCATTTTTAGGGTTCCGTACCTCAAACGGAAAAAACGGAACCGTTATAGGATCACTTTGTTGTCCGTCTGTCCGTCTGTGTGTATGTCAACCCTTTATCTCGGGAACGCGTAAAGATATCGAGTTGAAATTTAAACTGTATACGTATATCTACAGTCTCTTGCAGTTGTGTAAAAAAAAAACTTCTCAGTTATCGTTTAAAAAAGTTAGAGCCGTTTATGTCGTAAAAAACCGCATATTTCGCACTCACAAAAATCAAAACCTACAGGGTAGTTCCCGTTGATATAGAACTATGAAATTTAGCGAGAAGCATTGTCTCAGAGTACACATGTACCTAGGAATAATTCTGAAAACTGTAAATTTTTATTTAAATCACAAAAAATCGTATTATTTCAGGTATCATATAAAAGAACTTCATTAGCACATGCTAAAACAGGTTTTAATTATTTTAACAATGTGTTTGTGCGGAACCCTCGATGTGCGACCCTGACTCGCACTTGTCCGGTTTTTTTAGTTTAAGTGGTAGACGGTTCAGTCTACCCGTGACCACGGTCGATGCAACTCGGCCGAAACGTCGGGATGAGGAGGTATTTATTTATCTCGTAATTTTAGTGCGCGATTAGTCCCGTAGTATATATAATAATTGTAAGTTTTTTTTTTAATTGCTCTTATGGTAGTATTATTATATCTTCTTTGCCTGTTGTTACCGGTTAGTGGGTACTAGTATCTACCAAATCAATGTCAAATTCAAATCAAAATTTAGTCAAATTAATGTCGGCGTCAGCTATCCGCCCTGTATACAGGGTTATTTAAAACTAATGTACTAAGCCGATTGATTTTACTATGGGGCTAACGGAATTCGAGTTTATCAGCTGTTTCATACATTTTATCGACTTCGAGTCGCAATTATTATTTTGTATGGAATGGCTGATTATTTTTTCTCGGATCCTTAGTTGGCCCCATAGTAAAAATGTAGTATTAGTAATGATACCTAGAGTTATTAACATCTTTTCGACTTAGTGCAGTGCAAGCAGATACCTAACCCTGTATAAAGAATATTTCAAACATTTGCCGAGACATATATGTGGGTTATTTCTAATCAATTGGCATCCTTTCAGGGGCTTATTCTGTACATCAAAACTAACTACTTTTGTTCAACGACCTTTGTCACAAAACTAAAAAAAAAAATTGTGTTCCATAGAAAAATATCGTTCACGACCCCGTTCTGTACTGTACCAGCCTTTTTAATAGTTCATTGCAGGACGTAGGCCTACCCACGAAGGGTGTTTGGGCAATATCCACCACGCTGACCCAGTGCGTGTTGGTGGATTCACATACGCCATCGAATTTCTTCTACGGACGTATGCAGGTTGCCTCACGATGTTTTCCTTCACCGAAAAGCCAGTGGTGTGAAATTCCGTACATAAATTCCAAAGAACTCATTGGTACGAGACTGGGGATTTGAACCCACGACCTCACGATTGTAAGGTGGGGGTCTCTACCTCTAGACAACCACGGCTATACGACCCCGTTCATCCGCGACTAAATGTATGGAACAGCTGTTTTTTTTTAGTTTCAACAAAAGTCGCAGAATAAAAGTTGTTAGTTTTGTTGTACAGAAAAAGCCACAAAAAGGATGCTAATTGATTAGAAATAACCCTGTATATGACTTTTTATACGAAATAGAATTTTTTCGTAATTTTGAGGTTGGCCCCATAGTATACGGTGTTCATAACGATGGGTATAATTATAGAAACTGAAAGTCACTTCACTTTCCAAAGTAACAGCCATAATTATTTATTATAATATGTGACTTGTAAAACAATAGAAATTACTAATAACGAAAAGTTACTCCAGTTTTCTATTTATACATATTATAAAATTCTTTCAGAATATAAAAAAGTGTTATTATTGAAATGTTCTACTATTTGTTGATTTTGTGTGGTTTATGTGTGGTGTGGAGGATATGGCCTAAGGAATCAGACTCAGAGCCTCCAGAGTTGTCAGGATGGTATCCTTTAGTAGGTCATGGATATAAGTTATTGGGAGATGGTGTTAGTAAGTAAACGTTTTTATTTAATGGAATATTTGAAATGCTCAATAAAAATTGAGATTTAATAAAATGTAGGGGTTATCAGATATTTATACGCATAATTATAAAAAAATGTAATATAAGATTAACTGTAAGTAAATACTTAGAGAAAGTAATTATTTTTTGCTAAAACCGTAACACCGACTTTTACCGTGTACGAAATTCAAAATAGTTTGCACGAATCAATGTGAAATCCATGTATAATTAATACAATACATTATTGATGATTTATCAAAAACGGCTCTGCCGATATCAATAAAATTTAAATGGAACCACCTCGGGAGTATACCCTTTTGATATAAAATTGATTTTTTAAATTGGTTCACAATTGGCGAAATTATCGATGAACACAAAAAGAAATACATACAGACGAAAATAGTACCTCCTCTTTTTTGGAAGTCGGTGAAAACACCAGTTCAAGAAAAACCAACAGCATTGTTTAATTTTTTCATTATCTATTTAAGTATGTAGTATATCAGTCTCTGGCAGCCAAATCACAAGCTTAGGTAGTTTGGGGTCAGAGACCGTGAGTAAGATGTCCCCTAATATTTATTTATTTATCATTTGGTCAGATGTTACTTACTATTTTTAGGGTGAGCAAAGAAAGTCTTTAGCCTTAGCAAGCTCTTAGGCAAAATAAATCATCATAAGCATTTCACTTTCAGAAATGTTTGATTCCTTTGTGCAAATGTCCGAAGAATGCGCACAGAAAGGTGGTGTCGCTACGTTTCGACTGGGACTGAGAAAAATTTATGGTAACATTATTTTATACGTCAAATTTTCATGTCACTAGTGCGCCTACATTGATAGAGATACAATCACAATAAGTAAGTACTTAGGTACTCGAATTTCCAAAAAATATTTTACGATTTTGAATATCTTAATTTGACAGTAGAAAAAATAACAAACATAATTATTTTTCGCAATAAATGGCAATACCGCCTTCCAGCGTGTACAAAATTCGAATATTTCGCTCAAATTGTTTACATTATTGATGATTTTTCAAAAACGACTCATCCGATTTCTGTAAAATTTACATGGAACCACCTCAGGAGTATACCAAATAGGAGTATATTATATAAAAAATAATTTTTAGATTCGGTTCACAATTGGTGACATTATCGATGAAAATACCCAAAAAATACATACAAACGAACATAGAATCTCCTCCTTTTTAAAGTCCGTTAAAATACATTTTTTTAGATCTCTTCGAAATCTAAAAATGTAAATGTTAAAGCCAACTGTTCTATGCGTGTTATGATTGAAAAGAAATTCAATAATACGCTACAGTTAAAATCTTCTAAAAGTTTAAGCGCTCTGAAGACTATAAAATAAGGGCTAGTTACTCTCAGTTTCCAAGAATTCTGTCTACAACTGTTCCGCTAAAGTACAACGTAAGTAGATAGATAGATAAACTCTTTGATACATAAACAGCGTAACAATGGGCGACCTTATCGCTGATAGCGATCTCTGCCAGGCAACCTTAAGGTAGAGAGGACAGAAAGCGTATAAATAATGGACGGGGTGCGCATTAGTTTAAAATATAATTTAGATTATACAACATAAAAACATACATACTAATAAAATTGAAACTTAAAGAAAACAGAACATAAAAAAATATAAAAGAAACCTATGACAAATAATAAGCTAAGACATAATAAATTATAATATACTACTTACATACATCAACATAAATAACAACAACAACAGTTTCATAATTAAATAATCGACAATTTTTGCAGGTAATGATTTTTAACCTGATCTTTAAATACATTCAGTGATTGAGCTTTTCTGACAGTAACGGGCAAGGCGTTCCATAACTTGACTGCCTGAAAGGCAAATTAACGGCCATAAAAAGTTTCACACCGTGCGGTAGGGGTCATAAGGGAGAGGTTATCCTAGGATCGGAGGGAAAGGGAATGAGCATCACGCCAGAAGGAAAAAGAGTCTTTAAGATAGCGTGGGGTAGAAGGATTGAGGAGGATGTTGTAAAGAAGATTGAGGATATGAGCATTCCGACGAAGACGAATTGGAAACTCTTGAAAGTAGTATATACATAGGTAACTTCAAAGTAAACGTGTTACATTCTAGACCGCATATTTGCTTATCATCAGGCAGTATGTATTCAAACGCAAACCTATCTTTATCTTCTTAATATACAGATCGCGGCACGTAAGTCTAGCGTTGAGCGAAGTGTGGAGGGGGTTATTGCGCATGGGTTTAGTATGGCGGTCACCATGCGCAGCCATCCCCTCCACACTACCCTCAGCGCTACACTTACGTGACGCTACCTGTATCATGTGGTTGTCCGCGATGAACTCCTCAACTACTGAACCGATTTTAACCAAAGGTGACGTCCACAAGTGGTATATTATTCAAAGAAAAATCGAACCAAGATGAGAAGATACATCATTTGAAAGCTCGATTTATGGGCTTCTCAAAAATATTCAATTTAGATATTTTTTCCCTCCATTTTTTTTTAAATGTGAAAAATATTTTGTATCAAAAATAATAATACGGCTTTGTATTTTTTCTAGTTTAGCAATAATAAAGTGCTTCTATCGTTATTTTTCTGCATTCTTAGCTGATTCTTCCACATTCATAATTATGATAATTTCCTAAAATTAAAAATTATAACCTACCAGTGTGACCAGTTAGTAGGTACAATGTGACAAAAATCACTAAAAAAATGTGTCTAATTGGTAAAAATGCTTCTATTTAACAATTTGGAGGTTACTTAATCGGAGTTGCTAAAGATAAACTACTTATTGAGCCAAATATATTTAATAATCCTAATAGATTCAAAATTAATTTAAAAAAAACGGAGGGCTTTTTTTTGGTTTCAACTGATGTAATAGACTCGAAAAAATATGAACTTTCTCGAAATGTAACGAGTGTTGTGGTTAGAATTTTTGATTATTATTAT
The DNA here is from genome assembly GCA_949316475.1 of Hypomecis punctinalis. Taxonomy (NCBI): domain Eukaryota; kingdom Metazoa; phylum Arthropoda; class Insecta; order Lepidoptera; family Geometridae; genus Hypomecis; species Hypomecis punctinalis. The sequence continues at coordinate 7,201,181 of OX438816.1, forward strand.
ACCAACCTCCATAGGTACATATTGAGGACATGTCCTTTTGCACACTGTGAACAGTTTGATCCAACTTGAGAGATAGGATAGTTTATAAGTATCTCAATTTATGATCGCAAATTTTTATATTGGTGATATTTTTTATTTAATATTACTTTGCCAGAACAACGTTTGGCGGGTCAGCTGACAGTAATAGAAATAAAAAAATCACTTACTTAATAGATACGTATGTGCACTATAGGTATTAGAACGCCTAAAGATTTCGTATAGCAAAACATAAATACACGCGGCTCTTATTACAAAGTTAATTAGTAGATACTCGAACTAAATTGAATTTTGCTTTTAAACTTTCGCGATTTGAACACATTATTATTATATAAGCCGTGGTGGTCTAGTGGTAATGACACCCGCCTTACAATCGTGAGGTCGTGGGTTCAAATCCCGGTCCCGTACCAATGAATTCCTTGGAATTTATGTACGGAATTTCACACCACGGGCTTTTCGGTGAAGGAAAACATCGTGAGGCAACCTGCATGCGTCTGTAGAAGAAATTCGATGGCGTATCTGAACCAACCCGCACTGGGCCAGCGTGGTGGATATGGCCCAATCACCCTTCGTGGGTAGGCCTACGTCCTGCAGTGGACCATTAAAAAAGGCTGTTACAGTACTACGGGACTAATCGCGCACTAAAATTACCAGATAAATAAATACTTAACTCATCATCCTTATCATAAATTTATCTCGTAATTTTAGTGCGCGATTAGTCCCGTAGTATCCTACTAATATTATAAACGCGAAAGTTTGTGAGGATGGATGGATGGATGTTTGTTACTATTTCACACAAAAACTACTGAACGGATTGAGATGAAACTTTGCAATAATATAGCTTATATATCAGAATATAACATAGGCTATAAATTATAATGATATATTGCGTATGCGGGCGAAGCCGCGGGTAAAAACTAGTATAATAATAATACATTGAATTTGACTATTATTCTGAGAGAAATAATTTTTTATTCTTCTTTATTTATTTCAAACTTGCCTGTTAAATTATTATAATTACATTTCAGGCATCGCAGACCCAGATGATTGTCTGACCGTTATGAACACATGTCTAGATAAAAGTTATTTGTTCAAATTCGCTAGACCTTTTCTTGGCAATGGAATTATCATTGCTGATGGTAAGTATGGACCTTTCTGATTTGTCACCGTTATATTTTCAAATTAATCTTCATGCACGTATAAATGCAATTTGGTTTATAAATGTGGTAGGTAGTAATAAGGCTTTGTCATATTAGGACAGACGGACGGACACAGCGAAGTTCCTTGGTTCCTTGTTTTACTACGGAACCCTAAAAAATGAAATTATAGTGGATGCACTTCAACCAGCCCCCCCCCCCCCCCCACCCCCCACCGCCTAAGCAATAGCAATCGTAATAACAATCGTTTATGACTTCATTTTAGTCATTTGGCACCGCCTATGTGACGTTAGCCATCAATTGCTTTGCGCGGATTGCGAAAGCAATCGTTGAATGATCAACTTTGATGGCTAACGTCACATAGGCGGTGCCAAATGACTAAAATAAAGTTATAAACGATTGCTATTACGATTGCTATTGCTTAGGCGGTCGGGGGGCGGGCTAGGATGCGCAGTTGCGCACTAAGTATTATTTCTTTCGACATGTTAGAATAACACAGCGTTACGGCAAAGTATATTTCTGTCACGTTATCACACGTCGAATAGTATTCTCTTTGTGGCTTTTCGTGGTCGCATGCTGGACTAGCTAGTCTAGCCTGTGGTGCCACACTAGACTCGAGCCCCATGTTGTGGGAACCTCAGATGTCGAGTAAAACAATATGAAATGTTTCCAGTTGAAAGATGGCAGACGAGTCGCAAGCTACTGAACCCTGCGTTCAGTCAAAAAGTTTTGGACGGATTTATTGAAATTTTCAACGCTCAAGCTTTGGAATTGATGGATAAGTTCGCTGCAGAAACCGGAAGGCCATTCGATCAGGAGAGGCTCTTGAGGATTAACAATTTGGAAACTATATGTTGTAAGTTTGAACGTAATTTAATTAATTTAATGAAGGTGACGTCCGCAAGTGGTATACTATTTAGAGAAAAATCAAACCAAGATGATATATATGGGTGAGGCCGTAGATTTTGCCACAAATAGCGAAAAGATTGCGCATAATTCTTCGCTATCCTGTCGCGAACAATGGCGAACAATAATGATGAATAATTGTTAGGATGGTGATACACATAATATGACATTATCTGCAAATGATTACCTCTGAGGTTCGTGTCCCGTGACTACTCACTAAGTGATCCTAGAGGGTTAGTTGCATAGTTTGAAATGCTCAGAATATTATCTTCTAATGATATTTCATAATTAATTACTTTGACCGGCACTTTCAGGTTTAGCTCATAATGAATGATGTCCTTTATTCTTTCGAAATCTACTGTTTGGACGACTACTAGTTAGTTAATATTATAATTTTTAGTCTCGCGAAGATATATGGTAATTTAAATTAATGTTACACGTAGGCACTAATTATTAAAAGTTACAAAAACGAACATTATACCTACCTATTTTGTTTTTTTTTTCAGTACAGACTTTTGATCTCATTCAAGTTTTGCAATACATGTCAACAGTAAAAAACAACTGCACCTAGTGTGTACTCTGTATTATTTGTGGTGAAGAATAGTTGATAGCGAAGAAATAGCGAACGACCTGTTTTCATAGCGAAGGTGATAGCGAAAATCGATCATAACTCAATAAATAAGACATATTATCATGCCACCTTAACGTTAGAAGATCACGTACAACTTACTTAATCGTGCACAAAAACAATGATAGATTCCAAATAAAAACTTTTCATTTAATCTCAAAAAATTCACTTCGTAAAACACGTGACACTTTCTACTTCGCACGGGTTACGACAGCGAACTGACAAAACTGTGGCCACTACGAGCTTAATGATTAAAGAGTACATTACTTAAGTGTTGTCGCGACTTAATTTAAATCTCACTGTGCTTCTAGAATAAAAAAAACGAGAAGATAATGGTTGCGAAATAAAAATATCGTAAATAATCAGTTTTCGAAAGTTTTTAATTAATCTGCGTTTTATTATGATTTTTTCTTAAACAACACGTAAAGATATTAAAACCGTGAATAATTGACTATAATTTTATAACGTCAAAGCAAACGGATTATTAAAAAGTGTTATAGTTTTTATTTTATCGATGTGCAAAGTTCACTCCCACCGAAGCGGATTTGCGTTTTTTATGAAAATTTAGTCATTTTTCGCAGATAAACATCCTATAACTTTCACAATTTATAAATTTATTCCATTATTTTTACTGGCCCCTATTAACCGATCCTTACGACACACGATGATGACATTTAGAAATAAATTAAAAGTAATTTACTATAAGAAAAAAGAGGCGGAGAGTTAGGGGACCTAAAAAGTGGCAAAATCTACGGCCTGACCCATATACATCATTTGAAAGCTTGATATATGAGCTTCTCAAAAATATTTAATATTTATATTTTTATCCCTCCTTTTTTTTAAATGTGCAAAATAAATTGTATGAAAAATAATAACACAGCTTTGTATTTTTTCTAGTTTAGCCATAATAAAGTTCTTCTATCGTTATTTTACTTGCATTCGTAGCTGATTCTACCACATTCAACTCTTAATTTGCTAAAACTAAAAATTATTACCTACCAGTGTGACCAGTTAGTAGGTACAATATGACAAAAAACACTTAAAAACTGTGTCTAATTGGTAATAATGCTTCCATTTAACAATCATGGAGGTTACTTAACCAGGGTTGCTAGAGATATAATACCTATTGAGCCAAATATATTTAGTTATCCTAATAGATTCAAAATTAATTTAAAAAAAAAACGGAGGGCTCTTGTTTGGTTTTAACTAATGTAACAGACTCAGAAAAATATGAACTTTCTTGAAATGTAACGAGTTGTAGTGTAGTTGTGGTTAGAATTTTTGATTATTATTATACCAGCCTCCATACATTTTGTGGACATGTCCTTTTAGTTAGATATTAATTTAATAACAAATATTTAATTATGTTCTTTTTTTTTTAATTATGTTCTTTGTGTTAAAGGTACACATTTAAAAAAAGTTGCCGCGATCGCAGTATTTGAACCTGCATCTCTTTGAAATTCCGGCCCAGACGCTTTATCCAATTAAGCTAAATCGCCTTTGTGAAGTGTTTATAATAGTTTATAGGTACCAACTTCCAATGCTGTAAGAGTTTGTATAAAATATAAACTCTTTGAGATAAATCCTAGTGTGGGAAGAACTATAAAATTAAATCATTTCATTAATTTGAATATATTGAACGATACGGTGATTCTGTAGTAAAATGTTCGTAATAGCCCGGGAGGCAAGCGCAAAAAATGCAACTACTTTCTAAAAGCTTATTTTTTGGTATTAGGTAGTCATGGTGGTGTACAACAATACCCCGGATTCAATCTGCTGGGATGCTTAGCGGTTGGTGGAAATACCAGTTTAAATTTTTTTTGAAATAAATAAGTATCTTGCAAAAGCTGAAAATTAGCGAACGAGGGAAAATAACTAAAAAAAGTTTAACCACAGCAAATTGAAACTGAAACAAGTAACAAGGCCAGTCGGGTTTTAAAGTAGCGCCGCTTTAAAGCCTGACGGAAAAGTTCTGTTACATGTTTTGGGTGATTGACTGCAGTTAAACTCTTTTTAACAATCTTATCTACCTGCACACAAATTTTCAGCTCTTAGAAGTACTTGCAAGATACCTATTTGTATTTTTGAAAAATCAAACGGGTATCCCCACCAAACACTAAGCAGCTGACTGACTCCGGGGTATTGTTGTACACCACCATGACTACTTAATACCAAAAAATCTGCTTTTAGAAAGTAGTTGCATTTTTTGCTTTTTTATTTATTTTCCTCTAATGTAGCTAAAAAAATATCAACCCAGCAATGCCTGCAAAAAGCGCTCATGAAATATTATTAATTTGATAAAAATAGCCATGAACAGTGAACACTTTTCAATAGGCAAGCTAACATAGGCGTGTTTGTAAATAAATATTAGGTATTTGATAAAAACATTTCTCATCTACTCATCAGATGGGTGAAGGTAGATTTTCCATGTCTCCCCTACTAAGTGATACACGGGCGAGCACCGACTAACGAATCTAATTCTAACAAGAATTAGGGGTGAAAAGTCCTGTACTGACGTCTGCTTGGGGTGTTTTGCGCATTTTCCCCTCCAGCGTCTACCTGAGCCAGCCCAGCTCCTTAAAGTAACGGAGCGTGGCTCTGGGCCGCTGGCATAAGTGCTCCAGTAGCTTAAATGGTGAATATGATGATGGCGATGTCAATGACAAAGCCAAGCCAATTGGCTTTAAAACTCTGACATGAGGGCTAGACACCCGCCCTCATCTTCATTTTTTTCATTTATAATTGAAGAGCTCATCTCTTGTCGGTGGAGCAACTTCCACTTCTGGCGGTCCTTGGCCAGTGTTTTCACTTCCCTGTACGATCTGACTTCTACTTTCTCCTTGAATTGATCCACAAATGCCCTCCATGTTCTTTCCCTTACTCTCTTTCCTTGAATCTTTCCTTTTATTATGGGTTTCATAAGATTGTCGTGTCATAAAAGGTGGCCAAATATCTTTCCTCTCCTATTTTCGATTGTTGTTAGCAGTTTTCTTAAGATGTTCAGCACCTCTTATTTAGATTTCTTTTCTGTTCAGCTGATTCCTTCCATCCTTGTTAGCAACACATCTTGAAACACTTTCCCTCATCCTCATATACTTGGTTTTTCTGATGTCCTAAACGACCTTAAGCACTTACTAACAAACCCGAATAAGTTGTAACTTCTATTGTTTTTCAGTAACCTCGTTCGACGTCCACGTGAGCGAGTACAGCGATATCTTCACCAACTACCTCCCTCTGTTGATAAACGCTGTGAAAAAGGTCAACAGCAGGATCCAGAAGTTCTGGCTCCACAGCGATTTCATCTACAGCTGGACGCGAGAGAAGAGGAGATACGATGAAGTCGTGAATGCTTTAGTAGCTCTATCTAAAACGGTATATTCTCTGACCAAATAAAAATATCAAGACAGAAAGTCGTGAAAAAACAAGTGATGCCGGTTTTTTATACATGTGATGAGTGTGTAAAAAAAAATATGTCGTTGTTTTGCCGCCATAGTTCGACTGACGAGCCAAGGCGTAGTTCCGTTGTACGTGTATGTGTGTGTATATGGGTCTGTACCTATTCGGCGAGGCGTAGATTTCCGGTCTCAGTTGTTTGTTCACAACATTCTGTCTTTATTTTTTTTTTTGGTCTGATGGTATATTCAATTACTTACTCAGCTTGACTAATCTTTAATTAATCTATTACCCTTAGATTATTCACAAGTAAATAATCAAAGCTATTACCCATGCAGAGATCAAACTGATTTGTCGTTCCGTTGCTGCGATAGGGATGATTTATATTATAACGGGCCGGGAACGTGGCGTGCCCCGTCCGTGACCTGTCCAGGCCGTGGACGGGTCACTAATCTAAGACGTTGCATACATTTCGTATAAAACTGTTTATATTACACCGTGGCATCCGGCGTTGGGCACGTCTACGCCACGTTGTAATATATTATTATAGTATAACTGTTTCGTACGAAATATTTGCAACGTCTCACATAAGTGACCCGTCCACGGCCCGGACAGGGCACGGACGGGGCACGCTACGTGCCCGGCCCGTTATAGGAATAGGGCTATAGGAATATATATATATACACAAAATTTATAAATTGAAATATATGTTTATAAATTGAAAGATTTTTAATGATTTGTGGCAGCATTGTACCAAGAAGTTTGTCTCGCACGGTACTGCTGCCACCTCCTTGCGGTAACTTAAGGTTGACTGGCCAAAATGTTAAAAAGGCCAATCTAGCTTTGAGGTTGCCATGACAACAGTCTGTCAACAAGATAACAACGGGTCAGATGGTCTAATAAGATCTACTAAATCATATTTTGGCTATTTTATTATTTATAATGTTCTAAATGTAAATACGGGACAATAAATGACCTCTACGCTCCGAGACTGCATTTTATTTCTGTAACGTGAGTGAGGACGTCGCGACGCTCACTTTAGATTTATTTATGTTTCAGATAGTTCATAAAAAGAAAGCAGAGAGAAACAAAGTATTAAATTCAAGAACCAAAACTGGTAAGTTTTCATCACCATCCAGAGATGCACGCACTCCTTTTATCGAATATTTCTATTTCTCGAATTTGGCTACAATGTAAAAAAAAGTTGTTCATAATGACAGTCTAAATCACTTTCTTGGTTATTAACACTCCTTCTCTGAATAACTCTGTATTATCAGAAGTTGAAATAAAGTAAACTGTCTAAAAATAAATATTATATTTCGCAAAACATGAAACCACCGACTTCCACCGCGTACAAAATTCGAATAGTTTGCACGATTGATGTGATATCCATGTACATTATTGTTGAGTTATCAAAAACGGCTGAGCCGATTTCAATGAAATTTAAATATAACCACGCCGAGAGTAAACCTTTTCGAACTAAATTTTTTTTTTAAATTGATTCGCAATTTGCGAAAATATCGATGAACATACAGTAAAAAAATACAACAGACGTACATATAGATAGTGCAATCCACGAAGACGCGCCCCACCAATTTTTGGTCTAGGGGTTCGCGGGGTGCGGGGAGTTTGTCTCCTGATTAGTATAGTAGTTGTAGTGTGCGTGTGCATTCATAGGTAATTAGTGTGTACCGATAACACTCAAATATTGACGGAAGCTTGCACACATATACTATAAACGGTTAGGAGGAATAGTGGGGCGCTACTTCGTGGATTGCACTATCTGTAGTTGTTGTTTTTAAACTTTCGCGATTTGAACATATTATTATTATGTACTACGAGACTAATCGCGCACTAAAATTACGAGATAAATAAATACCTCATCAATACTTAATATTCAACTTGAACCTGATAAATTGTCACTGCGACACAAAACACTGACGGTATCGAATAATGTCTTGCTACCTACACTACGCGATTTACATTTGTTGACAACAGGATTCCAGGACGCCGATAACTTAAATCTATCCTCCCGGTTGAAATATTTGTTGTTTTTGATTTCCACCGCTTCAACATAGTCCTTTTTAGAAGTCGTTAAAATCAGACGTAAAACATTTTAGGAAACCAAAAGAAGTTCATAGATCTTATACTAGATGTCGCTGAGGAGACAGGTGGCTTCACCGATGAGCAGATAAGAGAAGAGACGGACAACATCGTGATGGGTGGCCACGACACTACTACACCTATACTTACCTTCGCTCTCGCTTTGCTGGGCTCTCACGTTGATGTACAGGAGAAAATCTATGAAGAGTAAGGTTCTGAACGATTGTATTATAATAGTCTTCTTTTTTTTCTTTTGTTTGGCGTCGTATTGTGCATTTGTCAGTGTCAAGTATTAAGGTTTAATAATTTTTATTTTATCAAAATAGTCACTGTCGTAGTTACGTCATAGTCCAATAAAGTCGTGGTCAAGTCCAAACATAGTCCAAGTCATACCTCAGTAAAGCAGTGGAGACTTTACTGGAGGCGTCTATGGAGTTTCGGTGACTACACGGAACGACCTGATAGGTACGTCACATTATATCACTTGCCTACACTCATGCACGTAAATCAGCTCATAATCAACGAAATACCACAACTTTTCATTAATTATCACTAATAAAAACACACGTTCAACAGACTTTTCCGCGTTCCCGGCAAAACTTCCGATAATAGTCGCCGTACTTCAGATCACTATCAGACTTGTCAACTGTCAAAATTGGTCGCCCCAACGCAGAACCCTTCTTTGGCTAATGCACAACATTTTGCTAAAGATCATCACATGATCAAATGCATAGTTTACAATTCTATAAAGGATATACAGACAAATATTCATTTTACTATACCTTTATAGATTATTGTTATTGGACTAAACGGTACAACCGACTTCATACAAGCTGGCAAAAGAAATAAAGGACGTGGACCAACTCGTTGGGGTTGGGTCTTATTAAATAAGAAGAAGATTGGACCTATAAATTTTATACAAATGAATCGTGGTTGTTAGTATCGCTAAAACTCGAAAACAGCTTAACCGGTTTGGCTAATTTTGATCTTGAAATATTTGTGGAAGTTAAGGGAAGGTTTAAACGATGAGAAAATTTGTAAAACTTGCAATAAAAAGAATAAAAACATTAATTTCATTTCCCTATACAAAATGTTCTTGCTTGTAAAAGTTGTCATTGACAGTTGAACTATTGTTCTGCGACTTTTGTCATAAATAAAAAAAAAAATGTTGTTCCATAGAAAAATGTCATTCACCCGACATATGGAACAGCTGATTATTTTTCGAGTTTTGACAAACGTTACAGAACAAAAGTTGTTAGTTTTGATGTACAGAATAAACGCCTAAAAGGATGCTAATTGATTAGGAATAACCCTGTATAATGATATTATTAGGACCGTGGATCAGATGTTGACAAAATCTACACAGTGTCAAGAAGAGTGACGTTAAGAGTGCGCCTAATGCCATGAAAAAACAGATTTCACCCTCGCTTCTTGCATCGCCCGCTATCATCTATGGGGCTTTGTTTAGAGTCGAAAATCGCATGACACAGTTCACGATGATGTTGGCTTCGAGCGCCAGCTTACATTTTTAGGTGAAATTTTATTTATTTATTCAAAATTTAAGCATGTATTAAAAAAACTAATTGATAACTTGGCTAGAACATTAGTCTGGCTACGTAATTTGTCAAAAATAATGTGGTGATGTCACTGATAATTTCGAGCATTTGAAAAAAAAAAGATTTTTTTATGATGCGAAGTTGTAATTTTTTTTCTAAAGTAACCATATTCTTTTCCAAAATTCTACGCGATTATTTTGCTACTATAGGTTTTTTCCTTTCCTTTAGTACTTTTTAATATGGATATTTATGTTCGTTACCTTTACACCACGTCTTTAAAAATACACCTTTTGCTTGATTTTGGCATTAGGCGCCCCCTTAAAGAAGAGAGGTATATGTTAAACACTGGTAAACAAACTCTATACAACGTGTAACAGAACGGTTCAACAATACTTAAACCACGCATGCTCAGACATATTTAAAACTTACCTCATAAGGTCTCACAATCCTCAGTATGTTAGATTACGAGATAAACCAAGTTAAAGTTTTGCGTAAAATAACCTGATGTCAACCCTAAACTTATCAGCTGATGGTAATGACAAAGACTAATAAGTGTACAGAAATATTTTATTTTTGCCTACGTAATCGTGGACGGGCTTTTACACACAAACATTTAGGTAAGTAGGTACATGGTCATAGGTACAAGTTACAAGGTCCTAGATTGATCTACCTAACTCATCTAAACTGCCTAGACTAGAACATGTTGTAAGTACTACCTGTCGCATAAAATTATTACATTGTCTATGTAACACCCTCTCCGATGTAGTAGGACTGTAAAAAAAAGATTTACAAAGTTATTTTTTTTCTTGTCACGTCTAAGCACTCTGCCTATTCCACCGGCTCCAAGTCATGTCAAAATAAAAAATACATACCTACCTAACTGCATTGAAAGTTAAATTGTATTTAACTTACAAAGCATAGCTTGAAAAAATTTTAAACACGACACGGAAATACCTAGGTATTATTTTAACTGTAAAAAGAGCGAGGCAGAGAAGCCAAGTACCTAGGTAATATTAAAGTAAAAATGTTTAAGAGCTTGTGGTAGTTTCACTCCCCAAATACATTAAATTGCTTGATTTAGTTACCACAAAAATACTACATTAAAATAGAAGTCACGCGTAACAATAGGTATCAATATCAAACCAAAGTTGGAGCATTTCAATTAGGCATCTTTATTTTTATTCTTTTTTATCGGCTTGAAGTCCACGTGGACTGTCCACGCCGACAAACGAGCCAACAAACGAGCCGACAAACGAGCCGAAACAAACACTGCACTAATCACGAATGAGCGGGTAATATGGCGGCTCTTTGAGCTCCGCCGCTTTTTTGAGCGAAAAATATGAATAATTAAAAATATGGGTTCCGTACATTTTTTTGTACTAGTATTATTTTATTATGGTAAAATGTCTAAAGCTTTGTTATTTAGTTTTTGCTACATCCATCCATCCATCAGCCATAGGATTTCCACTGCTAGACATAGACTTCCCCAAAAGATCTCTAATAAGCCCGGTTGGTAGCGGCTTGAAACCAGCGCGGTCTCGCGGTCTTGCTGAGGTCGTCCGTCTTCATAGTGGGTGGACGTCCGGCTGCCGTGGGCTGCGCTTGCCGGTATGTGGTCTCCACTCGAGAACTTTTCGACCCCATCGGTCACCAGTCCTCCGTGATATGTGCCTTATTTGTGTATTCTTCTATGGATTCCCTCATTCCTGATTCGATCTCGCAGAGAGACTCAAGCATAGCCTTATCCATAGCTCGTTTATTAATAAAGTACCACGTCACGCCACTTTCACGTGAAACTTTTACAATACAATACAAGAACAACTTTATTGACACCATAAGTAAAACATAACAGAAGAAGAAATAACGACAGAAGAATGGTACAAAAGGCGGTCTTATCGCTAAAAGCGATTTCTTCCAGACAACATCTCTCTTTTACGTCGTACTCGTACTTTGCGGGCGCTTGTTAACGAGAATGTTTCTACCCAGGAGGTTACGCCGGAGCTACGCACGGTTTTGAGCCGTAGTGTGCGTGCGTGAGTTTAGTCGTCAGTACAATTGTACAAAAAAAAATGAATTTCGCTTGCTGACCTAGTGACCTGATCTACTTTAAGTTCTGGTTCCGTTGAAATCAGTTTAAAGAATAATAATCCATCCATCCATCCAACAGCCGTAAGACTCCACTGCGGGACATAGGCTTCTCCTATAGATTTCCAATAAGGCCAGTTGGAAGCGGCCTGTATCCAGCGCGTTCCTGCGATCTTTATTATATCGTTAGTCCACCTAGTCGGTGGGCATCCTACGCTGCGCTTGCTGGTCCGTGGTCTCCATTTGAGAACTGTATGGTCCCGTCGGCCATCCGTTTTTCGAAGTTTGTGCGCATAAAAAAAACTTTCACTAAAAACGAAATCCGAAATACTACTGAACCCTAAAATTGATTCCAATTTTAATAGAAATAATCGGAATATTTTAGTCAGTCGCTCTCTGACCTTGCGGAAGTGAAGACGTTGTCTATCAACTCTTTCGACGATCGCGATGCCTAGACAGGCAGTCTAGGATACCTAACATTCTCAAATGTTTTTTTATGATATTGGTGATATGAATGGCAACAACGGTGCCGCGCACGAGCTAACATTTTGAAGATGGCCGCTTTCTAACCGACGCGGGCGCGCCGGTGGCGGCGGTGGCGGACGCGGACTTCTTAGATGGATGTGTCTAGTGTTTACGTCTGCACAGTACCTACTGGGAACTTTCACGAAAACAGAAACGACCCGGTGCTCGAGTTGGTTCAAATCGCGAGACGCGCATTCTGCAGTATTTTGAAGATAGCCCAAGGACCAGCACGCGTCGGGCAGGAGCGGCGAGGTCCGAAGGACGTTCAACAGCGCCCGCGCACTATGCGCGCCGCGTCCGCGAGCACCTGGACGAGCGGTTTCCGGGGCGGTGGTCCTACATGAGGCGCGGTGTGCTGACCACCCAGGTCTCCGGACTTTACGTGATTAGACCTTTGATCATGGTACATTGAAAATGTTGTTTATTCTGTGCCGTGCGACTCCAGTCCAGAGAGAAGATGAACCCTTTGCATCGTGGCGGAATTTAAATGTGGTGAACGTGAGAAAATCTATGGCTCGACCACGGCTCGACGTACTCGTACCTACGTACCTACTCGGTTGTGCTGCGACCGGGGAGGTTTGCATTTCGAGCCTTTCCTTTGACTTTTATTGAGTGTTTGTGGACGCCCTTGTGTGTGTTAATTTTAAGTAGGTTCCTAAGTAGGTATGTGGCAAATAAAAATAGTGAATTTAAAAAAATGTATCAATTTGTTTTTTTCTATCATTTCTGAGTGCCCATAGGACCTAATTACCTATGTAGGTCATTTTAAACGCCACGATAAGATAGGGTAAGTACATGCTTAAGTACAAGCTAAGTAGTGTCAAGAAACCTTACAATTAGGTAAGTAAATAGATATTTGCCAAAAACAGGATACCTAAATTGATTATCTACTCATGAAAATTCCTAGGTACATATTCAAGTTACGCACTAAAGTAAAACGTTACCTACTTTCTTTTTGCGATCCACGAATTTATAGCTGTTCTTAAAACTGAATTAGGTCTCGACTAGGTCAAGGGACTAGGTCTGAGAATCTGTAGGTAAGTAGCCTCCTTCAACAGCATTAGGTAGCCTAACTAGTTAGCGTGTCAGGCCGACGGCAGCGGGGGAACCAGCAGCGGGGCGCGGAGCCAGCGGCTTTTGAAACGAGGCCACCGACCTCACTAGTTTAGGGTTGTCCAAAATAATATAAAAAAAATATTTTTTAGTTTTATATGGAAAAAATAAGATGACTTTTGAAGTTTGAAATTCATACAGGTGATTCGTGACAGGATACACATACATGCCGTTCAGTATTGTTGAACCGTTCTGTTACACGTTGTATAATAGAATTTTCCTTAAAAGAGCTACTTTGAAAAGTGCGTGGATTTTTTAAAAGTGCACAAAGGTATATTTACCTATGTACATCGTGATTTAGGGGTTGGTCATAGTACTATGATATTCTAAAGTACGTACTCGTAATTAGTTTGAAGAAACACACTGTATAGTATAGAGTATAGGTACGAGTAATGTTTAAAATTTACCTTGAAACATAATTGAGTCACATAATCCTTCTACTCGTATATATTTATATTATTATAAACGCAAAAGTTTGTAAGTATGAATGTTTGTTACTCTTTCACGTAATGACTACTGAACGGATTGAGATAAACTGTGCAATAATAATGTTTATACCTACATCAGAATATCACATGGGCTATAATTTACTAAGTTTTGCGTGAAACGAAGTTTACTGGGTCTGCCAGTAATATTATAAATGCGAAAGTTTTTATGTATGAATGTTTGTTCCTCTTTCACTGAAACTGAACGAATTGAGATGAAACTTTGCAATAATAATTTTTATACATCAAAATAACACAAAGGCTATAATTTATAAAGAGATTTCGTAAAACAAAGTTCACCGGGTCAGCTTGTATGTCTAAGTATAAACAAATATTTTAATTTGATAATTTTTCAGAATATCTCGTGTTTGTGGAAAGTTAAAAAGCATAGACAAAGATGATTTATCTAAATTAGTTTATACTGAAGCTGTATTGAAGGAAACGTTACGTTTGTATCCGATCGGTTTGGTTCTTCCGAGATACGCTGATAGGGATGTCAAACTCAGTAAGTTGCTATTCTTTCATCATCATTAATTATGCGTTTTATTATTTGTTACAATATACTTAAAAAAATATGTCATAACCGCAGGATTTGATGATGTACAATTTACTCGCCGTACGGGTTTCTATCTTAATTAAAAACGGTGCTTAACCGACTTGACGCTCAGTCATTATCCGTTATTTCATTTGTAGATCAATTTGCTTATTGCTGGACATGGGTTTGTGGATCATAAGCAGCTTGTATCAAATTCTTCATTGAATGATATTTTTGTGATTGTATTAACACAGTATCGTTAGATTCTAAAGATAAAAAGACATTCTGGATCACCTTGTTTCTACCGTCACCACAATTTATTTGTGACAAACAAATAAACTGAAACTTGTCTGTCCAGTCGTCTTGCAAAACGTCAGAATATGACTTTTGTAATAAATATAGTTCAGTCATTATAATTATGCATTTGAGAATGCATGTTAACCGAATTTTCGGACGTAATAACTACGTTACGTAAGACGGACGTAAGACTAGTATTTTGGACGTTTCGAGACAGATTTCGTCTAAAACGGCTGATGTTCATATTGCTTTTCGTTTTGTTTCATCTTAAATAACTGAATTGGACCGTAAATATGAAATAAATTTTGTTTTTTATTATTAAACGACAGAAATATTTTGTTCTCAGAAAACTACACCATAAAAGCGAATCACGTTTGCTTAATAATGATAAACAGCGTCCACCGGCACAGCATGTGGGGCGCTGACGCGGACCAGTTCCGGCCAGAGCGATGGCTGGACAAGGAAACTTTACCGGACCCCAAATATTATGGAGGATTTGGGCTGGGAAGACGGTCTTGTATAGGTATTTTATTTTATTTACTATATCTTATAGAGTTTTAGTAATTTTGGCCAAAGGTACTGGTACAGTTTCTTTGATAATATAATCAGTAAAAACGCCGATTATTCACTGTGCATTATATTGCACACAATCTCTTCACAAAAACACACGACATAATTGGTTCACACAAAACACTTCACACTGGCACTGATACTCACACACGCTAGTCACTGAATATTGCACTGAACACGAGATACTTTCACTTTGAAGGTAAACACAATAGTGTCCAGATTAAGTGTCGACAAAGACGAAGCAACATCAAAGGTCTCGAAACCCTATTTAGTCATTAATAGATAAAACACCAAAAAAAAATTAACATAGGACGACCCGAGAGCATCGGCTGCGCTTGCCGGTACGTGGTCTCTACTCGAGAAATTTTCGACCCCATCGGTCATCAGTCCTCCGCGCTATGTGCCCTGCCCATTTCCACTTCAACCTGCCAATCTGCTGGGCTATGTCGGCAACCTCGGTTCTTCTACGGATTGCCTCATTTCTGATTCGATCTCGCAGAGAAACTCCGAGCATAGCCCTCTCCATGGGCTTCTCTCCTCTCTCGTTGGGCTACTTGGAGCTCACTAATAAGGCCCATAATGTGAGACCACGTTTCTGTGCCATAAGTTATCACTGGCAACACACACTGGTCGAAAACTTTCGGGATTGAGGTATGACGGACGAGAAGACGTTACGCAATTTTCCGAACGCTGCCCAGCAGAGTTGGATTCGGCAATTTCTTGAAGTCGGACCTACCTAACTTGTCCTAGTGTCGGGTCAGCTTGGCTCTTGGGTCTTTGGCCGCGCTGTTTACAAGCTTTGCTACCGAGGCGTATAACTGTCCGTAGAACCTTTCGATCTCCTCCAATACCTCTGCCTTGGTCAACGTTATACTGCCATCTTCTCTCTTCAGCTTTGTCAACTGGCTTTACCCAATAGACAAATTCCTCGTGAACACTTTGGAGCCTTTGTTCCGCTCTATTGTTTAATATGTTTAGTATTAAAGAGAATAATGTCATACCGCACCGATTTCGAAATTTGTCTATTGAGCCGCCTGTATGACTGCAGACTGCAGTTTTAGCAAGCGTCGTTCAGCCATGAGATTTAGTATATGATCGGAGAATATTTCTAGGAGTATGAAACTCGAAACATACTTTCAAACTGAGGAGATAAAATCTTACTTACTAAATCTTTTGTCCAGGTAAAGTGTACGCCATGATGTCAATGAAGATAATCCTAGCTCACGTGATGAGAAGATTCCGGGTCTCCTCAGATGTCACCAAGATGGTTGTCGCATTCCACATGATGTCCAGACCAGAGTCAGGATATTTTATTAGTTTAGAACCACGTTAAATATGTTATCGAGTTAATATTCAAGTACCAATATGCAAGTAGAAGGATTTATATACGTTCTAGTGTTGCTATGGAAAAGTGTAAAGACTTGAAGAGGTATACTGGGTTATTTTGTCTAAATTGTACTAAGCTGAAAATAAGTGGTATAAACAACTTTTAACCCAAAACAACACCTTAGAATACGAGAAAAATAGTCAATATAATTTTAAACATTTGGTCTATTATTAGATATGACGAAAGCCTATGATAATATTAAATATAATATACTTTTAAATTTAATATTATCATAGGCTTTCGTCATATCTAATAATAGACCGATCGCGTATTTTTTACTGTCAGTTATGTTTAAAATTTCCTGGATATAATTGTAAACCGCCAGGGCAGTAGATCGATTTTAGCGAAAACCGTATTGAGAATTATCGAATAGATTGAATTTTTCACAGAAAGAGGTTAAACGTAGTTGCATTATTTTCTTAAATATTTTGGAGGATGTAGGTAGGAGTGCTATCGGTCTATAGTTATTTGGGTTAAGTTTAGATGCCTTTTTATGTATCGGCTTTATTATAGAAGATTTCAATGAGTCAGAAAAAGTTCCTTCTATAAAAGATTGATTGACTAATAGGTAGTAAGGTAAGGTAAGTTCATCGGCACATCTTATCATTAATGTAGCTGGCAGTTCATCTATTATAATTCCGTGACTATAATTACTTTTCAAATTTTAAGTAAATGAGTTGGAGGGGTTAAATAAATTGATTCTTCGTTTCTTGTACGGGCGCGCGCGCCTATGCCAGCAACGCTAGGACGGGACATCCCCCCGCATTTACTCTTACTCGCGCCTTTAGAAGCAACATGTCTATTGAAAACATTCGCAACTTTTAACGGATCCGAAACCACACTGTCGTTTATTTTTAATTGTATGTTAGTTTTTATTTTTTTTGTGTTTCTATTTGTCCGCTCGTTAATTATTTTCCACATACATTTTGTTTTATTTTCTGAACTTTTCATTTCACGTACCTATATACTGATTTCGTTTTGATTTATTGATCGTTTTTTTAGTAGTTTTACATAGAATTTATAGTATTTTATAATAGAAGGATGTTTATTATTCAATGGGTTTTAGTAATCGTTTGTTTTTACACGATATTTTAAGACCTCGCGTTAGCCATGTATATTTTTTATTTACTTCTAGTTTAATATATATTTTAGGTATACAACTGTCTAAGATACTCAATAATGTCGCGTTAAATATTTTATAATTATCATTACTATTATTCATTATCAGTAATTTATTCCAATCTATCTTTTTTAATTAAGTTTTAAATTTGTCTATATTTTTTGTATTGAATATTCTTTTTTGCATCATTCATGCGATCGCTTTGTTATCCGTATTTAATACATCTTTTATATATACTGTAGTACCTAAGTGGTCGGAAAACCCATAATTACTGACGCCTATGTCTATTTTCTTGTTTATACAATTTGTAAACACGAGGTCTACTTCACTGTATCTATAGCAGAGTCACTTTCTACACAGTAAAAACTTAAACATAAATGTCAATCCTATAAATATTCCACTCCATGAAGCTCTGTAAAGTGAGGCTTTGTATGTGTGTCAAAGTTGTAGGTCATGTTAGATCTATGAAATTAGTTTAAGCGCCGACATTGAGAAGCTCACATGTGATTTCATTATTTCCCAGTGACTATATTTATTAGTGTGGATAAGACTTACCTGTACTTTAAATTAAAAATAAATATGTTTACAGTGCGACATATAATACTTGAAAATAAATTTAATGAGGTCGTCACTATCGCTTTGTTTTTATATTTTGCATAATGATACTGTTTTCCTGTCCACAATCCACAAAATAACACAAAACGAGAAAAATGTTCGGAAGTTAACAAAGATTGACAGCTCAGGTTATGGTTCCAGCAAAAGTGATAATTTAGTTCCCGAATAATTTATTTCATCTCTTTGTGTCGCACTGTAAATACGAACTAAATCAATTTTTTTCTCAGAAATCCATAATAAATTATTTTTTTCATTTTTAAATTTAGGCGTCACATTTTTATGCATTTGCCAGTGTCAAGTATAAGTTTTTAATACTTCTCAAGATATTAGCGAAATTGTGAAACACCTTCACAGAGGCCACACAAGAATTGAAAATGAAATTTAAATCGAACCACACGATACACCATAATAAAGTGCTCATGCACGTAATTCAGCTCATAATCAACGAAATACCACAATTTATCACTAATTATCACTGATAGAAACACAAGTTGAACAAAATAATACAATGTAGCAACATAATTTGTCCAGAACGCCCCTGGGTTTGAAAAAAAAAGTTTGGGTCTGAAGTTTCAAAAATCCAGAAACATTGAAGTATTACTGTATTACACACAAGGACTTTGTATACTATCTGGACTGCGCACAGACGAAATTTGGCTCAAAGTTAGTTTAGGAAAATTCAACCTTAATGCGTTGTAACAAAACATATATTCCTTTGAAATGGTATAAGAGAGACGCTGTGCCGAGTGAGACTTCCCAAAGTGATGAAGTTGTCCCGCTCGCACTATTGCCATTTCGAAACGACACTTATAAATGGTAGAATTATTACCTGTAAAGCCGCGACTGTCTTAACCATTTCTTAGTTTTTTTAACAATGTAGTTTGATAAGATTTTAGTTAAAATTGCGAATAGATGCCAATAAAACAGAGTTTGATATTTATTTTGTATGAATATACCTACGTCTTTATGATTAACGGTTATTTTTTATTTTTGACTAGAGTATCACCGTCGATTGCAAATGGCGTACTATGGTGTATACTACTAAAGAAGTGTAGTAGGGTGACTATGCTGGACATATTTCTTAAACATGCTGGGTGTACAATTGGTGTATAGTCGTGGTTGTCATTTTTAATTTTTTTAGGTTGTAGATTTCAAAATTGGCATCCATATTGGAATTAAAAACGGCAGACGTCACTTTTTTTTAAAAAATCATGGGTGTAGTTTTCGAGGTTTTTTGGGGTGTAGATTTCAAAATTGGCATCCATTTTGGAATTAAAAACGACAGACGTCACTTTTTGCTAAAAGTCGCGATGGTTGTCGCTTTTGAGGTTTTTGGGGGTGTAGATTTCAAAAATGGCATCCATTTTGAAACGTTCCGAACCATATCTCCCTTCTATAGGTTTCCATGGAACTCGAACGCTTAAGCAGAAAAGAAATCTCTTCCCAGCCCTTTCGGCGGCGTCTTCAGGACATTTTGGGTTACCCCGTCGAACTTTCGCGATGAAGCGAAGAACGGTTATGGATCGGTTCCGCTGCCGGGTTCCAGAATTTGAACCGGATTCCCTTTCGCTCTTTGGACGTTATTTACCTCACTGTGTAAACACGTCTCATCAACATCAGATTTCTCTTAGAGCTTAGGATCGACTAACTCTCGAGCAACAACTGTTTTCGAGAAACCCTTCTCCACTTCAGTCCTCCAGGGCCTCCCTAGAGTATTTGCTACTACCACCAAGATCTGCACCGACGGTGGCTCCAGGCAGGCTCACGCCCAGACCCTTCTGCGCACACCGCCGCGCACGTCCTACTCGTTACAGCTTAATATCGTAACAACGACGCTTATGCTAGTAACGATAGTGTATCGGCAAAACGCTTCAGCGCCATCCATTTTCAGAGCTGGACTTCTACTGCAGGTGAGTCGTTACACACTCCTTAGCGGGTTCCAACTTCCATGGCCACCGTCCTGATGTCTAACGAAGTCCTAACGTCTTTTTGGTATCATTGAGCGTTTTATGGGCGCCTTAACACTATGTTTGGTTCATCCCACAGCGCCAGTTCTGCTTACCAAAATTGGCCCACTTGGCATCGTCATCAAACCTTCAGCTTCACAATTCAAGTAAGCTGAAGTTCTCACCCATTTAAAGTTTGAGAGTAGGTCGAAGTCGTTTCGACTCCGATACCTCTAATCATTCGCTTTACCAGATGAGACTGTCAATCGACGCCAGCTATCCTGAGGGAAACTTCGGACGGAACCAGCTACTAGATGGTTCGATTAGTCTTTCGCCACTATACCCAGTTCCGACGATCGATTTGCACGTCAGATTCGCTACGGTCCTCCATCTGAGGTTCCCCCAGACTTCAACCTGACCAGGCATAGTTCACCATCTTTCGGGTCCCAGCGTGTATGCTCAGAGCGCATCTCATTCTCGAATTGGAATCGAGACACCCCAGGAATGCGAGCGGCCGATCTAGATCGGAGCGCCATCTTCCCTGAGCGGACCAAGTCCACCTTCACTTTCGTTGTGCCTTTCAGTTTTAATTCTCAATGACTCGCACACATGCTAGACTCCTTGGTCCGTGTTTCAAGACGGGTCCTGCAAGTGCCCGAAACTGAACCATCGCTGACTGAAACGTGCACTGTCCAAGAGTGCACGGCTACAACGACAAACTAATAACGACGACTGCACTATGGCAGGCCATCACCATTATGTTTGCTTTGAGTCGGCTTGGACGCGCATTTTCGCGTGCACGGTTCATTATAATACCGTCAAATAAGGTCAGCCGTAGTTACGGTCCAGCGGTCGACCCCAAGAAGGGGTGACTGATGGTCTCCCAAACTACACATCAACTTTCATCTAACGGGTCGCGATGTATTACTGAAAGAGAAGTACACGCAATCACAGCTCTTAAAGTTTGCAATATTTTGCATGCTTCAGAGCAGTGGTTACGATGAATCTCTTCGTTCATTCATTCGAGTTTCGCAGGTTTACCCCTGAACGGTTTCACGAGCTCTTGAACTCTCTCTTCAAAGTTCTTTTCAACTTTTCCTCACGGTACTTGTTCGCTATCGGTCTCGCGGTGATATTTAGCCTTAGATGGAGTTTACCACCCACTTAGAGCTGCACTCTCAAGCAACCCGACTCTGAGGAGAGCCCCTCTTGCCGCTGTCGTCTGTTTCACGGGCCTGCCACCATCTATGGGTAATGAGCCCCTTTCAAGGTGAACTTAAACAGTTAACAGGTGACAAGAAAACGGAGCCTCCCAAACACCACATCTCCTGACGCTTTTCAGCGTTAGGATTCAGTGCTGGGCTGTTTCCTGTTCGCTCGCCGCTACTAAGGAAATCCTTGTTAGTTTCTTTTCCTCCGCTTACTAATATGCTTAAATTCAGCGGGTAGTCCCTCCTAATCTGAGGCCAACATTAGAAGAATTCTACTATTTCTTTGTATAGTAAAATTCATTCGAGAGGTACAAGCATTATTCTATAGCAATATTCTATCTTATCAAGTAGAGTATTGCAATAAGATATAGCGTGTACTACTCGAAATTTGATTATATTTAAACGGACTAACCAGACTCAAGTCGGTAGAACCGTCAAGTGCATTCATACTAGCTTACAATACAATGTGGCTTCATTAAGTCAGTCGGCCCTCAGACAGGAGTGGTCCAGGAAAAATATCCGTGGACCGCAATGTGCGTTCGAAATGTCGATGTTCATGTGCATTGCAGTTCACATTACGACACGCATTTTGCAGCGTTCTTCATCGACCCGCGAGCCAAGTGATCCACCGATCAAGGTAATGGTTTGCAAGGTACAAAGTAGAGTAAAATATATTACAGTCTATACAAGACCGATTTGTCTTTAGACAGAACAAGACATCAGTAGTAGAGATATCTGTAGTTCTAAAACTTTTATCAGAGAGAAATATTTTTCTTCCGATATAGTGTACAGGTTGATATGATTCACGATGTGTAAAAGAGTATAGTTTGTAATCGCTATCAACTCTGTACGATGAGTCAGACAGTACCCACTGCTGTCTGCTCCGGTCCGTGATACGAAGCCAAGCTCGATTTGTTGTGGCAATTTGCTTCTTCATACATTACGTGTAAAACGAAAAATAACTAAAAAATCACATATAATTTTTAAAGCACAAATCGACTGTCACCGCGAGATACGCATGGGTAAGGTCAAAATCGACCTTGCCCACAATAAAAACAGAGAGTCATTTGAACTCGCACGATAACGACATGTCATGTAAAAAAACCATTTTTGAAAAAAAGAACTTGAAATTTCGAAAATAGAAGCCGTATAGTCCGAATCAAAGTTATTGGCATCTGTGAATGAATTAGCTACAACGCACTCGAACCTCGCGCAGATGTTGTGCAACATTCAGTAAGGATTGGGCTTTACGCTGTTTGTCGCCAATTTCACAGTAGCCAAGAAATTTGAATCGTCGTCGGCCTATAGGTATACAACCTGCCCTAGCGATAAAAACCTTCATGAAATCAAATAATTCAGTACCAAATTTAATTTACAATACAATACAATACAACAACACTTTATTGACACCAACAAGAAAACATAACAAAAGAAACAAAGACAGAAAAGGCACAAAAGGCGGTCTTATCGCTAAAAGCGATTTCTTCCAGACAACCTCTCTTGGATGCGAGGAAACGTAAAGACGACAAGGACGGTGTAAACGTAAAAACAAAAAAAAAAAAAATAATAATAAAATAATGAATTAAAGTCACTAAAAATTCCTAATCAACAATAAAATAAACTACATAATAATAGCCATACATAAATACTTCAAATAATACATGCAATAAAAATAAACATACTTATACGTAAATATATTACAAATAAATTAATAACGAGGAGTGATATGTGTATCAGTCAGAGAGAGCTTTGAGAGATAATGTTGCTGAACCTGGGCCTTGAAAGATTCAACGCTCTGTGCACGTCTGATGGTCACAGGAAGATCATTCCAGAGCGCTACTGCTCGGACACTAAAAGAAAAATCATAAAAAATAGTACAATGAGATGGAGTGGAAAGAAGGAGATTGCTAGAAGATCTAAGATTGACAGAGTGAGTGTCACAGAGAAAAGTGAAAAGTGAATTTATACACTTAGGTTACTAATAATATATTTCTAAGAGTAGGTAAACTGAACACCATTATTAATGGATTTCTAACTATGGAAAATGCGCTGTAATAAATCTGTGCATAGGTATTTACTCTACCTCTCACTCGTCCTATGCATACTTAGTTTATTACGAAGGTTATAGACTGATAGTTCAATCTTATCATCATTGTTGTCAAAGTTGTAATCATAGATTATAACCTCTCCGAAATTCATTGTTTACGTATTTATCTCAAAAATTAATCGCTGATACGATGTACTCATTGTGCGAGGCATGCAAATAGAGCTCTACACTTACTCATACTTTAAAAATATTGAATCTAAAATACAAACGTAACGGGAGAGCAGAAAAAAAACGTTTTTCCCACTTATTTATTCACGTTTTATTTCTTTTATAAAATACCTACCTAAGTAATGAAAATACCAAAACATAATTAAATAATAATAAATTTAATAAATAAAAATAATATAACGGCTCTACCAAACAACTCTACTTCTTCTATAGTCATAGTAAATTGTCTAAAAGAAATAAACTGACTTATACACAGCGACCAAAATCAGGTTTAGGGCAGGGAACTCCCGAACCAATTAGTGAAGGTAACCGCTTCGATACTGTAGCGCTCATAGCGTAGTTTAACTAGGTGTTCGTTAGCGATCATCGAAGTTAAACAACGATCAGCACGGTCAGTCTTCGGATGGGTGATCGCGGATGGCATATCGTCGGTGATACTTCAATACCGCTTATGAGCACTTTGTAAATACCGCGTATCTACATTCTAAAAATTTTACAGAAGGGAAAAAAAAATATATTTCAACAGTTTCTGAATGTTTTTTGACTGAACTCTTTTGTGACATCTCTGTGCAATACTTTACAGACATGTCACACAAGAGTTCAGTCAAAAATAAAATTGAGAAACTAATGAAATCAAAAGTTTTATTTGCCTCCGGCGAAAATTTGAAAATGTAGATACGCGGTATTTACAAAGTGTTCATAATCGGTATTGAGTATCACCGACGATATATACAATTGAGCGATGACGTTTTAAATTGTAGGTCCCGGTTCTTTGAACCGTTTAGCCATGTTTCCAGGTGGCCTTCAGGCGGGAACTCTGACACCAGGGCTAGCCACCCGGCCCGTACAATCCAACTTACTTATTACCGCTTCGAAAACTCATGTTCGATGTGACACTCGCATGTTAGAGTCCAGTTATGTCAAATTGTAGTCAGCCCAGTGTTCATTGTAAACGTAATTCTTACTAAGTAATATCATAAATCCTAAGCGTGTTTATTGGTTTGTTACTCTTTCACGCGAAGCCGTGGTGGTCTAGTGGTAGTGACACCCGCCTTACAATCGTTATATACTGACGGTTTTGCTATTGTATTTTTCCCAGGCGTTCATAAAAGACGACGTGCTATAATGATTTTATCAGGCGTTAATTAGACCGACCCAAGGCCGGCCGCGGCCACGTCATAGATATTTTATAAATCATTGCGCAAGGAGCTAGCAATGCTAACACGATCTATAGACGTGACATGATGACGAAAATAGACCTAATTTCCATCAACCATCTAAAAATATTAGGTAAATTTATTTAAGGCAATGTTTTCATAACATACAGTACTAGACTAAGGTACCTGGTACAGTACACTATAAATGGAAAATATCTATAATTGGAGCCTAACTTGTTAATGAGGTTTTTATCATTAGCGTTTTAATTGTTATTTTATGATCTAAAAATGTAGCAAATACTCAAATCTAGGGATACTAAAACGTATTTAGAGTCCTGAGTGAAGCGTGGGATTCAAGTTGCTCAAGACGAAAGCAGGCATCATTCCTAGTGGTCTATACTCTACATTTCCTGCGAGAAAATGAAAAACTAGGATTAAAATATTAATAACTAGTTTTTACCCGCGGCTTCGCCCGCATACGCAATATATCATTATAATTTATAACCTATGTGTTATTCTGATATATAAGCTATATTATTGCAAAGTTTCATCTCAATCCGTTCAGTAGTTTTTGCGTGAAAGAGTAACAAAAATCCATCCATCCATCCTCACAAACTTTCACGTTTATAATATTAGTAGGACTAGCAACCCGCCCCGGCTTCGCGCAACCATCCTATTGAATTACTCTATCTATTAAAAAAACTGCATCAAAATCCGTTGCGTATTTTTAAAGATATAAACATACATAGGGACAGACAGCGGGAAGCGACTTGGTTTTATACTATGTAGTGATACTAAACACCGTCACAACCTCAGTAAGTATACTAAATTCTAGCATTTTCTAACCAATTCTCAAAGAAGGAAGTGTAGGCATCTATTTTATCGAGGCATTAAAATTATTTAGCAGTGTAGTAAGAGTATGATTTCGATCACGTCCATATTTTGCAAGAGTATGGAACGTGTTCTTAACAACAGGCTCCTGGCGTACCTGGAAGCGAATGATTTACTCAGTGACCATCAGTACGGCTTTCGCTGAAACCGGTCTACTGGGGACCTTCTGGCGTACGTCACACACATCTGGAGTGGGGTCATCAAGAAACACGGAGAGGCGCTGGCTGTCTTCTTGGATATCTCCAAAGCGCCACCCTTTTATGGTGGACATCCCACGCGTTAGAACCAAGCGTTTTTAGTCCACATTCCTCATACAAACTGCCAGAATGTGGAACGCTTTGCCTGAGTCTGTCTTTCCGTTAAAGTACAATGTAGGTGTCTTCAAATCTTGAGTAAATAGGTATCTTCTAGGTAAGCGTGCTGTAGCACGCTTACCTTGACCTAGACCTAGACCGCATATTTGCTTAACATCAGGCAGTGTGTAGTCAAACGCAAGCCTATTTGAAATAACAATTTAAAAAAAAACTTGAAGTCTGTAGTTTTTATGAAACGTCAATAGTACCATTGATGGTACAACTCACGTACCTATGTATATTTGTGAATGCTAGTACCATTAATGTTACTAGTGATGTATTATCATCGTGGACTTGGCATTTTTTTTGATACCTAATTATATTTTAGACTAACTGACCCGGTGAACCTCATTCGCTACACTTACGATCTGTCAACTGTCAATGTCAACTTTTACATGCAGGAATGTGTATGGGAAAATTAAATTCATGTTTTCATTATTTTACTCACTACATATTTGACTGCCTCCCTGGCTCAGTTGTTAGTGATCTTGACTTCTGGGTCAAAGAGGCGTTGGTTCGTTTTGCACCCAGGGCAAGTATTTATGTGATGAACATAGATGTTTGCTCTGTGTCTGGGTGTTATTTATGTATTAACTATATAAGTATGTATTTAAAAATATGTATATGTAGTACATCAGTCTCTGGCAGCCATATCACAAGCTTTGCTTAGTTTGGGGTCAGAGACCGTGTGTAAGATGTCCCCTAATATTTATTTTATTAATTATTATTTATTTTTATATTTTCTCACCTTTTCTTAGCTTTCACGGATATTTCAAGATCAAAATTAGCCCAATCGGTCCAGCCGTTCTCAAGTTTTAGCGAGACTAACAACCACGATTCATTTTAAATATATAGATAGGTAGATAACAGTTGTTAACATTTGTACAAGCAAGTAGATTAAATAAATTGTGAAATATTATTTACAAGATTAATAATTAAAATTTCAGGTTAAACATATGTCATGATGTCAATGGAGATTATTCTAGCGAAAACCTTGAAAAATTCCAAATCACTTCGGACGGTAGAAAAATTGTTGCGAAAATGAATATAGTGGTACGACCGAAATCAGGATATTATACTACCTTGACTCCAAGAATCCATTATATACTAGCTTTTGCCCACTGTTTCACCCACATATTTTTATCCCATGACTTTTAAAATATACTTATGCAAAAGATACTTCGTTAAGATGAGGCATCGGGCCGAGAAACACGAAAACGAGTACTTTTGAATGTGCGATGTGACAGGACGAATGATATTGATTCAAATTTAAAAAAAAACATAATTTTTTCATGATTTTCGATTATCTAATCGAAAATCTTGAAAAAATTATTGAACCGGACAAAGTTTTGAAAAGTAACCGGCCTTATTAAAAAATACTTACTAATTTCTTACCAAAAAAAGTTTAATAATTCGAATGCTCAGAATTATCAGCGAGAACACCCCATTATTGTTTTTGAATAAAATAGCCAAACCGCTATTCTATTTCATAGACCGAGAAGTTATTTTTTTTAATGTGCACATTATGAGTAATTAATTAAAAACTCACTGGCGCCCGCCGCTCTGGCGCGATCCTGTCAAGCGCGAGCGCATAAAATTTATCCGAGTGAAGGGAAAATTTTGGAAACAATAGTTTATCAATGCGTCACCTTAAGTCAAAGACGAAATGATTCGATCTCGCAGGGAGACTCCAAGCATAACTCTCTCCATAGCTCGACTACTTTCGCAAGACGAAAAAATGGATTAGTTGAGTTTTCAGTTCAGTTTCGTCTTTGATAACAAAAATTGAAGCATATATCTACTTTTCATGTTTATCATAGTTATACGCATAAAATAATAAATTTAATTAATCATCACACCTATGCGGAAATCAAAACTATCTGTCATATAAAACTTTTGTCCTGACCTAAAAAAGGAACAGTAACCCAGTAGTCAGCATTTCACTATCTTAATGTGTATAAACCATTTTTAGGTTTTTAATTCTATTTTTCATATTTTTTTTAATTGGGTGATGTTATGAAAATTTTCTTCTAGTATTTATTTATAAATTATTAATTTACTATTTAACCAGGAAAAACATTGACAACATAAGAGAAATGTGTTTTTTTATGTAGTATTAGTATGTTAGTATGGTTATTTAAGTAGGTATGTAGTTTTCTTTTATTTTGTTGTAGTTCATAAAATCATATTATTCATATAATAATTATATTCCTTTATTCATACAACAGTATACGTCAAAAATCGAGTACAATATGACAGAAAATTACATTAATTAAAAAACAAATGTTATAAGTATTGGAAAGTCAGTAACAGTGATTAATACAATAATAAATTAAATAATCAATAATAATAAGGTAATAAGAATAAGTCAAAAACAAGTCAATGTTAAAAAAAATAACAATTAATCTAAATAAAAAACCGGACAAGTGCGAGTCAGGCTCACACATCGAGGGTTCCGTACAAACATAATTGTTAAAATAATTAAACACCTGTTTTAGTATGTGCTAATGAAGTTACTTTATTTATGATACCTAACATTTTTTCTTCGGCCGAGGGTACTTGAGTAAACACCTTTAAAAATTTTGTAAGCATTTAAATTTATTTTTTAATATAATAACAACATTTTTCTCAACTATTTCTATGTTAAATACATAAACTAATAACAGTACGTGCTGGATAGCATTTTCCCTGCATTCAGACACACTTAACATCTCTTTTTGGTGCAATCACTGACTTTGGTACTTAACCCCAAAATGGAAGCAATTCAGGAGTCTATGGCCCAAATGACCCATATGTTCAATGTGAGGCTGGCGGAGTTTGAGGAAAGGCAGCAAAAGTTGTCCGCGCCATCGTCGCCAAATCAAGGTATCCTTTCCGAAGATTTTGTCAATTTTAAGTCCTTCACTCTTAATGCGCTCCGGTCCTTGCAAAATCAAGTGGAATTGTTGGCCAAACAAGGTGACAACCTGGAAATGCACACTAGACGCAAAATTCTCCTGCTCCATGGTGTACCCGAAGACAAAAAAGAAGATACACTCTCTGTCATTGCCAAGGTAGCATCGCAGAAATTGAAATTGGGTGACTTTCAGGCCACAGATATAAGTCGCTGCCACAGAATGGGTAGCTCATCGTCTTCGGATCGTCCCAGGCCCATCCTTTTTAAGCTTAAAGACGTATCTGTTCGGGCTAAGATTTGGTCGGTAAAAACAAACCTGAAGGGCACCGGCATAACGCTGTCCGAATTTCTTACTAAGACACGGCATGACACCTTCATGGCAGCGCGTCTGCGGTTTGGTGTGGCTAAGTGCTGGACGCGAGACGGTTCGGTCTATGTCTTGAGTTCGGATGGTACACGGCACCGTGTAAACTGCCTTGCTGAGCTAAACAAAATTGATGTCTCGCAAGTAGCCCCAGCGGCAGCCAGTGCAGCGGCTATCAAGGTGTCTCAGCTGTCTGAACGTCCCAAGCGCGCACCGAAGGCCAGAAAGTGATTTAGTCTGATTTCCATAAAGTTGGTTATGTGCATTGTTGTGACGGTCATTGTTGTTTTGGTGCAATTTTTTGGTGATGTGCTCGTATGCGCTTCATATACCAACAGCGTTTAAATAGTTTATGTATGTAAATGCTATATAGTATCACTTTTTAGCAGGTAGTGTTATATTATTTAATATTTTTCTTAATAACAAGTAGGTAACAAGGTAACTTTTAATTCTTATTTTTATTTGAAGGCAGTGTTGCTATCATTTAATTTGTAAATTATTCGCAAGTCTATGACTGTAAAAATAATCCATTTCATTTTAGTTTTCAAGCACTTCTTTTATCTCCTTTGTTCTTTCGCTATCATTTATCTTTGGATGTACTCAAAATAATGTTCTTTTTTTTTATCAAAATAGATTGATTTATAAAAATAAAGTTCTAAAGGCGAAATTTCTACCATTTTTGTTAACTTTTTTTCATTTTTAGAACACTGAACAGTGCTTTTTTGACGTCAGACAGTCTGAATTTGACGCAAATGCTTGTCTTTTTTCTGTACTGACTTATTAGAGTTGTATTTAGCCAAAGTTGTTTATATTACTTATTTATTAATTGTATAGCTTTAATACCGATAGTATAAATTAGGTTAAGCGGTATGTATAATTGTATATTCGTTGAGGCGTATGGATGCTGTGATTTAATTTCCATAATTAAACAGTCCAGTAGGTATTGTAAATGTATTGTTGTAAGTTTTGTTAAGTTATTGTTATTGTATATATATTTTATTTATTTATTGTATAATCATATTACATAATTATTTATGTTAAATATATTTGGTGATAGTAGCAATGACAAGGATAGTGAGTATGAGTCCTTGTCTTCGTCACATACAAACAGCTTTGATGATTCTTTTGTAAGTATTCCAAGTCTTTCGCAGTCATTAGAAGCACAGTTTTGTAATGTGCCTCAAAACTTTAATCTTGTACACATTAATGCCCAAAGCATCCCTGGCCATATTACTGATATGCAGGCATCCTTTGATAATAATAATATCCATGGAATATTAGTCTCAGAAACCTGGCTCAAACCTTCTCTGCCATCTATTTCATTCACTTTACCCGGCTTCCATCTCATCCGGAATGATCGAGTGGGGCGTGTTGGTGGGGGCGTAGCTATTTATCTGCGTGATCATATTCCTTTCTCTGTGATTAGCTCCTCCTCTCAGCCGCCTCCTGCTCATGCCGGTGAGCATCTCTTTATAGAAATCTCCCTTTCTCATACTAAAATTCTTCTCGGTGTTTATTATAGCAATACGTCGCATAATAACTACTTCTCGTCATTCGAGGGCATCCTGGAAAACCTTATCCCTTCATACTCTCATACAATTATAATGGGAGACTTTAATACTTGTCTGCTGAAGGATGACCATCGCACCATGAAATTACATAATCTAGTCAAGTCCTGTAATATGCATATCCTTCTTTTGAGTGCAACTCATCACTTTCCTAACACTACTCCTTCTCTTCTAGATCTAGCTATTGTCTCCTCTCCTCTTCATGTTGCTAGTCACGGGCAGCTTTCAGCCGATTTTTCGTACCATGATCTTGTTTTTCTTTCGTATAAAGTACGCCCTCCTAAAGTTAAGCCCACTATAATCATGCAGCGCAATTTTAGTGGTATTAACCATGATAATTTAGTAAGTGACGCCAAAAACATTGACTGGTCACCGGTATCAAGTGCTCATACGATTGATGACAAGGTCGCAGTTTTAATTGTCTATTGATGCAGTTGTTTGACGTTCACGCGCCGATTCGTGCCATAAAAATCAAGCATGCTCCTGCACCATGGCTCACTGATGAGATTAAATTGCTTAAGCACAAAAAAGCGGTGGCCAGAACTAAGTTCAAGACTCATCCCAATGACGCTAACAAGGCACGCTACACAGAACTGCGGAACCGGTGCAATAGGGTGTGTAGAGACGCTCAACGACGCCATATATTTGACTCTGTGGAGGATAAAGATCCAGCCAAAGTGTGGAAATTTCTCAGGTCATTAGGAGTTGGTAAATCCCGTCAAGATAGTGTTCCTAAAAATTTAGACATCAATGCATTAAATCAACATTTTTCGGCATCTCCTGTTATGGACACTGCTTATAAAGCTAGTACACTAAAACGTCTTTCTGATAAAACCACTCCTGACCTACCTCCGTTTGTTTTTAGCCAATTCATTGCTTGTGATGTTAGAAAGAGCATCCTTTCAATCTCTTCAAACGCTGTAGGGCTTGATTCTATAAGCCGCAATATGATTATCCCTATTTTAGACCACTTACTCCCAGTCCTGTGCCACATTTTGAATTTTTCTGCGTCAAATGGGGTCTTCCCATCTTTATGGAAAGAAGCTCAGATAATCCCTTTACCTAAAAAAGCAAATCCTATATCTTTTTCTGAATATCGTCCCATATCTATTCTTCCCTTCCTATCCAAAGTTCTTGAACGTCTAGTCCATAATCAGCTAAACTCCTTCCTAATCAGTAATAACCTTCTTAATCCTTTTCAGTCTGGCTTTCGTCCGGGGCATAGCACGGTTACTGCACTTGTTAAAATCACGGATGATATACGCTTAGCAATGGACAATGGTGATTTAACTGTGTTAGCGCTTCTGGACTTCAGCAATGCTTTTAACTCTGTAGATTTTGATATCCTTCTGGCTATATTTCGCTCTTTGAACATATCTCCAACGGTGGTTGACTGGTTTCATAATTACCTGTATGGGCGTCGGCAGAAGATTCATTTTGAAGAATCTTACTCTTCGTGGTGTAATACTACGGCCGGCGTACCTCAGGGTGGCGTCTTATCACCCCTTCTTTTTGCCATTTTCATAAATTCTATTTCACATTCTCTTTCTACGTCCTACCATCTTTACGCTGATGATCTGCAGCTGTATTGCCAAGCCCCTATGGGTTGGCTATCAGAAGCCGTGGAAGCAATCAATAATGACTTGCGCAGCATTTTACACTGGGGCAAATCTTTGGGCTCAAAGTGAATCCATCGAAAACGCAAGTTATTGTAATAGGCAGCTCTCGCATGATATGTCAAATAGACTGGGACACGCTACCGCGAGTGATTTTTGATAATGTCACCATTCCTTACAGTGACACGGTTAGGAATCTCGGCATTGTCTTCGATCGTTGTTTGTCCTGGGGTCCGCAAATTGCCGAGACTAGCCGCAAAATATTTGCGTCTAGCGGTTCCTTGCGTAGATTGCGTAACTTTTTACCGACTGCCACTAAAATTGCGCTTGCACAATCCCTTTTACTTCCAATCCTTGATTATGCCGACGTATGTTACCTAGATCTCACGCAAGTCCTGCTGGATAAACTTGAGCGCCTCCAGAATGTTTGTATCAGGTTCATATTTGGCTTGCGCAAATATGACCACGTTTCAGAGTTTCGCGATAAGCTCAAGTGGCTCCCTATTCGTCGTCGCCGGGATGCTCATATTCTTTCCCTTTTGTATAGCACCCTGTTTATTCCTTCGTCCCCACCCTATCTCCGAGAGCGTTTTCGTTTTCGACACTCTCTATTGAGCCGTTACCTAAAATCTTCAGATAATCTCACACTTAGTTTCCCTCGTCACAAAACATCTTTCTACGATTCTTCTTTCTCTGTGGAGGCAGTCAGACTTTGGAATGACTTACCTTTAGAAATTAAGCGTTCACCTTCATTGAACGTTTTCAAACAACTTGTGAAAGCTCACTATCTAAAATCATAATGCTACTTGTGCCTTTCGCTACTATTTTATAACGTATGTAGGTATGTATATATGTAGGTATATGTATAATTATATTTATATATAATATCGTATATATGTAAGTATATTTAAAACTTAGATTGAATAAGTATATTTAGTTTATTATTTATAGGTGTTTTCTTTATTAATATCTATTTAAGGCCACTATTTATTGTTCTTGTCAGTTTATATTCGTGCAAGGTTGCCTGGAAGAAATCGCCATGGGTGATAAGGCCGCCACTTTATAATCATATTTTTGTCGTATATGTGTAAATAGTGTTTATTTTTCTTATTGTGGTTGTAAATAAAGAGTTTTGTCTGTCTGTCTGTCTGTAACATGATATGATTTACTCACTTTGAATTTTGAACCCATATTTTGTGAATTTTGAGGCTCTATTTTTATGTGATTTAAATAAAAATGTACAGTTTTCAGATTTATTTCTATATGTGTACTCTGAGACAATGCTCTTTGCCAAATTTCATAGTTCTATGTCAACGGGAAGTACCCTATAGGTTTTGATTTTTGTGAGCGATGAAATATGCGTTTTTTACGACATAAATGGCTCTTACTTTTTTATACGGTAACTGAGAAGCTTTTCTTTTACACAACTGCAAGTGTTCATAGGTTTACGTATATAGTTTAAATTTCAAGTCGATATCTTTACGCGTTCCCAAGATAAAGAGTCTTGACATACACACAGACGGACAGACGGACAGACGGACAACAAAGTCATCCTATAAGGGTTCCGTTTTTTCCTTTTGAGGTACGGAACCCTAAAAATAAAATAAAAACAAGTAATAATAATAAAAAAAGAAAATAGAATGTCATTAAAATAAAAATAGGGTGAGTACTGATAAGTACAATTTTAGGTAGTTACTTTTAGCGTCAATCATCTAACCGATATAATAAAATAAGAAAAAAAATAGATCAAAACGCAGGAAATAAACTGTAAGTACGAGTGGAAGCAAATAACATTGATATTTTAATTTTGGAATACAATTATTTATTAATATTACCAAGTTATCAATACCAAAGAAGATATAATAATACTAATACACTTCCTTGGGAGTCGGGTAAAAGAAACAGATTTTGTTTACATAGACGTTACCAAACGTGATGTGCAAGCAAGTTTATGAAAACAAAATAATTTTAATTATGTG
The DNA here is from genome assembly GCA_949316475.1 of Hypomecis punctinalis. Taxonomy (NCBI): domain Eukaryota; kingdom Metazoa; phylum Arthropoda; class Insecta; order Lepidoptera; family Geometridae; genus Hypomecis; species Hypomecis punctinalis. Next base: position 7,235,948 of record OX438816.1, read on the forward strand.
AAAGTCGAAAGCTGGTGTAGTGCTGATTACTAGATAGATTACCCTGTTCGGCAAATACCGAATATGTAAACAAATGTTTAATCATGGCCCAAATTAAGTATTTGGCGTATCGACAAATACACCACTTAGTACGTAAATATAAGTATAATTTAAATTTCCGTACATAATTTGTTCAAATATAAGTAAACGTGAAGTTCAATTTAAATTTTGGACGTGTATATCATAATTTATTTTTAGGAATATTGTGTAAGTACAAGATTATATTTATTTTTAGATTTTTTTATCAAAGTGAGCTGAGTCTGTTGAAGCTGATAGAGGTTTTATTGTATAGTTTAGTAAAGTGTGCCAAATCACTTAAAAGTTTTCTTAATTCGGTTGCAGACAAAACGAGTCTAAAACTTGTCTGTTTTTCATATTGAGAAGTTTTTGACCGACGAACCACCGGAGGAGGTATACAATTCGACGCGTACATATTTTTTTCTTTTTTTTTTATGTTAACCGCGCATAACTTTTTTCATAGTGATCCGATTTCAATAATTATATTTTTATTGGAAAAAGTATACTTCGAAATTGGTCCCATTTAAATTTTACCGAGATCGGCTGAGCCATTTTTGATAAATCAACAATAATGTGAAAAATGCTACGTCGATCCGAGCGAAATATTCGCGAAATACACGGGTGAAGTCGGTCATGCTAATTTTTGCAAAAAATAATCTTGTTAAACATCACTGAGGGAGGACTTTAATAGTACTAGAGTTTGGACACCAAGATCATGCGATTATGGAGACTGTAAATTGGCCGTAACTAGTGATGGGTAATAAATAACACTGTTATTTACTTTTTAACTGGTCCAACAAAAAAGTAACCAAGTTGCATTTACAAATTTGTCGGTCTGGATCCTATTTCTGAAATTCACTAATGTGGTTACTAAAATAAAATGAGATAACAATTTTTTTATATTTTTATAAATTTGATAAAAATGTTTGCTAAAAACAATTTTTTTATTTTATTTCTGGTGGTCAATATTGTTTGGTGTGGGTGCAGTTTTATGATGAATATTGACATGTTAATCATAAATAATCATCATCATCATCATTTCAGCCATAGGACGTCCACTGCAAAGGCCTCCCCTTATGATTTCAATAAGACCGGTTAATAGCGGTTTGCATCCAGCGCGATCCTGCGGTTTTAATATGGTCATCCGTCCACCTTGTGGGTGGACGTCCTACGCTGCGCTTGCTGGTACGTGGTCTCCACTCGAGAACTTTTCGACCCCATCGGTCATCAGTTCTCCGCGCTATGTGCCCTGCCCATTGCCACTTCAACTTGCCAATCCGCTGGGCTATGTCGGTAACCTTGGTTCTTCTACGGATCTCCTCATTTCTGATTCGATCTCGCAGAGAAACTCCGAGCATAGCCCTCTCCATGGCTCGTTGGGCTACTTGGAGCTTACTAATAAGGCCCATAGTGAGAGACCACGTTTCTGTGCCATAAGTCATGACTGGCAACACACACACACATAATCATAAATAATACATTCTCATTATTATAAAATTATTCGACAGAATAGCGTCTTTTAAAATAACTTTATATAAGTACTGTTACTTTCACGTGATATAAATATTTATTTTTAAACTAGTTTTTACCCGCGGCTTCGCCCGCATACGCAATATATCATTATAATTTATAGCCTATGTGTTATTCTGATATATAAGCTATATTATTGCAAAGTTTCATCTTAATCCGTTCAGTAGTTTTTGCGTGAAAGAGTAACAAACATCCATACATCCATACATCCATCCATCCATCCATCCATCCATCCATCCATCCTCACAAACTTTCACGTTTATAATTTTAGTAGGATAGGATATTCAAATCACGCCACTTCAAAGTTATGTCGTCTGTTCGATAACAACCCTTCAGGATCGCATTCTCTCGTTGTTCAGACTCTAGTGACGTATCAGTACCTACTCGTACGTCAGTTGTACCATTAGTACTGATTAATAGAACTTGCGACATCAGAGCAAATAAAAAAATCAAGAGAGAATGTTGTGAACAAACAAGTGAAGCCATCCAAAACTACGCCTCGCCGTGTACAGACAATTACACACACATCCAGGTAACTATGAAACTACGCCTTGGCTTGTCAGTCAAACTATGGCGGCGCAACAGCGACGCACTCACACATGTATAAAAAACCGGCTACACTTGACTGTTCAACGACGTTCCCTCTGGATTTTTTTATTTACTCTGAGCTTGCGACGTAGATAATTTTATGTGTTTGCGTATTTTTATGAATTTTATGCATTTACGTCGTGGTACAAGCGACGTCGTAAAACCATTAATGGTACGAGCGATAATACCATTAATGGTACTAGCGACGTATAAATTCTTCAGTTGTATCAATGGCAACCTACCAAAAAAGGCGTGGTGGTCTAGTGGTAGTGACACTCGTCTTACAATCGTGAGGTCGTTGGTTCAAATCGAAGAACTCATTGGTACGGGACCCGTCCCGTACCAATGAGTTCTTCGGAATTTATGTACGGAATTTAACACCACTCGGCTTTTCGGTGAAGGAAAACATCGTGAGGCAACCTGCATACGTCTGCAGAAGAAATTAAAAGAAGAACCCGCCAGCGTGGTGGATATTTCCTAATCACCCTTCGTGAGTAGGCCTACGTCCTGCGGTGGACTATTAAAAAGGCTGATACAGTACCATCAATGGTACCACTGCTTCGAGCAAATATCTACAGAACCACAGTCCCTAAGTGAAAGTAATACAGTAATGTCCGAGCGCCGTCTTATATAACGACTTAGATATTTACTTACATTAAATGACTCACAATGACCCGTTTTGTCTAAACTCGACGTTATGTCGCACGACAGAAAAAAATAAGTTTTGTTATTTTGTATTAAATATCAAACTCAGTAAAGTTTATTTTTTCTTGCTAATCAACAGATTTTTTGAGTTCGTTTTTTACGCACCCAAGTTTTTGCTAAATTTTATTTACTTAATAAAATGAATTTAGAATTTTGCAGGATTTTTTAGAGATGCTGTACCAATTAGTATCAGTTGTGTGTTGCTCTTACGTCATTTGGAGGCTTTGGTTCAAGAAGTCGCATTTAGAGCCTCCTCTTCTATCCGGATGGTTGCCTATCGTTGGACATGGCTATAAAATAATGGGGGATGGAGAAAGTAAGTTAACGTCTCAAAAACGTGCCGTTGTCTATCTATGCTATACACATACATTACTTGAAAAACACCGGAAAATCCCAAGACTATAGATAGATAATATCATAAACAACAATTATTTTTCAACGAGTTATTATACAAATCTACTAGTTTAATGCCCGCTTTGTCTTAGTACTTGCTTTATTTGGTAACAGCCCGCAGTTTGTTCCGCGTTGTTTAAGTAGGTACCTACAAATGATATTAGCCCGCGGTTTGACCCGCGTCGTTTAGTAGGGACAAATTATAAGCCGTGGTTTGGCCCACGTTATTTAGTTAGTACTTACATTAAGTTAAAATAGCCGAAGATTTGGCCTTTTTTTGTAGTTCCCTAAAATGATTAGGTATTGCCCGCGGTTAGGTCCGAGTGGTTTTGTACTTCCTTAAAATGAAAATAATACTAAGATAAGCGTTGTTAAGGTACACCTTCTTTTCCTTAAAACATTTAATTATACAGTTGTTGCCTATACTGCCGTGCAGCCCTTAAAACGCAGTATCTGACTTTTTGACGTTTTTGAGTTAAATATTGAACCGTAATGGGCACGCCGTAAGGAATCGAATGATTTAATCGATTTTTGATTATCGCAACTACAAGATAGTTAAAAACAAATACCTCAACGCAGTAACTAGGAATGTTTTATGCAAACTGTAACGATAAACTATCTAAAATACAGTAAGAGCAATTACTGTATTTTAATAGCTTTGTTCTCCCGGATAAAATGCAGTAAATGTCGTCATTGCTACAAAAAATCTGTTAACTAAACTTTAAAAATATGAGGACCACATAAACTAAAATGCAGTAAATAGGTAATGTACTGAAAATATGAATACTGCAAATTTAATTTTTATTACTTTTCAAAATGATTACAGTCTAGTATGCAGTAAGGTGCAAAGACGTGGTGTTTTAGATAGCATCACCTATTTTTTCCATGCAGTCAAAACAAAGTAAAATGCAGTGAAGTTAATAAAACTGTCCTTTATTTATGTCATAGGTTGCTTGTTGTTGTCAATGTTACTAATTAAATTGCAGTATTTTATTTTAGTTATTTACTGCAGTATAATCGATAATATCTAACACTTACATAATAACATTTTACAACCTAAATTGCAGTAAAAGTCGTAATTACTGCATTATAATTGGTAATTTGAATCAAGTTATCGTATTCCACTGCTTTCGTGGAGTTTACTACTGCATTTTAGCTAGGAAAAGACGTTAACTTTTCTGCAAATTTCGAGAAGGTTGCTTCGACTTATTTATACAGGTTATTTATTTAAAAGTGAGATATTTTATATACTAGTGGGTTTAATGAAACTTTTGTGCCTCTTAAGAAGTATACAAGCACTAATTCAGTATATGCTGAAGCTTCGTCGTTCGTTTTAGTTATAGGACGTCCACTGCTGGACATAGGTCTCCCCTAATGATTTTCAATAAGACCAATTAGTAGCGGCTTAAATCGACCGCGATCCTGTGGTCCTAATGAGGTCATCCGTCCACCTTGTCGGTGGACGTCCTACGCCGCGCTTGCCGGTAAGTGGTCTCCACGCGAAAACTTTTTGACCCCATCGGTTATAAGTCTTTCGCGCTATAAGCTCTACCCATTGCCACTTTAACCTGCCAATCCGCTGGGCTACGTCGGTAACTTTGGTTCTTCTACGGGTCTCCTCAGTTTAGATTCGATCTCGCAGAAAAACTCCGAGCATAGCCCTCTCTATGGCTCGTTGGGCTACTTAAGGCTTACTAATAAGGTCCATCAACGTTTCTGTGCCTATGTCGGACGAGAAGACGTTACGCAATTTTCCGAGCGCTGCCCAACCGAGATGGATTCGGTGATTAGCTGCTATCTTGAAGTCGGACCTATCTAACTGGACTACTTGTCCTAGGTAGACGTACGAGTCAACGACTTCAAGCACCGAGTTTCCAACTGAAATTGGGGTGGGTACAACATGAGAATTATACATGACCTTTGTTTTGTCCATGTTCATTTGAAGACCCACCTTTTGAGAGTCTCGATTGAGGCTTTCGAGCATCATGCTGAGTTCTTCGATCGACTTTGCCATGACCACGATATCGTCGGTAAATTGATGGTAAGTGATGTATTCGCCATTGATGTTGATGTCGAATCCTTTCCATTACAGGAGCTTAAAGGCGTTTTTTCAAAGTAGCAGTAAACAGCGTCGGAGATATTACGTCTCCTTATCTTACGCCTCTCTTCAAAGGGATCGCCTTGGAGCTCTCTTCCTGTACTTGAACCGACATATGTTATTATACAAACACTTCAGTACTTCAATGTACCGATGGTTAATACGGCATCGTTGGAGAGACTCAAGCACAGCCCATGTCTCGAATGATTCAAAGGCTTTCTCATAGTCCACAAACGCCAAACAAATTGGCAGGTTATACTCCTTGGTCTTCTGTATAACCTGCCGCAGCGTATGTATGTGGTTCATGGTGCTAAAACCTTTTCGGAAACCGGCTTGTTCGGGAGGCTGGAAGTCATCAAGCCTGCGTTCGAGACGATTCGTAATGACCCTTGAAAACAACTTATAAATATAGCTCTGAAGCGAGATGGATCAGTATTTTATCAATAAGGTGTTGTCACTTTTTTTGAAGAACAACACCACCATGCTTCTGTTCCACGCTTCTGGCGTTATGCTCTCGAGGACTACGGTGTGTTACGGCTGTAGCTTGGTATGGAAAAATTTCTGGAAGAAAGCAAGAAGACCTGGTGAGTGTTTTCCGGGTGTTTTTATTAAGCCGAAGAGATGCCGTAACAATTACAACATGGCTCGATAATTGTTCAGCCCAGAAGAAAATTGGTGCCCTTTGACTTTCTTGATAGGCATAATTAATAGCTACGAGTACGACATTGCAGCTACACTATAGTTGAAGTATTTTGAGCCCGGACATACTTTTATGTCTGCGGACTCATTTCACCATAAAGTCGAGCAATTGCTGCAGAAAAGAAAAGTTTATGACTTTCAGGACTTCTGCCAGGCTATAGAGAAGTCGAACTCGGATAAGACTTATGTCAAACAGTTGAAAGTATCCGATTTCTTTGTTTCGCAGCAAAAACTCAAAGATCGTTCAGGAAACAGAATATATCTAAAAGATATACCTAGTTGAAGTCATAGTAAACAGATAAAAATACTGTCTTTATTACAAAACAGAATGTTGATGCTGAAGAATACGGCCAATTAAACTGTTTAAAATCAAAGAAACCTCCCAAACTGGAAGTGAGATCTCAGCCCAAAGGTATACCTTCTGCCAGAAAATTAGACATAATAAATAAATTAGGGCCATTAATGCCTAAAAACCGAATTAATTTCTGGAGAAATATTCCAGTAACTACTTCAGTATTCGATGAAGGTGAGGAAAACTTTGTCTTTGATAATGATGACGAGGAATCTCATTAAGTTTATCTTTGAAGCTTTTTGTGTTTACGTAGGATAATAGATAGATAGTTAAAACATACGGAAGGAGAGCATTTATTTTGTTAGTATACTTAGAAGAATATGATTTTTGTTCTTAGATAGTCATTTGTGTTTAAGTATGTCTATGCCATTATACGAGTATTGAAAGATCTCATTAGTTTTTATTGCATATTTCTGTTTTTTCGTAGTTTAAGTTTTAATTACTACCTCTATACTGTGAGTTTGATTAAACCAAATTGCTATGATAAAAGTGACTTTTATGATAAAAGTATAACAATAAGTGATTGTGTTGATTTCTGTTCATGTCGAAGTGTTGATTTCTTACTCAATCTTTAGTAAAAAATATTCTGATAGACATTGTCTCTTTCTTACTCCATAAAATTAGTAGCTTACGTAATTTAGCCCATAATTATTAACATACTGCATCTACATTTTACTCAAGACACATATTAAAATGCAGTAAAATAAATCTGATACTGCATTTTAAACAGCAAAGTAGTACATGTCACGCATAATTTTGCAGTACCAACTCAAATTACTGCATTTTAATCTGAAAATGCGTACTTTTTCACTAAATTTGATGTGTCGTAACAGCTCGTTTTTTGGGATCTTTTTTTCAAAATCGTTTTTATATATCATTTAATAATCTAAGAGCGTATTTTCTCTCGTGAAGTCTTTCTCCGAATTCAGATGCGCCAAATGGCATTCAAAACATACGTCAAAAAACCTTGTAACATGGGAAAAAAACAAACCAAAAAGTTTGTCGCGTTTTTCTCGAAACTGCGTTTTTGCTCATACTGCGTTTTAGAGCCTGCACGGCAGTATAGTAAGGCGCTTTTTTAAGCTAATCCTTAATATTTCCCAGGATGTCAACACTTCGGCCTGCGAACTCTTTGGAGCCCTTATTCCGCTCAATCGTCTCCTTAATATGCTTGGTACTAAAAAGACTAACGTCGTTTCGCGTGGATTATGAGATCTGTTTATTGAGCCTTGGCGTCATCGAAAGAATGCAGTTTATCGAACGTCGTTCGGCTATGAGGTTCCGAGTGTGACTTGATAGCTTTTTAGTTCTTTTTGAACGTTTGGGTCTGAAGAATTTAGCACCCACCGTTTCGACAGTTTCTACGAGTCTATTATTTATCTCGTCCACCGATGCAAGATTTTCCAGGTAATCAAAATGATTTGAGAGCTCAAGCTGAAAGCTTTCGGGGTTTTGGATATGGACTCGAGTAGGTCGGAGCGTAGACTTCATTAGGCGAGACCGTTCAAGTCTAAAGTTAAAATTCAATGTGCCTCTTATAATGATGAGACAATGATAAGTGAAAACTGGTAGCGATCACCGAATGCGGTGATCGCATAGCTAGTATTAGATAGCGCAGTTCTACCAGCTACCAGATTCGAGTTTTCACTCTGTGAATCAGAAATACAGATTTTTTTTGCAACAAAAATAAGAGGTACAATATTATACAAAATCGGAGAAATCATTTCAAGCTTCTTGTTGAAACCATCGGGGCTCATTCAGGTCCATTTCTTGTGAGGCTTCTTGTGAGGATTCATGTTCTTGTCTGGAAGAAAGAGTTCATCATAAAGAGTCCCTCTTTCTCCAGAAAGTTGGCCAACTTCTTTACCCTGGAGTTCCGTTGCCCATAGCCAAATAGCCCCACTTTCAGGTTATCATCGCTTCTTTTGCCCATCTTTGCGTGAAAGTTTCCCATAATAACATTCAAGTGGATCTTAGACGTATGTATGGCACGACTTACGTCCTCATACATAATTTCCAATTCATCATCTGGGTACGACAAAGTCTGTGCGTATACCTGTATGACCTTCAGCAAATATCTTTTTCATTTTCTGAGTATTAAGTATACGACTCTACTTGAAACACTTTCGATGGTTACGAAGTTGTCATTTGTTTTATTATTAGATACCATTTAATTTCAATTTAGTTGTTTATTAAATAATACTTTATTTATTATCACAACAAAACTTATAAAACATCAAAACTTAATTCTAAAAACTATAACTATTAAAATTAACCTACTTAAAATAAAAACTAATACTAAATACTAAAACTTATATTACTAAAATAAAACTAATCTAAAAGACCCGGGGCAGAGGGTAACGTGGCCAGAATGCTGGCGGCGTTGCCTCGTTGAATTGATATGCCTATTTTTTGACCAAAATAGATGCCAGCATTCTGGTCACGTGTCACCTCTACCAGTCGCCTAGCCAGATCCTTGTATAAAAGGTGAGCGTCCGGCCCCCACGGACCTAAAGTCTCAACCCCAAACGGCACAAAATGGTACATTCTGTCCAACGACTCATATTTGTGCCGTTTGAGGTTTTCAGCTTTAGCTGCTGCAGCGCCAGCTTTCTCTGTTGTGCAAGGAAGATGGGACAACGCCAGTGTGTCAACACATATAGCGTCCCACACTAAAAGTCGTCCCATCTTCCATGGCACCAATGTCATTCCGTCGGGCCTCTTACCGTCGTCCCGCGACAGTCCATTAGGCTCTAAGACTGACGGGACGCCGGCACTGACAAAGGCCCGGCGGATAACATCGTTCAGGCTGGCGTGTCTCGAAAAGCGTCCTGCACTTTTTGCGCAAGACAAAGAGTGGTGGCCGAATCGGTCGACCATTTCGCCGCATTGGCAGCGATGCGGGACAAGGCATGCGGCACCTAAACGTAGAGATACGCCTATCCGGAAGGAGTTATCATCTAGAAGGTTACCTACGTTGCTGGAAGGTAGGGCATGTAACCAAAGCCCTGACTCCCATCTCGAAACAGCAAGCAAGCGAGCACGCTCTGCAGTGCAACTCGATGTTTGAGTTAGGTTATATAGTTCCAACTCACAAAGCGGCTCGTCCCACTGTCTCTGAGAAATGGGAGCCTTGGGCAAAGTTTGGCTTGGGCAGGCTCTTTTCCAGGTTTCAACAGCGCTACTCAGATTGTTGGTTTCTAAATTTGGAAAAGAAGATGATAATATATCCTTTACTAATTTTTGAGTGCTGAAAACTGAGGACAAGAAAGCTGGCAAAGCTACACTGGAAATTTTGCGTATACCGAGACCACCAAACCTTAGAGGCAGTGAGGCTTGGCGCCAAGCGCGTTCATCTAAAGGGGTGTTTAGAATGGTGGTGAGCGTATCCTTTTGTACGTTGTCAAACTGTTGTAAAAATAAAGGGTGGTTCCAAAGCTGACAACATCTTAGAGAATACATAAATTTTGGGACAAAAAGGCAGTAACGAATAATAAAATAGGCCATATGAATGTTGATTTTTTGAAGACGGTCAGACACTGAATAAATTTGCGAATTTTTTCTTCAACAAAATCTTGAATTGACTCGTCTAGAATCGGGGAACCTAAGAGACGAAGCGATCGGTTCTCTAAAACTTTGATACTTGGAGCAATTTTTTCGAAAAGGTTTGTGATATCATCTTTATGGACTGTTGAGGAATTTGGAATAAAAAGCTCGCTTTTGGATAAATTTAGGGTTAGCCCTATAGTATTAAACTCTGTGGTTAAAAATTGCAAGTCTTTTGTACAGGATGTTTGTGGTTAAAAATTGCAAGTCTTTTGTACAGGATGTTCCAAATTATGTGACTCGCTACAACAACAATACACTAATTAATCTCTTAGATAAAATTGATTGGCAACCGACGCAAGATATGGAGTGTCCACATCTTATATATGAATGTATAAACAATAATATAAATAACTGCTACAAGAACTCTGAATATACATATAAAGTTAAGGTAAATAATTCAAAACGGAACAGCTATGGTTGGGTAAATAAAAATATAATAAATCTGTGTCATAAGAGGGACAAACTATTTTCAACTTACATCAAAGATACTAGTAATAAAAAAATTTGGGCACAATACAAGAAAGTGAGAAATCTAACAAATAAAGTAGTACATAAATATAGAAATACATATTATAAACAGGAGATAGATAAGAATAAGGGGGATCCGAAAAAACTGTGGAGACTCATTAATACAATGGCAGGCAGAATTAGTAATTCTATAGATGGACTCTTACAGAGGGCGTTTCACAAAGATCAAGACAAAATCATAGCAAACAATTTTGCAAAAGAATTTCAAAATAATGTCAAGTCAATTATACCAACTTGCACGACTAAATTGCTTTGTGAAAGCAAGGACGAAAACCACGCAAACAAATCCATGCTTTTTAAGGCAGCCACGGGCTCAAAGGTTAATATAATTGTTAAAAATCTGAATGCTAACAAAGCGCCAGGGGTAGATGGAATAAGAGCCGTTGATATAAAAAGAATGTCAGAGTCAATTATAAACGTAATAGCACGGCTGATTAACACGAGTGTCTCCACTGGTACCTATCCAAAACTGCTCAAATCGGGGATAGTGCGTCCGATCCATAAGGGAGGATGTACAACAGACTACGGTAAATATCGACCGATTACAATTCTCCCGGTAATAGACAAAGTAGTAGAGAAGTATATAGGTGGGCAAATACAAGATTTTTACCAGAAACATGACATTTTGTCCTCCTCTCAGTATGGGTTTCAGCCTAAAAAAAGTACAACCTTGCTGCTGTCCCAATTCACAGATTACGTGAACTCGTGTCTGAACTGAACGACAAAAAGCATGTGCTTTTAGTGTTCATCGACTATAGCAAGGCGTTCGACACGCTCAGGCACGATTTACTGATCAAGAGGATGGACAAAAGTGGCGTTAGAGGTAACCTCTTGGATTGGTGTAGGGACTATCTGGGCGACCGTAGCTACAGAGTGAAGGTAGGGTCAGCATTAAGTGATGAGGTTCAGGTAACAGAAGGCACGGCGCAGGGCTCCGTGCTCGGACCCTTGCACTACTTATCGTACGCAAATGATATAAGCATTGTCGCAAATAGTTGTGTTGTGTTCCAATTCGCAGACGACACATGTCTGGTGGCTGCCGATAAAGACATATCCAAGGCTGAAATGCAGTTGCAAAAAGATTTTACAGCGATATGTAAATGGTCGCACGACTCAGGCTTAGTCCTGAATGCTGAGAAGACTAAGCTCTTAAATGTCCATTCAAGCCACAATCACAGCTCCAAAGAAATAAAAATAACTGCGCAATGCCATGATTGTCTTCACCGATCGGCAGCCACTGGGCTGGAGACTTATTGCGGGGAATGTGCGCAGCTTCGGCAAGTAACTGAGCAAACTTACTGTAACCCACCTACCTACTTCCTAACTACACTAAAGCCCTAGCTAAACGTCCTAAGCTGATTTGCTATTAATCTAGCTACCTATAGTTAATCTTACATACCCTATCCAACTAAAGGACCTACTCTAATCCAAGCCGAGACTAACGTAAATTGTTCTACAAGTGTGTAAGTATGCTAACCCTAGAATAACATAGACCCTCGATATTTCTTAACCCTAAAGTCATGATGGTCTAGTTTGATCTTAACCCTGAACTGAAGTTTTATTAATATCCTAAGAATTTTACTTATAAAACTAATTCTACGTCTTTCTTTCTTTCTAAATAAACCTTAGCCTACTACTGTACTGATAATTATTAAATATCCAATACTCTATCTACTTAATACTAAGTTTGGCCAGTGATCGTTAGTAGCGGACCTTACGTTGTGAATCGCAGAAACCCAAACAGATTGAGACTCCTACCTATCTGTATGTTTATAGAGTATTGTAAGAGTAGTATAGATAACCTAGAGTTGCGAAACGTTAAGATATATCAGCCTGAATCCTACGAAACTAACAATAAACGTTGAACTGTACTCCTAATGAACTTTTCCTAGTGTTACTACGTTTCCTAGATTTAACCTAGATTTTGATGTTATGAGCTAAGACCTAAAATGTATAATGATCGATTTGTGAACTGTAGGAAGCTGAATATAGTCCAAGAGCCAATGTTTGAATACCTTCAGTCAAATAATTGAAAATTCTCAAAATTAAACTTTTTAGATAAAGTTTAGGTTTTATTATTAGGGCTCAAATTTAGCGGCTATGGATCGGCACCCCTCCCCGTACCGATCAGTGGAACGCGTCCCAGACCTGGATCATCCTCCTCCGCATTATAAGAGAGAGAGAGCCTGAAGGGCTATACTAATTCTGTCAAGTTTTTTTTTTTTCTAGTCGGTCAAGTATGTCAACAAACAATGGGACGAGAGGACTTTTTTTTGCAAAGTTACCCCAATCCTAGAGTCGCGGTTCTCTAGGCCCCCACACTGGACATCCACCTTGGACGTCCAGTCCCCCAAAAAACCTCATATGGTGATATATGAGGGGCACGGGCCAGAGTTTACTTGCGGTGACCTTCAAATTCTGGTGAACCAGAATGAAAAGGTCACCTATTCCCTACCTATTTAGCCTATCTACCTAATGCCTATATGTAGCTAGCTTTTAGAGAATGTATGCTTATCTTATCTAACTTGAGCCTAGACCTAAGTATGACCTAATGCCTAATATATTTATGGTTCAATAACAATTGAGTATCCTATCTTACTTATATAACTATCTTATCTACTTAAAACAACATCTAGCAAACCTAGGTCTCCCACATTTACCAGAGTTCTTATCATAGGCAGATACCAGAATGTTCTTTAAGAAGAAAACTTCAGGAGAAAGTTATTAGGCATGTAACTAAATTCATAGAAGGACTTCACTCAAAGGTTATTTCTGGAGTGAACTGGATTGCAACTGACCAGTGTTTCTAAGAAAGTAAAATTTATACTTTACACTAAGAATCAGTATCTTTTCCTTTTCGGTTAAAGATTTAACTGAAAGGCTCGGCATTGCTTGGCCTGGCAAAGCTTTACCAACTAGAACCTGGCGTCGCCACATACACATAATCTTGTGCGTTTTGAAACATTTATTGTAATTTGAGCAAAGTCTATCTATCCGACCAATGCTTTGATATCAGTAGGAAATAATAAATTCTGAACATTCAGATTTCAGCCAACTATAATACAACCTATAAGGCTATACAATTTATTATTAGTGTACAATGCCAAAATATGTTAAATATCATAGTGCAATATTCATTTGCCAAATGTTAATAATCTTCATTAAATAATAATGTTTAAAGGTGAGACAATGCATTTCCCATTTTAATCAATAGCGAATTCATAATAGAATTCAACATTTCGAACTCATCAAAGATCCAAAATTCTCAGGTAATCATCAAAATTATTTTCATAATAGCATAGGTTTTTAGTTATAAGGCTCAACTTGACCAAGTGTTTATTACAAGACTAGAATTGCCATACTAGCATCAAGGAACAGAGATATTTCAATAATACGCAAATTCCTCAGACTGTTGCTACAATTCTATAAGAAATAGGTATTCTATCTGTTACTTGAGATTTTATCATTAATGGTTCAGCCAATAAGCTTTTCATAATTGTAAGTCGATACAACTGACTAGTTAACATTTGTAACTATTTTAGTCAGCTGATATCTCTATATTGTTTTATAGTCAATAAATTCAAAATTAGGGTTATGGCAAATACCATAGGTTAAATGACAATCTGTCAACACAACAGTTGTTATCTAATTTTTATCAGCAAATATGGTTTTCTATGGATTCATATAGAACAATGCAAAGTAGGTATACTTTTAGATTGTCTACTTGCATCTAGATAAAACTAGGCTGTCATTAATCCTAAAGAAACCTAGGTCTCAAGTCGTTCCAACTCAATTTCTTATTACAATGAATTATGCAAGATAGGTATGGATTTTGTTTGTCTACTTGCATTTTCGAAATTAATATTATCTTGAAACTGGGAAGTCTTAGATTAAATTTTCTGGCAATTTTCTATAACCAAATTGGATCTTTGATATTATCAAGAATATGCAATTACATTTTAATGAAATTATTAACATTTACAATTTAATCTCAACAATTTATGGGAGATTTTTCCCTGTTAACTGGCACTAACAATTATTTGATTGATTTCATTGATTTGACAGTTTTGATATTTCATTTGACACTGACAGTTATGAATCACAAAATATTTCTTTTTTAATATTCTTAAATCGCTATTTGCTAATTTTGTTGCCATATCTACAAATCTTGTAATTATCTATAACTTTGAATTTTAGTTAATTATTGAAGTTAATTATTCTACAATTGGAATTAAACTTAGTTGGAACACAAAGACTAAGATATGCCTATGACCTTAATAAAATTGTAAAGTTGACCCTATGAACCCTCTAAGACCCGTCTATCCTAAATTAAGATGAAAATGAAATTAATGATTTTAAATAAATCCTTTCCAAATTCCTACGTTCCTACTCAACCAAAATATGATCGTATCACCTAACCTATGTCCTTAAACCTCTTGCTAACTGTCCGATACGTTTCCCTACCTGTCCACCTAGCTCTAAAGACATCCCTATTCTAAAACGAAACCCACTACCCCTTGATAAAAAAAACATAAAAAAAAAACAATGCCCCTCTACACAGTTGCTTCACTTAGCAAAGGTCCGTCAACTGCTAGCTAAAACCCTGTCGTTCGGACTGGCTAGGTCCATGGGAGAGCCTAAAGCCTCCTAAAGTCCCTACGGAAGGCCCATGTCTGCACCCAAGCGTACATGAGATTTCCCCTACCCCCGGGACAACCAGAAACCGACTTAGTCTCAGATACGTTCAGTGTGGATCTCCACATGTTGGCCTATCTGCAGCTCCAGATAGTCAACCTGATCGTCGAAGAGAAAAAGACGAACTCCGATAGGAGACGTAAATGGACCACCCACACTCAAGTGGCTAAACAAGTCCACCTGTCAACCGTCTCAAGTTGACAGCCTATTCTAAACCCCGGGAAAGAAGTATCCGGTCGCGTCGCCACCCGAAGGCGGCTAGTGCAATGCGACCTTCAACCCGTCCAGTGCTTGGCACTATGGGACTCACTGCAACATTGCGCGTGTATAGTGTATCCCCAAACGGTGGATGGTATTATAATTTCACTCGCTTGACCTGGTCGAACGCCGGCGTAGTCTGCCTGATGGCATACCAAACACTCGAACCAAGTCTTACAAGGAAACCACAATAACCCACAATCACGATCTAGGAGACCTAGGTTGGTCTTCTAGCCAACACGAAGCCTAAACCCCTCCCTTATGTTTAAAACCACTAAACACGCACCATGTTACTAATTAAATTGAAAACTCAAAAAGACTATCTCCACAATAGGTAATTAGGTGATAAGCTCTTAATTATTTGCAAAGCAAAAATGGCGACAACATAACCCGAATTGATTTCGTGAATCAATAAGAGTCCGCCTTAGGAAAGGAGTCTACCGAGCTATCACCAACTATCCTATCTGAAGAACTAAAATCGAATGACTCCCTCCGCTCCTTCGCTCTGCCTTTATATGGTATTACTGAAGTAAACGGGCGTTTAAACGGGCCACGTTAACCGTTCAGTCGGCCGAATAGGGGAACTAACGATGCTGTTTCGAAACGTCAATTTAATACGACGGTAGCGACGCCGCCACCCGTCTAAACGCTCATTCCTCCTTTTAAATGCCCGTTGAGTTCGGACATTGACCTTTTAAACGCATGTTTATTTGTTTAGTACTGCATACAATTCTTTCAACGGATACCGATTTTGTGTTAAACCCTCGTTCAAGATCAATTTTCTTTCGGTATCTCATGGATTTTACTCCACAAAATTTACTAAAAATGTTTGATATAAATCCAACTGTGTTTCTAGCTGGAAAACCGAAGATAAAGATACCAGGTAAGCTATTTAAATTGTACGTTAACTAGGCCTTGTTTTGTCAAAGAATCCAGCCCAATTCGTTAAAATGCTTTATAGGTAGATACTTCTAGAAATACTAGATTTGACTTTTTAGTCTAATACCTAAATGCACGTTTTCTCATCTAGGTAATTTTGCTCAGCCTTTGTGAAACTGTTTCATGGTTGTTCACGGCTGCTTATTATAGACTAATGCTTTCATTTATAGTTAATTAGCAAGACCTGCTCATTAGAAGCACAATTTGTTAGCCACTGAGCTTCTATTTTATACTAAAATACCAAAAAGATACCTTTTGAGGTTATGAGTTTAACAATGAGTTATTTTTGTCTTTTCCAGGCCTGCTATACAATAAACCAGCTATAAAAGAGTGAATTTTACCTACAAAAGACCTATCGAGCTACCTAAAACCTAAGGATACCTAACCAGAAGCACATTTGGAGAGGAGATATCTAGCATATAGCAATTTTGCAAGGTTTGTAGAATAATGACAATTTTTCATAATTACCCAGTAACATTCTAGCAAATACCTAATTCATCTAATATCTATTCAAATCTTTTTGCAATACATTGTGTAGATTTCATAACGTTTTTCTGTATGTAGCTGCGGTGTAAAATATGACTTATTCAAATATCAAATTTCTCAAAGATTAGTAGTAAAAAAAGTGATTCTTTACAATGTTCTAACATGGTGCTATCATTCATTTGGAAAATCATGTCTCTCCCTTTTTCTAGTTTATGATAATAATAATAGGTATAATTTTGTTTGAAATGAACCCTTGTTCTCTTTTCCAGTTTTTGACAAGTTGCCGCTGGCTCGCTTTTCCTGTACAACCAGCTGGGTGGAAGAATGCACGCAGGACCCCTCTAACGTCCTCAAGCTTATACCTAAGTTGTCTTCTTTATAATAAGGGCTTAACCAAGTAAGTATGTATTACAATCCTTCTTAATTCCACTGAAAATTCACAACGGGGTGCAAACTTTTGTTATTTTTATAAATTAATAAACTAAATTTGCACTCCTTTTCCGGTTGTTACTTTCTAATATACCTAGATGAACATTCGGTGGACTAGATTTACTTATTTTGGCTTTAAATAAATAACTCCGTCGTAATCAACAAATCTAGAAACAATTTCTCAAGATTTATTGACTGCGCATGTGAGAGACCACGCATTTACATATTATTATAAGTACATCCAACGTTATGGAACGTTACATTACCTAGGGCTCATAATTGATCACAAATTTAACTGGGCTAAACATATTGCCAAAGTGTGTGACAAGCTGCGCGCATTACTGGCAAATTTTTATATCATTAAAAGTCGTGTTTCTTTCTCGGTACTACTCACCATGTATAAAGCTTTGGCAGAAAGTATCGTTTCGTACGGTCTCAGTAGTTATGGTCGAACATTTAAAACATACACTGATCAAATTTTTCAACTCCAATATAGACTGCTCAAGATGATAGTACCACGTCATATTAAAGAAAATTATAAAGATAACCCTCTGGAATTATTTAAATATTGTGAAGTGATGCCAGTACAAAATAAAACAGATTATAGCATGCTAGTAGAACAGTATTACAGAATGGAAATTCAACATGAAGTTAAACATTCTATCATGACTCGAAGTGTTAGAAATAAGAAGCTGATAGTACCTACGCATAACAATTTTTATGGCAAACGTACTTCACAATATTTGGTTCCACATCTTATAAATAGTCTATCTCGAGAAATACGCGAAAAAATCAAACCGGTCAATATTAAAAGAATCTTAAAAAAATATTACATAACTAAATCATAATAATGTGGAGCATCCTTTATGTATGTTATTGCATGTTGTTATCGCGAAGTGGCCGGCGGCCGAGCGCGCGCGAGCTCCCGGCAGCTACCTTGCCTCGTCATATGCACGAGAGAAAGCGAGACAGAGTGCGACGCGAGCGCTCTCGCTCGGCTACCTGCGGTTTCGCTACCGATCATAGATTACCGATTGTTAATTGAAAAATTTATTTATTGTGCGAAGAACTTAACACTACGACAAACCTTTGCAAGGTTTTTTGGTGTTACTTAAATATGTACCTATTTATATTGTAACCTTTTGTTGATAATAAAAAAAAATAAAATAAATAAAATAAAATTTTAAAACAGTGTTGACGTCACCTCCAAGGGACCCATCGTCTAGGTACCAAACGTTAAATTTTGACTCTTGGTTATTTTGCCTTATATTGCCTTTTATCCATAAAAGGCTTTGCCCATAATCGCCGCGCCAGGCAATCGTGGTGGCGATCGTAGGGAGTAGCTCCTCGTACCAGTGCCGCTGCTCCCCGATACTGGCTTGTGCCATTTAGGCTACGCTAGATTGGATGGTTATACCGCCGTCTATCAGTTCCGTAGTAACTCAGTAGGCTCTTATGACACCTGGTACAAGAGAGGTGCTATTATACTCAGCCGGCACCCCACGGCTATTCAATTATTCATGCAAAAATTAAAGTCGATTCATCAAGAACAGTTTATGACTTATTCGTGAATTAGTAAGGATTAAATTTGTTTTCAGAAATGCTTGAAGCTTTAAAAAAGATAGGCCAAGAGTGCACAGAAAAGGGTGGAATAGTGACAATGTACTTGGGCTGGACTAAGTTGTATTGTGTAACTGATCCAGATGACAGTGTGACGATAATGAACAACTGCTTGGAGAAGCACTACTTCTCCAGATTCGCGAAACCAGTCATTGGCAATGGACTGGTTATTGCTGATGGTATGTACTATTGACTGTTGATTAGATCTGTCTATTAGATGGATAGTAGGGTGAGGTGACCGAAGACCTAACGCAAAATGAGATTTTAGGTACAAATAGTTCCTCGTCTATGAAGTAATACTTTTAAAAAATTATTTAAAAAATCGTTGGGGAGGGTCACCAGTCTCACCGTGTGATATTTTTAACTTCCCGCAATAGTCAACCACATAACCTGCGTTTCCTGCTCTATTTAATTTATTAAAAGTCCATGGTTGACTACCGCTTTTGATACATGAAACTCTAATCGGTTCAAAAACTGCACATTTGCTAATATATGCAGTTTTTGTCGCAAACACTACTAGTCTCTAATATAATAGATATGTCAAAACATAGTTATGTTTATTATTTTTACAAATGCTTATTTATAGTACCAACCTGGAAAAAAAATCGCAAAATGTTAGTCCCAGCGTTTAGTCAAAAAGTTTTGGATGGATTTATAAAAATTTTTGACACTCAAGCTGAAAAATTAATGGATCGATTCGTCAGCGAAGACGGCAAACCATTCGACCAGGAGAAAATTTTGAGAATTAACAATTTGGAAACAATTTGTTGTAAGTATCTTTTTTGTACATTTTCTAATATTTTAGTAGAATTCAGTAGGGCTACTGGTGCAAAGTCAAAATGAAAGAACTTAAGAATTTGACCAAAATTCTATTAAAATTAAAATCTACATTTTATTTTTCAACATAAAAATAACTATAACAACCACACTGCAAGTATTACAGCTAGTTTGTATCCCTTAAGATAGCTAATAGCTAATGAAATGGAATAACCAATCAAGGTGACCCTCTTTCTCTCAAATCTTTCTTAGGTTCCTCTTAATTTCAGACTGTACTTTTGAAAACAAACAGGATTGTTAAACGTTTAATAAATGTCGATTTTTAGCAGTGGACAGGGGCCTCCCCTAAAAATCTCTAATAAGGCCGGTATAAGGCGGCTCGAATCCTGCGCCATCCCGCGGTATTGATAAAGTGATCCGTCTACATTGGGCTTCAAAAATCCCCTGCTGAATTGCGAAAGGGGATTTGTGGACAAAAAGTCCAATTATCCCCTGCGGAAATGCGGAAGGGGATTTATGGACAAAAATTCCACTTATCCCCTGCGCAGGGGATCTTGTAAGGGGATTTGTGGAATAAGCCATCTGGACCTGCACCTTTATTTCTATCAAGACATGTTAAATCGACAGTAAATCGATATCGAGTATCGAGTATCGCTATGTAAAATCGCTTTCCGAGTGCGTACTCCATATTTGTTAGTTATTCTTCCTTTATATCCTGTTTTTATTTTCTTTTTACATTTACTTATTTGCAGTATATATTTTCTAACGAAACCAAAAACCTCTATGTCTTCTAATTCCATTACTTTTTCTGTGTACATGTATTTGAATTACAATCCAGATCTTTATGTATATTTAAGTTAAACTTTTTTATTTGTTTGGTATATGAATAAATAAAATAAAAATAAAATCCGCCGAACTACGTCGCTTTTATTATATCATTTAAGTTTATGCAAAACAGTTTCGATATTGTTTGATTCCATTTTTAATATGTATTTTAGGTACTTCATTTGGACTTTACGGCAATACTTCAGAATATAACAACTTGTTTGCTACACAGTACTTGCCCTATTTAAAGAATGTAATGCAGGCAATCAATGCGAGAGTACAGAAAGTCTGGCTTCATTCAGACTTTTTTTTCAACATGACGCAAGAAAAGAAACAAATAGATGAAGGAGTTAAGACGACTTTGAGTAAAATCAATCAAAACTGTATTCACGGTTATAACGATACCATCAGTACTACTAAACTAGTTGACATAACAAAAATATGACACATACAACAAAGAATCAGTTTACCGTTTCTATGTAACAGAAATAAATAATTATGTTTCACTTTATTTAAAAAAAAACGTAAATTTACACCAAAACGCCTAAAATGGCATACTTGCGTTTTAATGAATTTGTATAATAAACAGTCGAACTTCTATACAAACTTGAATTCATTTTAATCTCTAATATTGAAAGTTTTAAATCTATTTATTACATTTGTAAAATAACATCAGATAATTTAACTATGAATTTTCTAAAATCTCGTCTCAAATTCTCCATACATTATTTCTATGGAGGCGCGATGTTGAATAAATACGCGACGTATGCGCTCGGAAAATCAGTCGACCACCGGAGCTCAGAGCGAGGTCACGTCGATTTGCGGAGCGACGCGCTGAGAGCACTCGACCGCGATCGATTATGTACGAATGATTAGCTGCACACACGTAAATGAGGTAAGTTCAGTTTTGTGATTTTTACTTTTTTCGTGTAAGTTGTTTAAATTTCTTGTGTTAAAATAATACTTATATTTCGTTCATTTATGTTTTAGTGATAATGGGAAAACGTAAGGATATTTATTACAAAATATTCGAAATGAAAATCGAAAAAATAAACAATACCGTTGAGTATTTTGAGTCATAAATAAATACTCTTAATCCAATATGGCGGAATTCTAAAGATGGCGGACTAAGTTTGTTTTGCACTGCTACAATATGGGTATCAAATGAAAGGGCTTGCTGAGAATAACTCGAAGAAGAAAATGAGGTCACTCTAAATCCAATATGGCGGACTTCTAAAGATGGCTAAGTTTTTTATACATTCGTACAATATGGGTATCAAATGAAAGGGCTAGCCGAAAATAACTCGAAAAATAAAGTAAAGTCACTCTAAATACAATATGGTGGACTTCGAAAAAATGGTGGACTAAGTTTTTTATGCATTCTTACAATATGGGTATCTAATGAAAGGGCTTGCCGAGAGTAACTCGAAAAATATAGTGAGGTCACTCTAAATACAATATGGCGGACTTTTTAAGATGGCGGACTAAATTTTTCATACATTCCTACAATATGGGTATCAAATGAAAGGGCTTGCTGAGAATAACTCGAAAAATAAACTGAAGTCACTCCAAATACAATATGGCGGACTTCTTTGACTGCCTCGGTGGCTCAGTGGTTAGTGACCCTAACTTCTGGATCAAAGAGGCGTGGGTTCGATCCCCACCCAGGGCAAATACTTGTGATGTACTTAAGTGTTTGCTCTGTGTCTGGGTGTTATTTTAGTAACTATCTATATAAGTATGTATTTAAAAATAAGTATATGTAGTATATCAGTCTCTGGCAGCCATATCACAAGCTTTGCTTAGTTTAGGGCCAGAGGCCGTGTGTAAGATGTCCCAAAATTATTTATTTTATATATATTTATTCTAAAAAATGGCGGACTAAGTTTTTTATGCATTCTTACAATATGGGTATCAAATGAAAGGGCTTGCCGAGGATAATTCGAAAAATAAAGTGAGGACACTCTTAATACAATATGGCGGACTTCTTAAGATGGCGGACTAAGTTTTTTATGGTTATATAAATAAACTGAAGTCAATCTAAATACAATATGGCGGGCTTCTAAAAAATGGCGGACTAAGTTTTTATGCATTCTTACAATATGGGTATCAAATGAAAGGATGATACCTACCTACCTACCTTACATTTTATCTGAAACCCACCACACGACATTTCAATATATTATTTCGTAATTTTGGGTAAACATCTGAAGTCAGATTTTTAAGTTAGTTTGTTGAAGTCTACTTAATATTTGGATCTCATACTGTTATTGCCTTGAAATGAACAATGAAATTGACTTATTTCTTAAATTTACTTTTTTTTAGTTCTACTAAAAAGACTGACGAAGCAACTACTAAGGGGGATGAAAACCAGAATGCAGATAGGTACGAAAGTGCTTATAAAATTATTATCAAATTATCAAAAATAAACGCGAGGCAATAGTTGGATGGGGTGGTTCAAGAGATATTTACGGCCTAATAACCCTTCTAGGGGTAGATGTTTAGACGCTGATTATAATAAAACAAATACTAATAAATAAAACTTTTTTTTTAGGTCACCCTTTAGAGAGTTAACTAATTGTAATCAAGGCACTACTCGTTACGACGAAAATAACGAAATTAATGAAAAGGTTAGTTCGGTTAGAGTGCGCCGGTATAATGATATATTTTATCTACTCGTATATCATAAAATTCCAATTACGAACTTCAAAACGAACTTACAGCCAGGGAATGGAATAAACTGCCGGCTTTCTTGTTTCCTGCGAAATACAATCTTAGGCTTTTCAAGGTCAGAGTGAATAGTTGTCTTCTAATTCTGCGTGCTTCATCTTCGACCACATCGTCGCTTACCATCAGGCGAGTTTATGGTCAAACGCGGACTTATTCGCGATAAAAAAAAATCTACAATGACATACATTTTAAACTCACACACGTGTTTTTATTCCCCTCATTATGTAACAGTTTTTGTTTGCTTCCAGAAATTTTAGACTCAAGACTGGACAGAAAAATGCCCCTAAAAGCACCAGAGTATATCCTGCGAGCTCTTGAACAAAAAGAAACTGCACGATCTGAACGTAAAGGACATGTCCACAAAATGTATGGAGGCTGGTATATTATAATAAAAAATTCTAACCACAACACTCGTTACATTTCGAGAAAGTTCATATTTTTCTGAGTCTATTACAACAGTTAAAAACGAAAAAGACCTCTCCGATTTTTTTTAATTAATTTTGAATTTGTTAGAAAAAATAAATATATTTCGCTCAATAGGTAGTTTATCTCTAGCAGCCCTGATTAAGTAACCTCCAAATTGTTAAATAAAATCATTTTTACCAATTAGACACACTTTTTAAGTGATTTTTTGTCACATTGTACCTTCTAACTGGTCACACTGGTAGGTTATAATTTTTAATTTTAGCAAATTAAGAGATGAATGTGGAAGAATTAGCTACGAATGCAAGTAAAATAACGATAGAAGCACTTTATTATTGCTAAACTAGAAAAAATAATAAGCTGTATTGTTATTTTTCATACAATTTATTTTTTGCATTTAAAAAAAGTTGGAGAGGTGAAAAAATCTAAATTAAATATTTTTTGGAAGCCCATATAACAAGCTTTCAAATGATATATATATATCATCTTGGATCGATTTTTCTCTAAATAATATACCACTTGTGGACGTCACCTTTAACGCAAATTATTGTCAAACTGTAAAACGTAAAAAAACATGAATGTTAATAAAATTACTTTAGGTATCGTAAGAATTTTCATTTCTAATCCTAACTAATATATATATATATATATTTATTTTGTGTTTTTCGTTTTTAGATTAACAGTACTTTTTTGGTATACCAGATCAGGTTACAAAGTACTTATCACTTTAAATTATGCAGAAGTAATGAACAAATTGTTTATGTTACATAAAAAGTGACATTTTAATTGTACTAATTTCACGTATGAAATAAAATACGTATTTCTCACGATAGATGGTGAATGGACTTGCGATGCTCAGTATTTTTTGTCTTAACTGTCATTACACCACTTTGTATGAGAGCGGCCGGCTTCGCGTAGCGATTTAAATGTGTGCAAGGACACGCACACAAGCAGTGAGCTACGCGGGTCTACGCCGGCCGCTGTCAAATACCTAAAACTGGTTAGCAGCGTAGCTCTGGAGTGCACTTAAGCACTTGTCTGCTCTTTCAAACTTGGTAAGGTGCACGGCACTTACGATCATTTTGGTTTAGAAGCTGAATTCAAATAATTAGGGGTGAAATTGAACTGGAACACAATTAAATACGAAACTTATCCTGCAATCATACTTAGCGTGTTAAGTTTTGCGAAATGAAAAGACCAATGAGTTTTACATTTTGGACCAACTTCAAAAAAAAGGTTCTCACTCAATTTACCTGTATTTTTTTTGTATCTATGTTATCGATTATTGCAACAGAGGCGTTTTCAAAAAAAAAATAGTTTGTTGAAACTTACTAGATGGCGTAATAGTCATATAAATTGATTTGCCATTGTCGATTGGAATAGGTTGAGAGATAAAAGCCAAGTAAAGTCTCCAATGCTTTACTGATGACTTGGACTATGGTTGGACTTGACCGCGACTTTATTGGACTATGATGTGACTATTTTGAAAAAATATTATCAAAAATTATTCAAACTTAATACTTAACACTGGCAAATGCACAACAATGCGACGCCAAAACATAAAAAAAGAAGAAGAAGACATCTTGACAATGACAGTACGATTTCCATTTTCAAAGGATCGACGATTTCAAACTATTGTCGCCATCTATTGAATACTTTCATTACTAAAATTCACTTTTTTTAGAAAACGCCTCACAATGAACTGACTTTAAGCATTCTTTTTTTTGTTTGTTAAACCATAAATTTTAGAGGTTTGAATTTAAATTTTAGACATTTAAATTTTATTGAAATAGTCATGAATCTATTTTTGAAATATCAACAATAATGTGAAAATTAATACGTTGATGTGATATCGAGTCATGCGAAATATTTAAATTCTGTACACAGTTGAAGATGGTTATGCCATTTTTGGCGTAAAACAATGTTCTTTTTGTGTTTTATCCTAATACAATTTTGCCCCAACTCCGGTAAACTGCTAACTCTTATATACAAGTATCTATGCTTCAATCGAGATAACGTTAATATTAGGTGCCTTCCAAATTTTTCATATGTAGCGCTAAGATCTATGTATTTTTCTTCGTTATAGCTAATTCAAAAGAAAAAAACCGAGAGGCAAAAGGAAAAAGAAAACGTATTACTTAAAGACACCAAGTCAGGTAATTTAAGTTCCAGTTCAAATTACAAATCGCATATAAATGTATTTTTATTGTATAATTAAATATATATCATGTACTAAAATTTAAGTATTAAGTAAATATTTACAATTTATGTCACATAACTTATAATAAAAAAATATCTTTTTACTAATAAGTTAACAATAATGTCATCTATGAGTACACTATAAATATCAGATATTAAACTTGATACTAATGACTAGTAGTAGTGTGAAACCAATCAAATGGACACTTGGACACTTGCGGATTTCCCGCGCTGTATAGCCAGCGAAATTCACCGGACGACGTGATCGCGAAGTCTGCGGCCAGCAAATCGGGTGCAACTCAGACTCTGGTGTCCATCTGCTTCAACTCGCGCTCCACATAGTAGGGCTCGCAAACGGAACACCCGAGCCAAAAAGCTACGGCCACCCTCAGAGACTCGTTCCCTAGAAGCGTGCCCATACGTGGAGACAGCAGAGCATGGAGCCAGGCTCCAGACTCCGGCTTTGAAGAGGCATGTAATCGGGATAGCTCCACTCCAATGCTTTGGTCTCGTAATTACGTGTGAACTTTTTTGCATAATATGTCGTCCCAGCTTTTCTGTCGAGCCGGATTTTCAGGTGTATCTGCCTTCAGTCACAGGGTCGACCAAATTCCGTAAGCTTACTCGTTGTACAGAATGCGGATCTTCTCACCATTACATTGTGGATTGTGAGTGACAATCTCCGCAAACCCGTGCATGAAGCGAGGAAAGCAATGAGACCAGTCTCCTGAGGTTGACGTACCCCCGGGACACCATAATGAATAGGCAAGCTTGCTTGGCTCCACCGTGTTTCAACAAGGTGAATGTCTAGTCTTCCAAAATTTACTTTAAGGTGTCGTTGAATCCTACAACTTCTTCTGAGACCTTCTAAGTCAGGGTCGTCTTAATAACGTACGTTAACTTCGGCATCGCGAAGAAATTCCTCAGAAGCGCTCAGGACACATGAGCTGGAAATCGTCGGAGCTCGGGCTCAGAGAGTCCTTGGCCGTGAGTAAAACGAAAACAATTTTGAAAGCGGAGGCCACAATGGGCCTGCTACTAGCCGCAAAAGCACTTGAACATTTAAATAAGCTTCTGACATCTACTGGAAATAGAGAGGCTAAAGAAATCATCATGTTCACGGTTGACAATGTTGCTACTATCTACGTACTCAAAAGATCTGTAACAAGGTCTAAAGTTATTTTTGAGTGTCATACAACACTCCAAACTCTATCAAGTAAGCACAGAACCATCGTGCGTAGGACAAAAGGTCACGGATCATGTACCAAAGAGGGTACGAGAAAACAAGTTGGGGACGCGGAAACAATTCACTGTAAGCTGACAGCGGTGGAAGTGCGAGAGTTGCTGGTCACTGCTTAAATAGTCATCTATATAAACTGATAGCCCACTTCGTTGTAGCTGTTTGCAAGAAAACGAAACTATAGAGCATGTTCTGTGGCATTGCGAAGCCACAGAAGACACTAGAATAGCTAATGGGTTGCATGACGCTTCTGCATTGGCATTATCATCATCCACATCGCCAGCATCTTATTCACCATCTAAGCCACAGGAGCAGTTATGCCAGCGGCCCAGAGCCACGCTCCGCTACTCTAAGGAGCTGGGCTGGCTCGGATAGACGCTGGAGAAGGAAATGCACAAAACACCCCATGTAGGACGTCAGTTCATGACTTATCGCTCCCAGCACGTTTAAGAATAAGAATGAGCTGGAAGATGCTTGAAATTGACTTTAAGGTCTAAGCTTATGTTTTATCTTACATGCAGTCCCGCAACCGTTCGCACAAAATGGAGCTGCCAACAAGCTGACAGACCCCCGGTCCATAATTTTAAGCCCAGGTATCAAGGTACGAAACCTGTTAATCGACTTTGCAGCAGCTGGGATGCATGAACGAATCTCTCATTTGGTGGTGTTGACCTCTAAGCCCAGTTTTCTAAGAGCCGGAACGAGAACCGTCACGTCCCTCTACCGCATTTGGATTTCCTCTGATGGTACCATCATCAAGGTACTATATTTATATTCAGAGGAGCCTCGAGACACGTGATGGCCTTATGGATAGCTACACTGAAAATGAAAGGGCGTAAGGGTCTCCCTGTTGGGCCCCACTACGTTTCATGCATTTCCCGTTAAATGCTAGGTAACTTGGCTTTGTGTAGCATTGAAGTACGTGGGAAAAAAGCTGGAGTCAACGCCTTGATCTCTGACAGGATAATGTCTCACTTCACGCTGTTAAACGCGTTACGAATATCAAGTTTAATTAGGACATCATCACTGTCTTTGCGCATCGCAAATGAGCGCACTGCGTGATAAGCCGTCTCACAGCCGAGGGACGTGCCAAAGCCCACCTGTTGGGGTTACAAGAAAGCAGAAAAAAAATATCGTCCGCAAACCAACTTTACAATCAATCTTTTTTTTTGTTTTAGTTTCAGGAAAATTTAAGCCATTTATAGATTTGATACTAGATCTAGCGGATGAAACAGATTGCTTCACCGACGAGCAAATAAAAGACGAGACCGAAACCGTTCTTATCGGAGGCCATGACACTGCTTCTACTACACTGACCTTTGCTTTATCTATTTTGGGATCTCACCCTGATGTGCAGGAAAAGGCCTATCAAGAGTAATTATACATAACTTTTTTTATTTCTATTATAAAATATCATAATTATGAGCAAGCTCAAAGTAGCCCAACGAGTTATTTGGTAAGTTGAAATGACGGCGGGCAGAGCACATAGTACGGAGCACTGAGAAACAAAATTGTTTTGGGCTCTTTATATTAATTGTACAATTCATAAGTTTTTATAATGTTTGTATTATTATTGGCTTATCTCAAAATTGTTTTGGGCTCTTTATATTAATTGTACAATTCATAAGTTTTTATAATGTTTGTATTATTATTGGCTTATCTATCAAGATCAAATTAAAGTAAATCAAATCAATTATTATAAAAGTAGTAAAATAATTTCATCATCTTCAGCTTATTTCGGCCCACTGCAGGGCATAAGCCTCCTCCCCATTACGCCAACTATCCCTGTCCTGTGCCAGTCTCATCCAGTCGCAAATTTTTGGATGTCATCTCACCACCGTTGTAAGTGTCTAGCGGGCTTCCCGTCAAGGGGCCACCATTCAGTCAGAGACCTACTCCACCTGCCATCATCACGTCTGCCTAAATGTTCTGCCTAACTCCACTTAAGAGTAATAAATAATTTTGGTAAAATAATTTACTAAAATTATATTATCGTTTGTATCTTAATAAATAAATTTGAGTTTGAAATAATATGATAATTTCAGAGTATGTGACGTACTGCAAAACGACAAGAGGATAGATAAAGAAGATTTGGCAAATTTGGTTTACATTGAAGCAATACTGAAAGAAACACTTAGATTATATACGTTGACTCCAGTGTTGCTAAGATATGTTGATAAAGATGTAAAACTGAGTAAGTATTGAAGCCCAACATGGCTGATCCGAGACAAAACTCAATTGGAACGTATGTTGCCCCACTGCTGGGCAAAGATCTCCCCAACTTCCTTCCACGTATTTACGTGTTCAATAGTCACTTCTTGCCAGCCTGCGTGAAAAGTGTCAAGGCCACCAGTGTTTTTTAGGCTTTCTCTGGTTTTGTGTGTTGTTCTGTGTGCCAATCTTGGCCCACTTATCTATTTATATAAAAGGCAAAGGTGACTGACTCAGGTATCAACTCACAGGCCAAACCATTAGGACTAGAAGCTTTAAATTTCGCACACGTATTCCTCTTATGACGTAGGCATCCACTATGGAAGGATTTTTGGAAATTCGACTTATAAAGGGGTAAAACGGGCCCTTTTCCATTATATGAAACTTTTTATTGCCTGGACCGATTGACTTAAAACTTGACTTATGTACCCTTCGAACAAAATAAAAATACGTTTTTACGACGCGCTTGGTCTAGATAAGCTTCTAACTATTGTTTATTCTGTGCCAAAATTTGTTTTGAGAACTTTGTTGCGAGAATGTTTGCGGGGTACCGTCGCCTTAACTTGCAATGGATGTACCTATGTAAGTAAGCTCGGGTCTCGCAACATAAATTAGACTTCCCGGTTTCCGATTGAGTTGGAATTGGGCACGCGTATGTAAATCGCGTGACAATGAAATAATTTGGTACCATGGAGCGAATTTGATGATGGAATCGGAAGGTGGGCATAGCAACTTCTGTACTAAACAAGATAAGCCCGTCGCGTTTGTGCTTCTTTTACTACGCTTGGCTTGCTTTAGCAGTCTGCTGCTACATGATAATTATACTCTCTCATATCTCTCTCAAAAGATTGTAGTTTAAAAAAGTTATATTTTTGATAATTTATCCGACTTGTACTTGGCGCAAAGGATGGCCATCGCCATCCAGCGAGGTGATGCGGCTAGCATTTTGGGCTTTTTTGCACCGCGTCCGGTCGGAGATGGGTTGTGTGTTTAGATTTTAGGGTTGACCATGTTCTGTAATAATAGCAATTAGATGAATAAAAATTATATTTCTATAATAATTAATGCAAAACTAATTAATTAATATATATTATTAATTTTTAATTAATTAATTAGTTTTGCAGTTTTCGCCAAAGTGATACATAGAAAATAAAGCTGATGATTGTTTTCAGAAAATCACACGATAAAAGCCAATTCTGACTGCATTATTTTTGTCCATGGACTCCATCGCCACAGCATCTGGGGTCCTGACGCGGAACAGTTCCGTCCAGAGCGGTGGCTGGACAAGACAACTCTACCAGACCCTAAATACTTTGGAGCGTTTGGACTTGGAAGACGGGCTTGTATAGGTAACTAAACTAGTAGTCCTGTGGCGAATCTATATAATTTACTAATATTTTATCAGGCCAGATGTGGCCAAACGTCAAACAATACATAATATATGCATAATAATATATAATACTAATAAATTATCAAACAAATAAAATACATAACATAAATAAAACACAATACCTATTTAGTATAATGCTAGTACCATTATATACTTAAGAATTTATTATATTTTAGAATGGCCACGGAGGAGGCCATTGGAGAGACAACATTTTGGTAAAAAAAAAAATATATCTATCTGACCTGTATTGAAAAAAAATATCGAAAAATCGACTGGAGGCGAAGATTTTAGATGACAATTATTCAGTTATAAAACATAATTTACAAGATTTATTTACAAAATTTCAGGTAAAACATATGCAATGATGTCAATGAAGATTATTGTAGCGAAAACCTTGAAAAAATTCCAGATTACTTCGGAAGCTAGCAAAATTGTAGAGAAAATTAGTATATCGTTAAAGCCGGTATCAGGATACTACATTACCTTGCGTGAAAGAAGAGTATAAAAAGAAGAGCAGATAAATGCGTGAAAAATTGATCTATGACCCAATGTGTATAGTAAAAGAAGGAACTGAACTGAATATTCAATATAATTTTTTTTTATCGTACCGCAAACACATTCCCCCCCTTTGCACATGGCGTCGTAGCGTAGGCGTATCGTAGTACGCGCGTAGACCGAGAGCAATACGAGCGCATACATGTTCAAACAAGTCCGCACACGAGGCGTGGCGTAGTCGTATCGTAGGAGGCACCACTCCGTGTGCGGACTTGTTTAAACATGTACAATTGTACATGCTTAAACAAGTCTCTTCTGTTATTGCTGCGCCCGACGGGGTCCATATGCCACTTTGTACCATTTTTTTTTTTTTTCCATTATGTACTTTATGGAAGCAGAATAAATGAATTATGAATTATGCTTTATTGCTCTCGTCATACACGCGTACTACGATACGCCTACGATGTGCTTACGCTACGACGCCGTGTGCGAAGGGCCTACATCTATTTGTCTAATTTATAAACGTAAATAACATTTATGTAACATTTATTTAAGTTACAAATTTATGGATCCTGTTTTAGGGTAGGTATTGCAATTTACACACTAAGGTGGCTAATAGGAATCGTTAGGTATCAGATCAAATTCACTTTAACTGGTTCGCAGTATCAAAACTTTTTTTGTGAGAATCGCTATGAGAATCTTTATTTTTCTTTAGAAATAGTGTTTTCCGTTGTTTCGTCTCTGATGTTATTTGGTAGCTTGTTGGATATTTTTATCAGCTTGTACCCAGAGTAAATCCTCCTGGCTATTTCTAATAATGGTTCGGGAGCTACTAATTGGTCTTTGCGTCTAGGGTTTGTTGAGGTGGTGAATAGATGTGTGGTTTCCTTGATAAATAAAGCTACTTCTAATATACTCGTAGGTATACCTACATGTATATAGGCTGGACAGCGTTAATATATATATATATATTTTTTTTATGTGCGGTATACAATACAACTTGTTACGAGTGGTTAATCCGTATGTGGCGTAAGTTGTCGAGCTATGAACAGAGCTATGCTCGGAGTCTCTCTGCGAGATCGAATCAGAAATGAGTGGGTTGGATAACCTCATTAGGACCAGAAGATTGCGCTGTGTGCAAGCCGCTTCTAACCAGTTTTATTAGACATACAAGGAAGGCCTATGTTCAGCAGTGAACGGCCTATGGCTAAAACGACGAATATGATGAAGTTAGCACAAAACATCCACGTTACGATTGATAAAGTAAAAATGCATGGATCATAAAACCGGATAAGTTTTACATTTAATTTTGTACCAAGTAAGTTTTGTTTTTTATTCTAGGAAGTTTTTCGCTTTTTGCGAAATATAGTTTAATAGTTGTAGGTTATTAATATGTGGGTGAAACTGTGCAAAAGCTAGTATATAATAAGTTGTAAGAAGTGTGTATTATTATATTTTCCAGTGTTTTCTTGTCGAAATAAATTTTATTTTAGCATCTGCACGACATTTGATTTCCACATAACGCATGTCTGTTTTTACTCACACGTAATGTTCTTATAAAGGCTCCATCACACACAAGCGGTACGAGCGGTAAAGCGGACGAGCGGGCATCTGTATTGTACTGGTTGTCTAAGAAGGGCTCACACAGGTCCGGTCGCGGCTCGCGTTTGTAAACAATATTGCCCGCGCCTCGACCGCAGACAGATCGCGCGGGGCCATGCCGCTCGTACCGCCTGTGTGTAATGGAGCCTTAAAGAGATCAAACTTAATGGCACGGTAATGAAATCTAACAGTATGCCGTCTTCACACAAACGATTGGAACGCGAATCATGCCTACGCTGCGCCTACGCGCCTCGGAGTTCGGTATAATCTCAGTATCCTAGTCAGTCGCGGTGCGTCGTAGTGATGAAAGAACTTATGGATTTGTAACTAGTAAGCATACGATTTACGTTTTTAGAGTTTCTCATTTTACTACGAAACCGTAAAAACATTAAAAAATCCACTTTCATTCACAACGCATTTTTTTTTGAATAAATATAATAATTTTACGTCACAATGGATATATCCATTAGAAATATCCATCCAACTAGAAATAATCTCAACTAGGTAATTAGTAAGTGATGTATATAATATCTGCGCGTCTTCAAGTGTCACAGCTAGCGATCGAGTAACTGTACGGTGGTTAGTAATAAACAAGCTTTGCTCACGAGTGCCGGTGTGTTATTTGCCTACCTACGCGGAAACATATCAGTAAGTAGATGAAATTAAAATACTGAAGGCGGGCAGCCCTAGTGCGTAAGTTCTGCTTGGACACGTGGCGCTGTAGGTATATATTTCAAGGCCCAGACCGAGTCACTATACTGTTATAACTATAACGGCGTCTGTGAACAAAACGCGAGATGAGTTGATATGCAGTACATCGGGGGGCACGGTAGTGCCCCCGCCAAGTCGAGCGCGAAGCAAACACTGCCGTACCATCCTTTACTGGAAACATTTCGCCGCATTTTCAGGCCCCTATTTGAGAACCTCTGGATAAGACCAGAACGCAGAAATTTTCGTCATCCAGCAAACTATAAAATCACATACTTAAAATAAAAAAGTAATTCAAGTCTGTAGTTAGGAACTTGGCACTTGACTTGGCACGACTTTGTCTAAGAGGAGTCCGTAGTATGTTAGCCAACCAGGGGAGAGGGTAGCACTCAAAGAACCACACTGGAGGCTGGCCGAGGTTGGTATGTAGGCTGAGCTGGACCCGCCGATAGTCTAGCACCAGCTTGATCTGGCGCTTGAGGTAGAGGCGCCTGTAACTCGGTACTCCAGGGTAAGGGTCAGTGGCCCCAAAAGATGAGGTACTCCTGAAACAAGGTCAAAGAGACCGAAGCCTCACGAATAACTGTTACCAGACGCTCATGCTGTCTTCACTGCGGGACCCGTCAACACGATCAAGGATCACACATTATCCTTCAATCGCCTTAAAAGAGACTGCATAGCTCCCTTTATTTATTTACTAAATGCATAGCGTCCCGGCGCGAGTATTATTTCCACTTTTTAGAGTATTTTAAGTTTTTTGTATAGCAACACTTGTCCGTTATGTCATTGTGTCCTTACGTGCGACGTAAGATGGCTTGATTTTTCATCCTTTTGATGAAAAATGTTTTTGAAACCAAGCCGATTCCACTAATTATTATGTAAATAGCGTTTAAGATAATCCGTAGACTACGAGAAGTGAAGTATACATCACACATAGTGTAAAAATGTGACTACGTGCAAAAATAGGTACCGTTGAATAACCAACCGTTTTATTAGCAACAAATCTTTCCTCTTTATAATATTAGTATAGAATACGCTTTCCGTGATACACAAAACTGAATTAAACACAAGTAAAAGGTCTTAAATAGTGACATCAAGTACCTACCCAAACTGGAAACCCACTCAAGTAAGTTATTTCTGCACAAGCTACCTAGCAACAAGAAGTGCATTTCGAAACCAAAAACCACAACATTGTTAACGTTTTGTCACGTTTTATAAACAACACAATACAGCA
Organism: Hypomecis punctinalis; assembly: GCA_949316475.1. Lineage (NCBI taxonomy): Eukaryota > Metazoa > Arthropoda > Insecta > Lepidoptera > Geometridae > Hypomecis > Hypomecis punctinalis. Next base: position 7,270,768 of record OX438816.1, read on the forward strand.
ACAATAAGGTAACTGGATCCTTAATGCCATCTATGTACGACCTGTACGTCAGACAGACTAGAAACAAAACCGTACTCCGGTTTTCATCTTTGTTTTTTATGCTATAACTTAGTCAAAGATAATAGCCTCATAATGAGAGCACTACATCTGGGTATTTTTTTGCCAGAAAATTCGACAAAAAACAATAATCATTATAGTTACTTCTGAAAAGTTTAAGCGGTGAAGTGGTCAAAAAGACACACAACATATTTTCTCTGTCTTGAGTTAACCTGCGTGGTTAAACGCACAGAAGAAAGCATCCCACTGAGGATACAATATATTCACCGCAGCATGGTATATACCAAATGCTATATGCACAGTACTTACTGATGCCTTGATCTCGGTGAGCAATCATTAACCGGATAAGTAATTATGGTTTTTTTCCTCAAGAAGGTAAGTCTGGGATGTAACCATAATATGCCATATTGTGCTTAGGAAGAGATAAGGGGTCACAGCAACCACCTATTAAAAATCCCTGACAGTAAGTTCATAACGAACCTTATTGAAAAATAATATGTTCCTTCTTCCATCTGTCTAATAACCTAAATTCTGAGTAGGTATTCAGGATGTGTCCAAATTCCAAATTATAGAAATAAATTATTTCTGTCACCCCACTTTATTTACACCAAGCAAGTTATATATACATTGTTTGAATGTACCATGGTACTCAATCCATAAGGAAATTATTACCAACAAACACCAATCAAAGTTACCATATCAGTAGAATCATCTCTAGAACAAAAAATGGTAAGTACCTACATACACTTATACTGAACCGGACTTTAATAGTCTAATACTATATCATATAGGCCTACCCAGGAAGGGCAATTGGGCCATAGGTACCACGGGCCGATGGCTGGCAGTGCATGTTGAATACCATTTAAATTCAACTACAAAAATATAAACAACAAAATAAATAAGTACCTCTTATTTAGGTACCTACCTACCTATTACATACATTCCTTACTTGATACAAGGAACAGGGTAAATTATTGTACATAACAATTTTGTATGCATATAGGTACCAAGTTAGATATTAATACATAAAGTGAAACACTCATCACTGTTGTGGTTAGTAATTAAAAGTATCTCCCTCATATCTTAAATCAAAGATAAAAAATCTAAATTTCATGTTCAGAGCCCTAAAACTTGGGAATAAAATGCATAAATGTAATTATTAAGCCATATCCGTAGTTATTATGTTGTGGTATGTGAGGCCTACAACCTCTTATTTTATTTATGCTTTGGGGATATCTTAGAAAGGATTTCATCATCAACTTGGCATTAATTCATATCAATGGATTTCATAAAAAGAATTGGCTAAGTTGCATATCTCAGCGTTGGTATGTTTGATCTGGCCGCAAAACCTCTACCTATTCAATGCTTTAGAAAGACCGGACCTAACTTGGTATCCCATCAAAAGTTAATACTTATATGTCGTAAAACATGATACTCAGAATTCCTTCAGTCCTTCAGAAAACTAGAATGATAAGTTATAAACATTAGATACATATTAAGTTAATTGAATTACTAACATTATCAAGCTGACTATATTATAATTATATAAATATTGGTTATTTAAATACAGTGTATCCACAGATACTTTAAAGTAATTTCAGTCCAACGGATGAAACACCGTACACAGCCATGAGACACTGTGATAGACCATACATGATTTGGGCATATAATAATAATAATATCATAAATTTCTGTATTCCTATGGTTGTATACCATTACAACTCTTACACAGGCTTGAATAATTAGATTCTACCAGTAAATAACAATTAGGAAGCAATAAACTTCATGATAATTATTATTATGCTTAATGAATTTCAGCGCCTACTGAAGGTTTATTCACAAATGTGACAGTAGGTATCCATCTTATAATTTAAACTAAAGGGGAAATGTGGACTAAGTAAGTCTAGGGGACAAATCCTGGACAACAGACTATAGACAATAATTGTTCCTTAGGCTTTAGTTACCTACTCATACCTCTATTCATGGGGACCCAGATAATATATATTTAATTAAAAGATATCATATTATTATTAAACAGTTCATTAAAATATATAGTATTAATTAATTAAATTAAAGTAATAGACAACATGATCAATATTATTAATCAAAGCTGTCAGAAGATTAATGATATACTTCATCCATCATCATCATCACAAATGTTAATTACACTTATTTAAGTAGAATATTAATATAGCCAAGGTTTAATACACCCACATCAAATAAATAAAAATCCAACTTTCACAGGATTCAAGTCTATAAAAATAAAAATCTTTTTCAAAAAATTCCTTATGGGTCAGTTAGAAACACATATTCATAATAATTTTAATATCTAATAGGACAAAATATATTCAATTAAGTTTGTCTGTCTGAAAGGACAACTGAACTACTTAGGTACATCATTATACAGTTTGTACCTATATTGTGTACCTAGTAGGTACTTAGAATAAAAAACAAAAACAGCATCAAGATCCTAAATAATTTGGCCGACCTTGTTAGATACCCATTATTTCACTTCGTATGACAAAATAATATGGTATGTATTGTAGCTTGTCTTGTAGGGCATGCATATTGCTGGATATTTTTCTAAAGAATAATGAAAGCAGCTAAATTTTATACCTAAGTATTTAAAGGGTGTCAACACCTTAGAACTCATATAGGATCTTTATTTGTTACATACTACTGGCTAAGCTGGTATAGTTTTACAGAATTTTATTTGTATGATGAAAAGCTCCTTACCACTTAATGTGATAGTGAGCTATAGGTAATATATCTATTTCAGTAGATAAGTAACACTAATATGTGTACTGCACTGTACTGTACCAGCCTTTTAATAGTCCACTGCAGGACGTAGGCCTACCCACGAAAGGTGATTAGGCCATATCCACTACGCTGGCCCAGTGCGGGTTGGTGGATAATATGTGTAATTTGGAGATACTATCTATACTACCTTTTTTACCAATTTCTCGTAAAAAATGTAAGCTTCAGCTTCTAAATAAATGACACTGAATCATCCATTAAGAATGACCTATTAAAATAGGTATGTAATATTAAAATATTGTTTAAAAACAAGTTAAGATAAGGAATACAATCAAAATTTTTTGTAGTATGTAATTGTAAATGTACAAATGTAATTGTTGGCAAACCAGCGACAAGGACGCGAATTTAATATTAGGTATGCTGGTAGGTAAGTGACAAGGGTGACAATTTATGTATAGATAGGTATAAATTATTTGTTATCTCAAGAATAGTTGTAAGAAATAGGTAAAGATGAATGACAGGTAATGAAATCAGTTGACATAAGTATCTTGACATGACCCACTAACCACATGGTGAACAGATGGAAATTCTTAGATTTTATTATTACTTAATACTGTATAGATTAAGTACCTGTGTGAGGAAAATTTAATGGAAATCACCAGACAAGCTGATATATATTGTATAAATATGGTCTAAGGCCATTGTTGGGAGCTATACTTAAACTAAGAGCATATTAAAGTGACTTAGTAAATGAGTCATAATGACATTATTTATTTAGTAAATACATAATTAGGGTCAGGCCACACACTACATTTATTGATGCTCATAAATAAATTTATAGCAGTTAATAACAAGCTTTAGCAAACCAATACGAGATACTTTTATCAAATCAGATTATTGATAGTATCTATAAAGATAATAAAAAAAAAAAAAAAAAAAAAAAAAACCTCATTTGAAGCTTCTTTTGTCCTTTTGAAAGTACCAAGTTCGTAGACAAGTTCACCTGATCCAAATACTCTTTAACTGTCATATGCTGTAATTATACAAATAACTTCGCTTCTCTTGGGTATAAGTACAACAGTAATACAAAAGTTCGATTAGTTAGGTACCTACCTAGGTATCTAATCTATTTTGTAGATATGTGTCATATAATACAAAATGCAGATTCGCATTAAGCTCAAAAACAACAGAGCATACATAGCATCTGGGGTCCAATAGACAAATATAGTTTGGTAAAGGTTAGCTTACATAATACGTATATATATATGTCGAATCCATAAAAGGATCCGCATCAGTTATGGTGATTCAATGTGGTAATGATTTTATACCATCTGACCCAACAATGCTTCAGTGTGGCGTGGCGTGGGTTAAGCGGGCGAGGAGATAAATTGCGACGTCACGAACAATCAGTTTATTTCACAGAAGACTACGTATGATTACAATTGTAGAGAAAACTTTAAGCGAAGGACATGGCGTTCCGCAGCGTAACTCACGCTGCGACCATTTTATCAAGAACACAACCCGAGCCGTTCCAAATACAGTTCACCATAACCTCTCCGAACCGGCTCTCCTTACAACTCTCAAGTGACATCTGTCAAGTCATCATCGCATTTTCCCGCCCATCGGCCGATCATGCGATATCACTTGAAAACCTCCTTGGAACCAATCAGCAGCGTTTGTTACAAGCGTTACCCCAGGAATGTTGCCACTACCATTCCTAGTCCTTCGAAATTATACTAAGTGGCACTATTTAAAAATAAACTTAAAGCTATTGTCCCGTTACGGCCATCTTGACATTCGTCCGTCCGCGGACGATTATCATCAGTATCTGTAACAAAAGAGCAATGTGAATGTTTGTTTATCCACCAACCTGCACCGGGCTAGCGCGGCGAACACGGAAAAATCACCCTTCGTGGGCAGGAGTATGTTTAAGATTGGACTATTGAAAAGACCGATACAGAATGTTCGTTAACCGCTCGTCCATTCCTGACATTATGTTACTTTTAGACGTATTCGAAATGATAACTAGCTATGAAGGTTAATAAGAGATTAACTAGCTATAAAGGGAAATAAGAGATGACTAGACAAGGTTTCTTTACATTAGCATAGGGTTCGAAAAACAGCGCTCATTAGGAATATTATTCACCAAAACCACCAAATCGCATACCCGAGACAACAGTGTCCTCCAAACCGCACTCACCCACCACCCAGTAAATGCGCGAATCAGGCCACTGTCTCTTTAACTTAAGTCCATCTGGTATGAGACCGGATAACAGCGTCCCTTCGATCTACGCAAGAACCGGACAACTGCATCCCTTCGACTCAGCCCAGTGCAACTTTCGTACAACCCATCTACGCAATAACCGGACAACTGCATCCTTTCAACTCGGCCTAGATTCAGTTTTCGAAATATCCACCAACAAAAATTAAATGAGTTCAGTTTTTCTTACCCTCGCTTTTCTTATTACAGAGAATTTAAGAATCACATAAAATATTTCCTTGACCTATCTCCGAAAGTAAAATCTGTGGGAGCATTGTACCAAAAAGTTTGTTGTTGTATCAACAATAAACTTCTTGCATGGTACTGCGACCTCCTTGCGGAAACTGAAAGTCGATTGGCCGAATATCAAAAAGAGCCAATCATATTATTATGTGAGGATCGCATTTCTGGCAAATGCACAATAATTCGACGCCAAAACTAAGAAGAAGATGGATTGCATTTACGTAATAAGACATTGGTTACATAATAACACCGTGTAATGTTTGTTATTTTCCAGCAATGATTCTATAATGTTTAGCATGAATGTTGGAACGCACGATAAGCATGAACAAATTGTGAGACAGTGACGGATGTACGTAATGACATGTAAGAGTGTAAGAGAGAAATAGTGTGATTAAAGTAATTGTATTGGAAGAGGTCTTCTAACACTTTACACATAGATCTGGGGGTCGCTATGATAATTGATAACAGGCTATCATAAAATTTAACAATGGGTCGCATTATTCTAAAGTATGTACGAAAGGACTTTGTCTACTTTATTATTGTGTAAGGTTCTTTATATTCTCTTAAAAGTGACCAATATTCCTGATATGATCCTTACGTCCGTGATACGGATGACGCGACGTTCACTTTAAATCCAATCATTGCGCGCGGTACTAGGAAACTCAACAACTAAGTCAGATTTACTCAAAGACATGCAGAACTACTATCTATCTAAAATTGGACGAGCTCACCCGGGGTTTTGTCAGACTGCTTCTCGCAGATTGGTAGTTAGTTGCAGGTGACCCTGCCTTCCCAGCTTCCCTGGACCTTGGACCCGCTTCTCCAAACAGGCTGGAATGATTTGTTCTGGTTAACAGTACGGGAAGCACATTCTATTCTTCTTGTTCTTTCGGTGTAGATTGTCTTGTAACATAGCAGTCTTCTATGTTAACATTCGCCATCTTTTTTTATGATTTGCTTGACAATATTGCTCTGATTCATAGTTGATATTTTTTGATGCATTCGGGAGGATTTTTCTGGTAATCCTGCATCTCCTCTGGTCTGGCCCTTCCATCCCACTTCTGATGTCGAATCCATAAAAGGATCCGCATCAGTTATGGTGATTCAATGTGGTAATGATTTTATACCATCTGACCCAACAATGCTTCAGTGTGGCGTGGCGTGGGTTAAGCGGGCGAGGAGATAAATTGCGACGTCACGAACAATCAGTTTATTTCACAGAAGACTACGTATGATTACAATTGTAGAGAAAACTTTAAGCGAAGGACATGGCGTTCCGCAGCGTAACTCACGCTGCGACCATTTTATCAAGAACACAACCCGAGCCGTTCCAAACACAGTTCACCATAACCTCTCCGAACCGGCTCTCCTTACAACTCTCAAGTGACATCTGTCAAGTCATCATCGCATTTTCCCGCCCATCGGCCGATCATGCGATATCACTTGAAAACCTCCTTGGAACCAATCAGCAGCGTTTGTTACAAGCGTTACCCCAGGAATGTTGCCACTACCATTCCTAGTCCTTCGAAATTATACTAAGTGGCACTATTTAAAAATAAACTTAAAGCTATTGTCCCGTTATATATATTTTGCCTTGTAACAAACCCAATTAGAAAGGCAAGAAAATATTTAAAAAAAAAAAAAAAAAAAAAAAAACCGAACATTTCACAACTCTCTAAACATCTGCATTTAGTAAATAAATAAAGGGAGCTATGTAGTCTCTTTTAAGGTGATTGAAGGATAATTAAGAATCAATCGAGCTTACCTGTTATGAGAAGATTGATGATAATTATCAGAAATCACCGAAAAAGAGACTGCATAGTGACTCAATCCCTCCCTCCCTTGCCCGGAGGTAACACTATGCAGTGATGAGTCATTTAATCAGGGGAATTATAAGGTACCAGTATAATACAGGTAAGACTCGATCGATGTCATTATGGAAGTGCCAGAAAGATAAATCTGTCCTACGTTGGTCCTTCCTATATGGCTCTGCCTCTATAAAAAGGTTGTGAAATGCTCCCCCGTCTCTACTTTGAACTCCAATGACATAACGGACAAGTGTTGCTATACAAAAAACTTAAAATACTCTAAAAAGTGGAAATAATACTCGCGCCGGGACGCTATGCATTTAGTAAATAAATAAAGGGAGCTATGCAGTCTCTTTTTCGGTGATTTCGGATAATTATCATCAATCTTCTCTTAACAGGTAAGCTCGATTGATTCTTAATTATCATGCATTATCACAACATACTTTCATAAAAATATATAACGGCTTACTCTTAAGTTTATCTCATAAGCTTTGTATGCGCACTTAATGCATAACATTTGACAGTAATTTTCTTATTTTATTTAGAACATTTAGTAGCAATTTCGTTTACTCTGAAAATTTTATCAATTTATAATATGATTTGTCCATAGTCATTGTATGTATACTTTCTTGTGTAGCACTAAAATATAAAACAGGTTGAAAGAAATCTGTTTTTTAATATTGTCCTCATAAACTGCTCCAAATATTTACTCGGTACGGCCTCTTGACTCCAGAGGTTCTTTGTTTTTCCGACTATAGTTTTATCCAGGTAACTTTTAGCTTATCTTCTTGATTACTGATCCCAGGCTCACCCCAAAGGTATAAGTGATCTTGCATTTGGGACCTGTTCCCATCTGCCACTTATTTTCCCACCCGGAAACTATTAATTTTAAATTCACCTTACAATTTTATTCTTAAACATTACCATTATTAAACGTTACAATATGTACTACCTATTATAATGTCCATCGCTAGACATACCGGACGAATCGACAGGATGAGTTGAAAGCTATCTGATTTGCGAGTGTTCTTGTAGTCTTAATCTGTTCGACTCTTTACGTAAAAGAAATATAGTATTGGTGTATATAAATTAAAGTATGTTCGTATGAGTCGCATGACTATACTATACCTATACATAATATATAGACCTGGTTTTTTAACAGTTAAAATATTCGAGACCCACCAGTCCATCTACATTCTACCTACGCAAGTTAGTTGATGTTCTACTCTGCATTTGTTTTTAATCTTGTCTTTTATCGAACTCGAAGAACTTTGTTACACATTGGCTATCAGTTTTACCTCTACAAATTGTGTGCTCTACCTAAAGCCTCTTCAACTTGCTAAATAGCTGTGATGGAGCGGATGGAAGCGCTGGCACCCAACGTATTCCGGAGGTCTTGACCAGATAATAAATAAATTAAGGAGGTCTCCTACAAAGTCTAGATTACTTATTTTTAAAGCTTAAATAACTCTGTGATGGAAAGAGTAAATCTGCAAATTATTAATTATTGTAATAAATAATGGTGTTCCTGCTGCTTCGAGTCCTTGGTTTTACACACAAATATTATTTATTTGTTCTTATACTTATGCTGCGCAACCACACTCGTCTCGTGCTCACAGACTCAGAAATTAGAAAACGTTTATTGCAACACTATGTATAATGTTCTTACAAATAAATAAAATAGTTTCAATAGTGGACCCATAACGGGCGTGCAATATTTTAAGATGTATATTAACTAGAAATAAGTACTTAGGTATCTACTATCTATTATACGAATTTGTACATGAAATAAATTAACATAAAATAATAATCAAATTACTATTCAAACTAACCAAGGATGTCAGTATTATATCTATTCTAATTACATACCTAAATGTGGAAATCAAATGCCGTACAGATGCTAAAAGAAAATTTATTTCGACAAAAAACACTGGAATATCGTACATTCTACACACTTCTTACAGTACTATACACTAGCTGTAAAAAAAACAGTGGGTGTTTCACCTACATATTACTGGCCTATGACTATCAAACTATAGTCATGCAATAATTATTTTTTGCAAAAATAGCATGACCGACTTCACCCGTGTACAGAATTCGCGAATTTTTCGCACGGATCGCAATGATACATTAATATGTATCATTTTTACATTATTGTTGATTTGTCAAAAATAGCTCAACCAATTTCAATTAAATTTCGATAAACCAATTTCGAAGTATACTCTTTCCAATAAAAAAAATAATTATTGAAATAGGAATACTAAGAAAAAAGTTATGCGAAAAAAAAAATATATAAGAAGAAAAAAAATATATACGCATCGAATTCAGTACCTCCTCGTGTGGTTCGTCGGTCAATAAAAGAAAAATACTTCCTAGAATCAAAGACGAAACCCCTGGTACAAAATTATCCGGTATTCTGTTCCATGCATTATCAATCGTAGCTTGAACATTTTTTGATAAAGTTGTCCACTGCTGAGCATAGGCTTTCCCTATAGATGTCCAATAAAACTAGTTAGAAGCGGCTTACATCCACCGCGATCCTTTGGTCTTAATGAACTTATCCAATTTATCCATCTACGTTGTGGGTACACGTCCTACGCTTTGTTTACCGGTACATGGTCTCCACTAGAGCCAAGTCAACGGGCTATGTCGAAAACCTTGGTTAGTTGGATCTTTTCATTATTGAATATTCAGATCAGTTTCTTCTTTGATTATATATTATTTTTGATTGATTGATTGATACACTTATACACATTGGGAAATAGATCAACTTTTCACACATATCTCTTTTCTTCCTATTCTTCTCTTCTTTCACGCAAGGTAATGTAGTATCCTGACTTCGGTCTTAACGCTAAACTCATTTGCTCAACAATTTTGCTAGCTTCCGAAGTGATTTGGAATTTTCTCAAGGTTTTCGCCACAATAATCTTAATTGACATCATAGCATATGTTTTACCTGAAATTATAAAAATATATCCTGTATATAGTGTTTGATAACTGATTACTGAACTAGCTGCCCGCCCCGGCTTTGCCCGGGTACGGTTGACTAAAGAAGACAAATTTTATAAGTATTGTGCCTATATGCCTACCACGTAATATACGTCACACGCATGCTAGAAATACCGAATGAACCAATATGATGAGTTAAAAGATACCCAAATCGCGGGAGTTCCTGTAGTCTTAAGGTGGGCATACACGGTCAGTTCAACTGATCGGTTTTTCGCGTCACTCCAATTGGGGCTCATTCAGTAAATTAAAAGGTGGGAATTGGTGGCTCCATGTATAAACCACTACCAGAAGCTGGGCACACATGATAAAATGATCGCATCAGTTCATCAAATAATTGCAGCGGGGTCCTAATGTAGTCAACTATTGCCGATAGGTACTGCGATGGTTTGCATGTTTGTACCACTTCGATGATTAACTGAATCTTCAGTAACACACGTAATTTCAATTTTTTATAAAAAAATATTTGAACCAAAGTTGTTTGGAATTTGATTTACTACAACTATAATTCACATAAATTTTGTAGGATCGATATTTTTCGAATATAACAGTGGTGCCATTGTAAACAATATGGCACCACCATCTTATCAAAAAAATATCGATCCTAGAAAAATTTGATGGGAATCAAAGTTGTAGGAAATCAAATTTAGAACATTTCTGGTTGCCAAAATTTCTCATGAAAAATTGAAATAACACAAGTTATGGAAGAAGCAAAATAGCACCACTGCCTTATTAAAAAAAATATCGATCCTAGAAAAAGTTGATGAGAATCAAAGTTGTAGGAAATCAAATTTCAAACATTTTTGGTTCCGATAATTTCTCATGAAATATTGAAATCACACAAGTATGGAAGAAACAAAATGGAACCACTAACTTATAAAAAAAAATATCGATCCTAGAAAAAGTTGATGGGAATCAAAGTTTTAGGAAATCAAATTTCAAACAACTTTGGTTTCGATAATTTCTTATGAAAAATTGAAATAACACAAGTTATCGCAGAAACATTATGGCACCACTGGCTTATTAAAAAAATATCGATCCTAGAAAAAGTTGATGAGAATCAAAGTTGTAGGAAATCAAATTGACAACATTTCAAATTTTTAACATAGTAATATTTATTTATTATCTGAAAGAATATTGCAAAATAACATATACGTATTTTTTATTTTTCCAATACGACTTATATTTTCCGTAAAATTAAGTTTTGAAAAGTAGCTTATTCTAAAAGGACGTAACTGCAAAACTTAGGACTCATAAACAATTTTACTGAAGCCACATTAGAAAAAAATAGGTGCTAGTGTTACTGTCACTATCAATGCAAATCAATCCGTCACAATTCACAACAAATAGGCCGGGAGGTCAGCGCAAAAAGCCCACTATGTACCGCTGTATACTATGGGAAGAAAAATATAAAAAAAAGTTTAACAACTGCCAATCACCTGAAATATGTAACAGGGTCTGCCATACAGGCTTTAAATTAGCACCACTTAAAAGAAGAAGAATAAGTAGTACTAGTTCCAAGATACTATTAAAATTCAAACGGAATTTTTCACCAAATGCTTGGGAACCCAGCTGACTGACTCCAGGGTATTGATGTACACCATTTTGATAACTTAATACCAATAATTCAGCTTTTGGAAAGTATTTGCATTTTTTGCGTTTGCCTCTCGGGCTAAAGCAAAATAAGTAATTTGAAAATGACACTGACATTTTATTTTTAAAACACATTTTATGTGTCAACACTGTCAGTGTTAACTGTCATTTTATATTGCTAGTATTTTTTTATCATTGGCAACTGAACTTTTAGTATGAATCCCGAAACGGCTTGGGTGAGAGTTTTTATCTAATATCTTAGCAGTTACTGCACTAAAAATTTTGGAAAAATAAGCATAATGATCAGCATCCTGATATCTCGAAATGGTTTTGGAATTTCGTAGCCTTGTGAAATAAGAAAACTTGTCAATTTCAAGCAACTTGGGCTTCGATAATTTGTCATGAAAAATTGAAATAACAAGTTATGGAAGAAATAATATAGAACCACTAACTTATTAAAAAAAATATCGATCCTGGAAAATGTTGATAGGAATCAAAGTTATAGGAAATCAAATTTTAAACATTTTTGGTTCCGATAATTTCTCATGAAATATTGAAATCACACAAGTATGGAAGAAACAAAATGGAACCACTAACTTATAAAAAAAATATCGATTCTGGAAAAAGTTGATGGGAATCAAAGTTGTAGGAAATCAAATTTTAAACAACTTAGGTTCCGATAATTTCTCATGAAAAATTGAAATAACACAAGTTATCGAAGAAACATCATGGCACCACTGGCTTATTAAAAATATATCGATCCTAGAAAAAGTTAATGAGAAACAAAGTTGTAAGAAATCAAATTTCAAGCAACTTCGGCTTCGATAACTTCTCATGAAAAATTGAAATAACACAAGTTATAGAAGAAACAAAATGGCACCACTGTCTTATTAAAAAAAATATCGATCCTAGAAAAAGTTGATGAGAATCAAAGTTGTAGGAAATCAAATTTTAAACATTTTTGGTTCCGATAATTTCTCATGAAATATTGAAATCACACAAGTATGGAAGAAACAAAATGGAACCACTAACTTATAAAAAAAATATCGATTCTGGAAAAAGTTGATGGGAATCAAAGTTGTAGGAAATCAAATTTTAAACAACTTAGGTTCCGATAATTTCTCATGAAAAATTGAAATAACACAAGTTATCGAAGAAACATCATGGCACCACTGGCTTATTAAAAATATATCGATCCTAGAAAAAGTTAATGAGAAACAAAGTTGTAAGAAATCAAATTTCAAGCAACTTCGGCTTCGATAACTTCTCATGAAAAATTGAAATAACACAAGTTATAGAAGAAACAAAATGGCACCACTGTCTTATTAAAAAAAATATCGATCCTGGAAAAAGTTGATGGGCATCAAAGTTATAGGAAATCAAATTTCAAACAACTTGGGTTCCGATAATTTCTCATGAAAAATTGAAATAACACAAGTTATCGAAGAAACATCATGGCATCACCGGCTATTTAAAAAATATCAATCCTAGAAAAAGTTGATAGGAATCAAAGTTGTGGAAAATCAAATTTCAAACAACTTTGGTTCCAATAATTTCTCATGAAAAATTGAATCGAAGAAATATCGAAGAAATATCATGGCTCCACTGTCTTCAAATATCTCTTCTTAGTCGTTACGCTCTTGACAGAGCGGTCGTGGTCATCACGTAGTAGTTGTGGTGGTAGAGGCAGATGTAATACGCCTCACGATGTCTCGCCATCTCTCTCTATTAGAGGTCAATCTGGTACACTCATGCACCGGCCCTCCCACAGCAGATTTAATTTGGTCGGTCCATCGCATGGGCGACCTTCCGCGCGGTCTTGTGCCTTCCACTTTGCCCTGGACGACTAGACGCTCTAAGGACTGGCTACCTCGTCTCGAAACGTGTCCGAAGAATGCAAGAATACGAGATTGTACTGTGGCCGACAGACGCTGCCTGATGCCGAGTTCTTGAAGTATCGAGACATTGGTGCGAAATTCAGTCCAGGATACCCCAAGCATTCGTCTCCAGCACCACATCTCGAGAGCATCTATCTTCTTCCTCTCAATGTCTCGCAAAGTCCACGTTTCCGAGGCGTACAAAAATATGGGTAGAATAAGCGTACGCACGAGTCTTGTCTTCGTGGTTTTGGTGATGTTCCTGTTCCTCCATATTTTCGTCATTTTGTCCATTGCGGTTCTAGTTATCGCCATACGCCTCTTAATTTCATCGATGCATCCGCCATGACTCGAGATTAAAGCTCCAAGATATATGTAAGATTGGACTACTTCGCAATTTGCTATCTGAGTGACTTCCGGCAAGTTATTGTTCGTGCGGTTTACAATCATCATTTTGGTCTTATTGCGATTAATCTTTAATCCGAACGCAAGGCTCACTTCTTCCATCTTCCGAAGCAGTTCTTCCATATGACGAGCACTAGTTGCAAAAAGTGTGGTATCATCTGCATAACGCAAGTTCGCAATACCATAGCCGCCAACCGTAACCCCATCTGTCCAACCTTCCAAAGTGATACGCATTATAATTTCGGTGTATATGTTGAACAGCAGGGGCGATATTATGCACCCTTGACGAACTCCAGCACTTGGGTGGAAATTACTGGAGAGGACGTCTTCTGTGCGCACTGAGGCTGTGCCTTCTTCATACAGACGCCTCAGAAGGTGCACAAGATGTTTTGGCGCTCCCATTTCGAGAAGAGTCTTCCATAAAATTGGCCATTTTACCGAGTCAAACGCCTTGGAGAAATCAACAAAGCAGATGTATGTTGGCTTGTTAAATTCTCTAGCCTTCTCAATAATTTGGCGGACAATTAGGATCTGCTCTCGTGTTCCCTTTCCTTTAACGAATCCCGCTTGTTCTGGCGCAATCTCCTTGGACAGATACGCTTTCAGTCGTTCGTTCAGAATATGTAACAAAATTTTGCTAGCGTGTGATATTAGGGCAATAAGGCGATAGTTGTTACATTTCTTCGTTGAACCCTTCTTATGTAAAGGAGTAAATACTGTATGCGTCCAGTCAGACGGCCATTCTCCTGTGTCTTCAAATATGGAACCACCAATTCCCACCTTTTCATTTACTGAATGAGCTCCCAGTTGGAGTGACGCGAAAAACTGATCAATTTAACTGACCGTGTGTGCCCACCTTTAAACTGTTCGACTATTTACGTAAAAGAAAGATAGTATTGGCCTATCTAAATAAAAGTGAGTAATAAATATCTAAAATCTTCTTCTCGAGTCGATGTTTCGATTATTTTTTTAATACAGATGAAAAAAAATATATTATTCAAGTTTTTTGACCACAATTGATGCCACCCCAATGTCATTCTCCGTGACCATTCTAAAAGGGTAGTATTTAATCAAGTGGCTATTCATTTGAAAAGAGCGAAAATTAATTCGTATTAATTTAATTTTTAAATACTATCAAGACTTGCAAGTATGAACCAAAGCGAGTCGAAATATAGGCTGATGAAGATTCATTTTCATTATTCTTTTATAAAACCGAGAAAGATCTGTTACAATTACAATTTCTCAGAGGTGAGAATCTTTACAAAGGTATGTGATTTTGTATAATCTTAGTAAAAAAAGTCTTTTTAAACTTGTCTTATAACCTGGCCAAGTTATAGGATATACACATTTTAGAACATACTTTTCACTGCGGACATGGCAATGTGCACAATACGATGCATGCTATAAAATAAAAAACCGGACAAGTGCGAGTCAGGCTCGCATACCGAGGGTTTCGTACAAATCCAGAAAATTGCAGAAAATTTGTTAAATTTAAAAGTTGTTAAAATCTCTATACTATAACCATCGACAAAAAAGTATTTTTTTTCACTTTTCTCGTCATACATATAAAATCACAGATTGTTAAAATAATTAAAAACCTGTATTTGCATGTGCTAATAAAGTTTTTTATATGATACCTTACATGATACGATTTACTCACTTTGAATTTTGAACCCATATTTTGTGAATTTTGAGACCCTATTTTTTGTGATTTAAATAAAAATGTACAGTTTTCAGGTTTATTCCTATATAGGAAGTCTCAGAGTACACATATGTGTACTCTGAGACAATGCTTCTCGCCAAATTTCATAGTTCTATGTCAACGGGAAGTACTCTGTAGGTTTTGATTTTTGTGAGTGCTGAAATATGCGGTTTTTACGACATAAACGGCTCTAACTTTTTTAAACAATAATTGAGAAGTATTTCTTTAACACAACTGTAAGAGACTATAGATATACGAATACAGTTTAAATTTCAACTCGATATCTTCACGCGTTCCCGAGATAAAGAGTCTTGACATACACACAGAAGGACAGACGGACAACAAAGTTATCCTATAAGGGTTTCGTTTTTTCTGTTTGAGGTACGGAACCCTAAAAAGTATTAAACTCAGTTTTTAAAATTATTTTTTGGACTTTAAAGTCGCAGTCTGCCCGTAACCACGGTCGATGCAACTCAGTCGAAATGTCGGGATGATGAGGTATTTATTAATCTCGTAATTTTAGTGCGCGATTAGTCCCGTAGTATATAATAATGATGTGTTCAAATCGCGAAAGTTTAAAAACAATATTTTTTGGAAGTCTATGGAAACCTAATAGTCCGTTTTACGCGAAAATAATTACATATTCAAGAAAAAAAAATCCCTGCCAAGCATAGGGTTAAAAATGTGTCGCGAGATCTACTGTTTGTAGGACTACTAGTTTAGTTACCTATACAAGCCCGTCTTCCCAATCCAAACCCTCCAAAGTATTTAGGGTCTGGTAGAGTTGTCTTGTCCAGCCACCGCTCTGGACGGAACTGGTCCGCGTCAGTACCCCAGATGCTGTGGCGATGGAGTCCATGGACCAAAATAATGCAGTCGGAATTCGCTTTCATCGTGTAATTTTCTGAAAACAATAAAATTTGTTTTCTTTGTAATATTTTGGCAAAACTGCTAAACTTAAATGGGATTGGATGGGTCATGTATGTCATGATTAGAAATAACCCTGTCTATGTGGGTCAAGATTGTCACTCAGTGCGTACCTGAGGACATATGAAGCAAAGAATGTCTTAAAAACGCTAGCATGACGATCATGACTCTTTCCGGGAAGGTTAGCAGAACTAAACACGAATACACGTGGAAGGAAGTTGCGGAGATCTTTGCCCAGCATTGGAGCAGAATACGTTCCATTTGAGTTTTGTTTAGCCAAGTTGGGCCTCAATACTTACTCAGTTTTACATCTTTGTCAACGTATCTTGGTATCACTGGAAACACCGTATATAATCTAAGTATTTCTTTCAGTATTGCCTCAATGTATACTAAATTTGCCAAATCTTCTTTCTCAATCTTATTGTTGTTTTGCAGTACAGTACATACTCTGAAATTATCACATTTCAAACTCAGAACAAATAAAAATATCAAGAGAGATTGTTCTGAACAAACAAGTGAAGCCAACCAAAACTACGCCTCGCCGTGTACAGACAATTACACACACATCCACGTACAACGAATCTACGCCTTGGCTTGTCAGTCGAACTATGGCGGCGCAACACCGACGCACTCACGCATGTATAAAAAACCGGCCACACTTGACTGTTCAGCGACGTTCCCTCTTGATTTTTTTATTTGTTCAAATTTCTTTATTGAGATAAGGACGATAATATTATTATTAAATAATTATTCACTCTATTTTTTCTTGATTTATAGGCTAACAAGCTTTTACCCGGGGCTTCGCTCGCGTTATAATTTTAATTTTCACTTATGTTTATGTAATGTTTCTGTTTATGTAACAAAAAAAATAAGTCCGCCAAAAATATTAGCCTCATTTCAATTGAAACGATACACAAATATTGTAGCAAATGATAATTTCAAACCCAAAAAACAGTCTATCACAACTCATTTGTTTCATCATCTTTATCATCCGCAGCTTTCTTTTTCCCACTGCTGGGTATAGGCCTCTCTCTTGCAGTGCTTTGGCTCTTTGCCGGTCCTCACCAGGCTCGACCGGCGGTATTGACGATATCATCGACCCACCTTGCTGCCGCGCCGCACATAGCTGAGCGCTCTCACGTATTCAAGTACCCTAGTTGACCAGCTCGGTCACCACGGTCTTTTTTGCCCAAGAAGCGCTGGTCAAATCGGTTGCCACGCCAGTCTGGACGATTTCATACGCAGGGTATTTACGACCGCCAATATCGCAGCCGTACTCGAACCGAATAGAATTGCGTGTTGTGGCAAAAGGCCTGATGGTATGCTGGTCCTATGGAAGTGTGGACGGCCCTTAGTATGGGACGCGACTTGCGTCGATACTTCGGCGCCGTCACGTCTTTGTGTGACTTATAGTAGGGCTGGAGCGGTGGCCGATTCAACGGAGCAGCACAACCGGCGCAAATATGATAACTTCGGCAGTTGTTACACATTTGAATCATTTGAAATTGAGACATTGTGTCCGTGGAGGCCGGGAGCTCATCTTGTTTTCAAAAGTCTTTCTGAGCGTCTTTACCCACCGCGTGACCAAAATGCTGGTGTTTATTTGGCTCATCGTATGAGCAGCATTGCCAAGCTGATTGGCAATGCTGCCAGCATGCTGGGCACGCTGCTAACTGGCATTGAGCATTTGGAATATCTTTAGACCTGCAATGGTCTGTGTATGATCCAATTGCTTGTTATGTAGTAGTAGTATATGAAGTTTTACATTATAAGTCTTGTATTTAGTGGTAGTTAATAAGGGCACTTGCTCTATCAAAAAAAAAACAAGTACCTTGCACCTTGTTGTCACTGTTCAAACCTAACCAACCGACACCAAAATACTCGTACTCGTATAAATACTTCTGTTAATTAAAGGTAATAAGGTTAAAGTGTACAACCCGCCCGTGGGTTCCCGCCTTGTCGTGGCGGGAGGACTCAGTAACCGAAGCTTATGGGCGACGCGGGAATCGGAGGTAGAGCCGCTTCTTTGGGTTTCTTCTCACACAGCTTAGAAGGCGGCGCTTTAGGTCTCCCGTTTTTTGCGTATTTTCCCCCTAGGCAGTTTAGAAGTTTGCACTCGAGGTTGGGCCGCTTCTCTGGGCTTTTTAACTAAAGCAGCTGAGAGGCTGGCCGGTAAGTTGCGTGCCTTATGAGGAGTGTCGCAACTGAGGCGGGCTGCACTGTTATCACTCACTGTTCAATTCTAACCAAACCAACAGAAAGGTATGTTCATGTCAAGGTCACAGTTCACAGTCAAGGTTGATGACCTTTACTCATGCCATACTACTCATGGTAAAAATCAAGTCGATCCGTTGCTTCGTATATTATAATGGATTCTGTACCATAAAGGTAGAATAAAGAAACATACTAAACCTCTAATTGTGGTAGATTTAAAAAAAAAAACCAGACAATCTGACGGCCCATTATTAGACGTCATTGTAATATGTAGTATGGCAAAGGGAAAAACCAAGGATAAAAACTATTTATTCCAAATGATGCCAACATTACAAAGACCTGTATATTATTATGTCAAATAGCTCGTTGGGCTACTTTAAGCTTGCTCATAAGGCACAAGAATAAAATTTTACTAGAAATAAAATAAATAATATATAATTACTCTTGATAAGCCTTTTCCTGCACATCAGGGTGAGATCCCAAAATAGATAAAGCAAAGGTCAGTACAGTAGAAGAAGTTTCATGACCTGCAATCATAATAGTGTCGGTCTCATCTTTTATTTGCTCGTCGGTGAAGCAATCTGTTTTATCGGCCAGATCTAGTATCAAATCTAAAAACGGCTTAAATTTTCCTGAAAACAATCAAGAATTAGTTTTTTTGTAAAGACGTTTGACGGGCGATAATTTTACTTGATAACGTCATAACTAAGAAAACATTGTTGAATCAACAAATGAAACAAGCCGGACGCTTAGGCCAATGGTGTCTCTCTAACGCTTGTTTGGTGCTCTTGCTTGCACGCTCGAATCAGGCGTAGGTAAAGTGACACTTTTTCGTGCGCCGGCGTTCATCGATTGGTAAAATGTTATCAATCTTACTCGTAATAATAATAATAAAGCCTTTTATTTTCCCTGATAAAATTTTAACATATTTGATGTTACTCTACTTAATTAATTTAATTCTAACATGCAAACTAATAATTAACTACATATATTATAAAAACTAAATTAAATGTAAGTGGCAATTATTAAGGACCTCTCAACGAGTAAAGGCCTCCTCCGTTTTTCTCCACGTCTTTCTGTTGTTTGCATTTCCTTTCCAGTCTCTTCCTGTTAGTCTTACGATTTCGTCAAGCCATCGCTCCGCTGGTCTGCCTCTGCTTTTCTTGCCTGTGGGACCGGTCCACATCGTCACCTTTTTTGCCCATTTTTCGTTGTTCATGCGTGCTATATGGCCGGCCCATTTCCATTTTAGTCTTTTGCAGTGTTGTAGAGCGTCGATGACTTTAGTGGTGTTTCTTATGTCTTTGTTCCTTTTTCGGTGTTTTATTTTAATTTTTAGAATGCTCCGTTCCATTGCTCTTTGCGTTATCAATCATACATTGTGTTAAATATCTATTAGTACTCGTAGGTATTAAATTATTTCGTAGTTTCGATAATACCAACTTAATGCGCGCGCCTTCGCCCGCGTTGTCTTTAGTATATGGCGGATGGGAAGTTATGCGCAGAACGCTGCGCAAAAGCTGAAATATAGGTATGCGCGGGAACCAGAGTCGAAACGCCGGGGCACACCCGCCCGCCAACCTCATGCTTTCCGCGCGCTCCCTACGCTCGTGCACACATGCGCAATAATTAGCGAATCACAGCGAAGTGACATCGGCGGCTAACTTCCGCCGATTTGTGTGGCGCTTAGTATACTTACTAGCTTAACATGATAACAGCTCACAGTTTTTCGCGCGTTGTCTAAGTACCTACATACAAATCTGACTGCCTCGGTGGCTCAGTGGTTAGTGCACCTGACTTCTGGGTCAAAGAGGAGTGGGTTCGATCCCCACCTAGGGCAAACATTTGTGTGATGAACATAGGTGTTTGCTCTGTGTCTGGGTGTTATTTAGGTACTATCTATATAAGTATGTATTTAAAATATATATATATATATATATATATATATATGTAGTATATCAGTCTCTGGCAGCCATATCACAAGCTTTCCTTAGTTTGGGGTCAGAAACCGTGTGTAAGATGTCCCAAAATATTTATTTATTTATTTACAAATAGTATCAGCCAGTGGCTTGGTAAAAACAAAGCAGGCCAAATCGCAGGCTGTTCTCATTTTAAGTAGGTACTAAGACAACGCGGGCCAAACCGCGGGCTATATTTATTATTTTTAGTAAGTGCTTAGAACACACGGGCCACACCGCAGGCTAAAGTATTTTGAAGAAAGAACATCGCGAGCCAAACTATGGCTTATACTTATATAGATAGCACCTAAATAACACCCAGACACAGAGCAAACACTTATGTTCATCACAAAAATGCTTGCTCTGGGTGGGAATCGAACCCACGCCTCTTTGATCCAGAAGTCAGGTTCACTAACCACTGAGCCACCGAGACAGTTATGATAAATTTATTTTAAGGAAGTACAAATTAATTAATTAATTTAGTATAATATCATGGCTATTGAATTCAATTGGGTACATAATTAATAATTGTTACTTGGACGATTCGTAGGGTGTTGCTCATCGTATATTTTTGTATACCAATGTAAGTATACAAAATATAGTATCTGCTTAACATCAGGCAGTGTGTAGGCAAACGCAAACCTATTTGAAAAAAAAAATATCCTTACTGAAAATAAATGATGATTATATATCTATCTATCTATGAAAACAACGCGGGCCATCCCGCTGGCTACAAACATTTTAAGGGAGGAAAAAACATCGCGGGCCAAGCCACGGGCAGCTATCATATAAGGCAAGTAAGTACTAAGACAACGCGGGTGAAGCCGCGGGCATTAAACTAGTATAGATAATATAATAATAATTATTGTGTTTTGTAGTTTAAACTGGAACTTAAATTACCTGGCTTGGTGTCTTTGAGTAATACATTTTCTTTTTCATTTTTCTTCTCTGCTTTTATCTTTTGAATTAGCTATAACAAAAAAAACACATAGAAATGCTTAGCGAATTGTACAATTGAAAAGGTACCTAGTATTAATGGTAGCTCTACACATTTTGGTACATTTTGTTTTGCTAGATCATAATTGAAATAGTAATTTTTAAATTATAGAGTAATAATTATTTATTATTATTATTTACTAAATGATAGTAAGCGAAGTGCACCTTACCAAGTTTGAAAGAACAGACAAGTGCTTAACTCCTTCATCTACTTGTTTCTTTTCTTTAGTCATGTTGAAAAAAAAATCGCTATGAAGCCAGAATTTCTGTACTCTCACATTAATTGCCTGTATTACGCTCGTTAAATAATGCAAGTACTGTGTAACAAATATTTTGCTTTGTTCTGAATCAGTGCTGCAAACTCCAAATGAAGTACCTAAAATCAGAAATACCAAAGAAGATATAATAGTATGGAAATACTTAAGCTAACAGAATTAGTACATTGCTGCAGCAGCCAGAAAAAGAGGCATTGATGAACATTAGGCGTACGTACGCTTGTTTAGTACTTTTCTCAAATATTGCGCAGATAAATAATTTTCAAAATCAATAAGGAACAACAAAAACCAATCATTTTTCACGCGAAAACGAGTTCATTTGTTTTTTTTTAGTAAACAGCGTTCTTTTTGCTAGTCTTTAATAAAACCTTTGTATAGTTAAGTACCTCCTTGGTTTGTGACTAAAACATCGTTTCATTTTTGAATTACACTTGAGGTTTTATGAGTTTATATACCTAGTAATTTATCTAGCCGCAAAACACGACAGATATTGATTTTCATACAACTTTTGCTGGTCGCTACACGAGTACACGCATGTATTGGGCCACTACCACAGCCTAGAGGCCGGACACTCCGAGATTATTCATAAAAAATCTGCTGTCTTATGCACACTACACAGTACTTACTCACAGACAACACACATACGCACGGTCGCGGTCGCTACACGTGCATTTGTGTGCGAAACGTCTTTAATTGGCTGTCAGCGATCACCACGACGTGTCGTCATGCCGCGTGAGTGAGACAGTTGCGTATTCAATTTGCAAAAATGTAGTACTTAAAAAGTATAACAATTACTTAATTTGGAAGCATTTTTAGCAAAAAGAAACCAATCTACTTCATTTGAAAGAAAATATCAAGAGGAAATTAACAAATAGTTTAAAATAAGTTCCTTTTACTTATACTTAGATAAACATTAAGCCTCGAACCCTACCCATCCCAGGAGAAACATTATTCCTACCCAGGGGTTTCATGGACCCCAACATTTTAATCATTAAAACTAAATAAATTAAACATAAATTTAATGAAAATATATTTAGAAAGAAAGCTTACCAAGCATTTTAAAATTTTTTTTGGGTGACACATTCATCACATCTTGGTGCAGCATGCTCACCGCAGATAGTTTCATGGCACGTGCCACAGTAAAAAAGTCTAATAAACCCCAAAACAGCGATAATTACGTTCTCAGTGCACCAATGCAAATGCACTACTGGCTACAAGATGGCCGCCAGCGTCATCGAGGAATAGCTTGCGTCACGTGACCGTGTGTTTCGTCTCGGCAAAAATATTTTAGAAAAATTGAACACTGGGGTTTACTGGACCTCCGGGTAGGGTTTAAGGGTTAAAATTTCTTGTTATGTTACGTATTATTAATATTCAACCATACACAGCACAAGTCTTCCCTATTGTCACAGTCTAGGTATTTTTTTACTAGAAAATCCACCGGCCAGTGCAGCCCGCGCGCAGATTACACGACTCGGCACGTGAAACGCGGGGTGGAAGGTGAGGAGCGGTTGGGGGGTAACAAGTGACCGTTCTATACTTACGTTGATTTATAATCATAATCAATTTATTGATAACAATAGTTACAGGTCATTACATACATTGAATTTCCAACTAGATACATAAAAAATATCTCAAAGAAGGTTGTCATAGTAAAGTTCGTATTTCCAAGCATGTGTGAGAAACATTTATTTAAAAATGCGATCAAACAATATCGAAACTGTTTTGTGCCCGTGGATTGGCAAGTTGAAATGGTAGTGAGTAGGGCACGTAGACGTACGGACATATGCAGGGACTCATACCGATGGGGTCAAAAAGTTCTCGCGTACTGGCAAGCGCAGCATAGGATGTCTACCTACAAGGTGGACGGATGACCTCTTTAAGGCCGCAGGATCGCGCAGGATGCAAGCTACCAACCACTCTTATTGGAGATCTTTAGGGCTGGCCCCTGTCCAGCAGTGGACATCTTCTGACTGATTGATGGATAATACATATAAAAATAATGCTTATTAAAACTTGGGAATTTATTAAGCATTTAACAATCCTGTTTGTTTTAGTAGTCTTTTGAGTGAATGATTTGGGAGAAAGGAGGTCACCTTGCTTGGTTCACACTAATAGCTATCACAAGGGATACAAACTATGTAGGTGTCATACTTACAGTGTGGTCGTTATAGTAACATTTATGGTGAAATGTAATATATAGATTTGTGTTTTATTTCTTATAGATTTTTGGTCAAATCCTACATTTCTTTCCTCTCGACTACTAACATGTAGCAGCTTTCGTGTAGACAGTACAGTGTAACCTTTCGAAAATGCTTCTCTGAGATCAATAAATGTAAATACTTACAACATATTGTTTCCAAATTCTCAATTCTCAAAATTTTTTCATGATTGAATGGTTTGCCGACTTCTTTGACGAATCGATCCAGTAATTTTTCAGCTTGAGAGTCAAAAATTTGTATAAACCCGTCCAAAACGTGTTGATGGAACACTGGGTTTAGTAATTTACGATTTTTTTTCCAGGTTGGTACTAAAAGCAAACATTGATTGAACAATAAATAAAATAAATAAAAATCAGGGTGCACCTTACACACGGTTGGTAAAATGTTTATTCCTTTAGTGTAGAGCGCGTGCGGCCCAGGACATCCATACCTATAATTTTATTAATAAACTTAAAACTAGTGCAACAATAAGTGGCCTTATTGTTTATAGCAATCTATTCTAGAGAGTAGTTTATCCAAATAATTAAAATAACATTTTTACTATGTTTTGACCAATTTAGTAGAGAGTACTCATACTCTATATTTGTTAAAAACTATTTAAAAGTAAAAAAAATAACAAAAATCATTAACGATTAAAAACAATCAATAAAACTGATTTCATTCATCACAATAAATAAATAAATTAATCAATAATTTTATCATCGAAGAATTCACTTAAATCGTAAAAGGAGTGCTCAATAAGCCAGCGCTGGAGGCGGAATTTGAAGCTGTTCAGCGTTGGTGCTGAAATTATTGAGCCTGGCAATTTTTGGAGTAATGATGATTCAACAAAAACTGCATATTTTTACAAAAAATCAGTTTTTGAGATTTGAGAGTTTCATGAATCGAAAGCGGTTGTCACCCATCCATGGTAACTTTCGCATAGAGACTCCGAACAAAACCCTCTCCATAGCTCGTTGTGTTACTTGGAGCTTATTAGTAAGGCCCATAGTTATATATCTTCTTTGGTTATAGACCAAGTTTCAGTGCCATAAGTCATCACTGGCAACACACACTAGCCGAACAATGTCGACTTGTGGCACTGAGGTATGTCGGACGAGAAGACGTTACGTAATTTTCCGAACGCTGCCCAACCGAGATGGATTCGGCGATTGGCTTCTCTCTTGAAATCGGACCTACTTAACTGGAATACTAAACTTGTCTTAGGTAGACGTACGAGTCAAAGACTTCAAGAACCGAGTTCCCAACAGAAATCGGGGTGGCTACAACATGGGAATTACACATGACTTTCGTCTTGTCCATGTTCATCTTAAGACCCACTAGTTAAGAAACTCGATTGAGGCCTTCGAGAATCGTGCTGAACTCTTCCATCGATTTTGCCATGACTACTAAATCGTCGGCAAACCGAAGGTGAGTGATGTATTCGCCTCTCGATATTGATGCCGAATTCTTTCCATTCCAGGAGCTTGAAGGCGTTTTCCAAAGTAGCAGTAAACAGTTTCGGAGAAATTACGTCTCCCTGTCTTACGCCTCTTTTTAAAGGGATTGCCTTGGAGCTCTCTTCCTATATTCGGATCGAGATAGTGGCGTTATTAAACAAACACTTTAACACTTTGATATATCGATATTCAATCCGGCATCGCTGGAGAGACTCAAGCGCCGCCCAAGTTTCGGCCGAATCAAAGGCTTTCTCGTAGTATACAAACGCTAAGCAAAGAGGAAGTTATACTCTTCAGTCTTCTGTATGACTTGCCGCAGCGTATGTATGTGGTCTATAGTACTAAAACCTTTTCGGAACCTGGTTTGTTCGGAAGGCTAGAAATGATCAAGCCTGCGTTCGAGACGGTTCATAAATATATATAGCTTAATAAAAAATAGCTTATAAACATGGCTCAAAAGCGAGATGAGTCTGTAATTCTTCAATAAGGCGTTGTCACCTTTTATGAAGAATAGCACCACCACGCTTCTGTTCCATGCTTCTGGCGTTATGCCCTCAAAGACGACAACCACGGACTTTTAATAAATTTAATGCAGCAAGGAATGTAGTTGACTATTGCGGAAAGTTAAGAATATGCACGCAATGAACCTCTACTAAAGCTGTGGTGGTCTAGAGGTAGTGACACCCGCCTTACAATCGTGAGGTCGTGGGTTCAAATCCTCGGTCCCGTACCAATGAGTTCTTTGGAATTTATGTACGGAATTTCACACCACTGGCTTTTCGGTGAAGGAAAACATCGTGAGGCAACCTGCATATGTCAGTAGAGGAAATTCGATGGCGTATGTGAATCCACCAACCCGCACTGGGCCAGCGTGGTGGATATGGCCTAATCACCCTTCGTGGGTAGGCCTATGTCCTGCAATGGACTGTTGAAAAGGCTGATACAGTACAGTACAGAACCTCTACAGCAGTTTTTTTCATCTATCTAAGAAAGAGCAACACACATGTCATGTTGAAAAATAATTTAGACGGCAATGAACGACTTGTATCTTAAATTAGCTATAGTACTGTTATGGAAAAAAAAAATAAGTGTTTCAAATATGATATCTCATTTTACGTTAGGTCAGCGGTCACTTCAGGCTAATTTCCATGAAATGAAATCCTATTATCTAATGAACAGTTAATAGTACATACCATCAGCAGTAACCAGTCCATTGCCAATGAGTGGTTTGACGAATCTGTAGAAGTAGTGCTTGTCCAAGCAGGTGTTCATTATCGTCACACTGTCATATGGATCAGTTACACAATACAACTTACGCCAGCCGAAATATATTGTCACTATTCCCCCCTTTTCTGTACACTCTTGGCCTGTCTTTTTTAAAGCTTCAAGCATTTCTGAAAACGATTTTAATCCTTACTCATACATAATCACTCTACAAGTCGCATAACGCTGTCTGTCTTCCCATATACAATGTGTTTGTCTACCGGTGTCGGAGCCTTAAGCGGTGATACTCGTATATATGGCAAATTTTGAATTACTTTTACTATGGGATCAACTCTGAAAACGCAAAAAAAACCAGCTATTCCATACTTTTTGTCGAAAGTTTTATGCAAAATCGTACGGAACAGCAGTTTTGTTTTACGTTTTCAGAGTTGTCACAGTAAAAGTGGTTCAAAATTTGTCATAGACGTCACCGCTTAAGGCTCCGACACCGGTAGACAAACTCATTGTATATGCTTAATCTTTAAAACTACGCAACGGATTTTGATGTTCTTTTTAGGGTTCCGTACCTCAAGTGGAAAAAACGGAACCCTTATAGGATCACTTTGTTGTCCGTCTGTCCGTCTGTCCGTCTGTGTGTATGTCAAGACTCTTTATCTCGGGAACGCGTAAAGATATCGAGTTGAAATTTAAACTATATACGTAAACCTATGAATTCTTGCGGTTGTGTAAAAGAAAAGCTTCTCAATTACCGTATAAAAAAGTAAGAGCCGTTTATGTCGTAAAAAACCGCATATTTTGCACTCACAAAAATCAAAACCTACAGGGTACTTCCCGTTGACATAGAACTATGAACTTTGGCGAGAAGCATTATCTCAGAGTAGACATATAGGAATAAATCTGAAAACTGTACATTTTTATTTACATCACAAAATATAGGGCCTCAAAATTCACAAAAAATTGGTTCAAAATTCTGTCTAAACTGAAAATAAGTTCAAATATAAATTTATATGTAAATGTATAATTGTATAAATATAAAACATCAAACTTAATAGCAATTTATTAAGCAGTTTGTATCTCAGTATTTACTCATATTAAAACTAGATGGCGTTGGTGTCAAGTTAGCCCGCGGCATTAACTTTCTCCGTCGATGTACGAGGTATCTATGCGTTCGAGAAATGTTGTTTTAGTGCAAACATTGAAATGCATTTCCTGACTCGATCAAATTCAAAGTGAGTGACGTATCATTTAAAAAACTTCATTTGCAATGCTAAAACAAGTTTACAATCGTGTTTGTACGGAACCCTCGATGTGCGAGCCTGACTCGCACTTGTCCGGTTTTTTTAAATACATAAAGTGATTTATTAACTACCACTAAATACAAGACTTACGTAACCTAAAACTACTTAAACTACCACTACATAACAAGCAATTGGATCATCCACAGACCCTTGAAGGTCTAAAGATAATCCAAATAATCAAGCCAGTTGGCAGCGTGCCCAGCATGCTGGTAGCATTTCCACGCTGAATGACAATGCTTATACGTTGAGCCAAATAAACATCAGCATTTTGGTCACGCAAAGTGATTCAAGAGGAAGGTTTTGTATGTATAATACATGCATCCGTGCGAAGCCGGGGCAGGTCGCTAGTTACAAATACTATGTTTGATGCTATGTTTGTATTTACGCAGTAGCAGAAATAGGAATTGACTTGATTTTTTGCACTCATCATTCATCATTTCAGCCATAGGACGTCCACTGCTGGACATAGGCCTCCCCTAATGATTTCCAATAAGACCGGTTAATAGCGGTTTGCATCCAGCGCGATCCTGCGGTCCTGATAAGGTCATCCGTCCACCTTGTGGGTGGACGTCCTGAGGGGGATTTGCCTATAATTTCCGCGCTGGGCAAGCGTGTTGGCAATCGCAGGGCGTAGCTCTCGCGACGGGGATGCTGCTGCCCATCCTCGCCCTGTTGCACTTGAGCTACTCTGTTCTGGATGGGTATACCGCCAACTGTCGGTTCCGTAGTACCTCAGTCGGCTCTTACGACACCTGGTACAAGAGGGGGGTGCTATTCTACTCTGCCGGCACCCCATGGCCAATTTTTTGTTTGTTTTTTTTTTGGGATTTTTTGCACTGATTTAATTTAAATGTCAGAAAGTGTATGGACTATTTTTATCCTCGAAAAATAAAATATAAATCTCTGAACCAAAATATCACGTGAACAAAGCCCCAGGCAAAAGCTTAGTTATTCATAAGTACATTTGGAGCAATTTTCATTTTTTTAGTAAATTAGATATGATTCATGGATCCCGCTGAACCTCATGTCCAGCGCAGCGGTGGGATAACGTAGATTAAAAAAATCTTAATATAAAAGAGATTCTTAAGTACGCATCAGAATTAGATACATGACAAAAAATAACACAGCAACATAAGCCAGTAGGTATTACCATTTTCCTTACAATTTATTTTTAGCAATTAATTTTAAAAAATGTAGGCATAATTATTATATACTACGGGACTAATCGCGCACTAAAATTACGAGATAAATAAATACCTCCTCATCCCTACGTTTCGGCCGAGTTGCATCGACCATGGTCACGGGTAGACAAAAAAAAAACAACAAAAAATGAAGGTAAATATAAAATATAAATTAAGTATTTTCGAAAAGCCCATAAAACAAGCTTTCAAATATCATCTTAGTTAGATTTTTCTCTGAATAATATACCATTTGATGACGACTCTTTTGGGTTTACAGCAAAGATAGACTAAGTTAAGTTAGTTAACGGCACATTTTTGAGACGTTTACTTACTTTCTCCATCCCCCATTATTTTATAGCCATGTCCAACGATAGGCAACCATCCGGATAGAAGAGGAGGCTCTAAATGCGACTTCTTGAACCAAAGCCTCCAAATCACGTAAGAGCAACACACGACTGATACTAATTGGTACAGCATCTCTAAAAATCTTAAGAATTTCTGAATTATTTATATATTCATACTAATACTTATATATACTTAACCTACTACTACATAAGCTCAAGAGAAAGGCGTGGTATTTTTTTTTTAATTTTCGCGATTTGAACACGTTATTACTATAAACTACGGTACTAATCGCGCACTAAAATTACGAGATAAATAAATACCTCCTCGTCCCGACGTTTTCAAAAACCGCCAGATACAGAAGTCTGCTATAGCTGAGCATTTGCTTGACGGAGGTACTGGTCATTGGATCCAGCTCCACGAACCAAAAGTCCTCTCCACGGATCGACACTATTTTTCAATAATAGTTCGTGAAGCGGTGGAAATCAAAAAACATAAGAATTTCAACCGGGAGGATGGATTTAAGTTATCGGCGTCGTGGAATCCTGTTGTCAACAAACGCAAATCGCGTAGTGTAGGTAGAATGACATTGTTAGATACCGTCAGTGTTGTGTGTCGTAATGACAATTTTTCAAGTTCAAATTGAATTGGCAGTACCAGCTGTTGCACATTCCAGTCTACCCGTGACCACGGTCGATGCAACTCGGCCGAAACGACGGGATGAGGAGGTATTTATTTATCTCGTAATTTTAGTGCGCGATTAGTCCCGTAGTTTATAGTAATAAACTAGTAGTACTTCCTCTCCAACGCCACGTCGGCTGTCTACTCTCCCGCCGCCGTCTTACAAATTTTCGATTTAAATATTTTTTACTCACCTTAAAAAATCACAACGCCGCTAAAGAAGTATTCCCTTCAAAAACTTCTACAACAGCTCACTTAGATAAAAAAAAATAATGCCCTAAAACTATTTCTAAAAATATGAACCAACCTATGATATTCACACAAAAAATATTAAAACTTCAAGCTTATTCTACGTTACTTTTATTGGAACAAATTACGAAAATTTAAATTATATTTAAGTATATATTATTTACCAATGTAGTAGTGTATTTTTCGAAACGCCAAATACTTAATTGGGCCATGACTAAATAATTGTTCAGCTATTCGGTAATTACCGAATAAGGTAAACTACCCAGTAGTCGGCTAAGACCGCATCACACCAGTTTTCGACCTTCAAAGATTTTGTTTTCATATAACTAGAAGACTTGTTTACACATCACGTTGTCTACGTAAACATAATCTGTTTCTTTTGTAGAATGTAGAGCACTACATTTATTTGGGGAAACAAGTTGGATTTAACCGAAATAACAACGAGATAGAGGTAGAAAGAAGAGTCAATAGAACATGGAACAGTTATTGGAGATACAATTCAAAAAAGTTTTTAAAATGATAGGTTTTATATTACTTTTATATTAATTATTGATTGATTTCGTGACAATTTTTCTGCGGTCAGAAACTGCAACCCTTAATATTCGTCACGCGTACTTCACTCGAAGGCCGCGTGCGCCGTGGCGCCGGCTGCGCGTCTCGCGTTTTTGCAGTCTCTGGTCGCCACAGTCTGTGGCACGCTCAATTAACGACACTATCGTTGTGAATAGGGCCATTAATCTTAAACGGTAAGTTTAACAAAAAAGTTCACCGACAACAAAAGATGCAAAATTTTATTTTCTACAATAATAATTTTCATAACTTTTGCCCTAAAGTGCATAGTTTCCGAGATATCAGCCGAAACGTTTTTCAAGATGGCGCTTGAAGCTCCACCTGGATCTGTCAGCATTTTTTGATTTTATGCTCAGTAATCGATCCTAAATCTTGAGAAAAAAAAAATTAGATCGGAAATTTAGTGCAAAGCTGTTGACCAAAAAAAAACGTCTATTTTACCTGAAGTATTTGATAGCGTGACCTTTTTTAATTGAGCGTGTTACAGACTGGGGCGACCAGAGACTGCAAAAACGCGAGACGCGCAGCCGGAGCCACGGCGCACGCGGCCTTCGAGTGAAGTATGCGTGACGAATATTAAGGGTTGTAGTTTCTGACCGCAAAAAAATTGTCACGAAATCAATCAATAATTAAAATAAAAGTTATAAAAGTAATATAAAACCTATCATTTTGTAAAACTTTTTTGAACTTTATGAAATCGCTAAAGCAATCAGACGACGTTCTGCACATAAAGGTTATACTCATACTCATACGACTTCCATTCCAGTTATTACTATGGAACCAACCCCAGTTGTTCAAAATTATGAGTTATAATGATATTTTGAATATATCCTTCTAGATAAACACCCAAAACAGAGTTATTTATAATGCAAACAAAGTGAAATATTAAAACTGAGTATTGATTTTGTAACCAATAATAAATAATGGACAATGGATATGTTAATTTACTCGTATGGCGTGAGCAATAAATTTTATGCATACTTAATTTAACCTTCCTATCCTCGCGCGTTGGTCTGTGAGACCGACGAAATATTATTTCGCATTTATTTTATATTCAAACAATGCACCGACTTAGAGCATTTTGCTAGCTTTATTATTTAATTAGGATTTAACTTGCGCGATTTACAAAGTATTACTTAATATTTCAGCTGTACCGCATTCGTAGTATATTAAAATCATTTGTTGATACGAGTAGCTTTACTTCAGTACGCTGAACAAGCTTGTGCAAGTACGGCGTGTGGGTGTATTTGGCGCCAATCGGTCCGTGAGACCGACGCGAGTATACGTGCAACAAGTTCATTTTTTGCAAAAATTAGCATGACCGACTTCACCCGTGTACAGAATCATTACATAGTATAAAACAAAGTTGTTTTCCGCTGTCTGTCCCCATGTATGCTTATATCTTTAAAACTACGCAACGGATTTTGATACAGTTTGTTTTAGTAGATAGAGTAATTCAAGAGAAATGTTTATATGCATCATACACCTGCGCGAAGCCGAGGCACATCGCTAGAACGCAAATATTATGCACGGATCGATGTAACATTTTTCACATTATTGTTGATTTATCAAAATTGGCTCAGCCCATTTTAATGAAATTTAAATGGGACTAATTTCGAAGTATACTCTTTTGAATAAAAAAAGAATTATTGAAATCGGACTACTATGAAAAAAGTTATGCGCGTCGAATTGTATACCTCCTCCGGTGGTTCGTCGGTCAACAACAAATGTGTATGAAATGTTTGTATGAATTACATTATTTGTGCATTTTTATAGTCTAAAATCTTGATAGCTACATCTCGAGTCTCAACGAATAAATAAATAAATAAATAAATATTTTGGGACATCTTACACAAGGTCTCTGACCCCAAACTAAGCAAAGCTTGTAATATGGCTGCCAGAGACTGATATACTACATATACATATTTTTAAATACATACTTATATAGATAGTAACTAAATAACACCCAGACACAGAGCAAACACTTATGTTCATCACATAAATATTTGCCCTGGGTGGGGATCGAACCCACGCCTCTTTGATCCAGAAGTTAGGGTCACTAACCACTGAGCCACCGAGGCAGTCTAAGGTATACTCGTAAAATAAGGTACTAAACTGATTTTTACTGAGTACAGATTTTAGTCAGTTTTTTCTACACTTGAACAAAAATTTGATATTTTTGAAGGCTGTTACGCTAAAATAATAAATCATTTGTACAGTTGTTATAACAATACAATTTGTGCTTTACTAGAAATATTATAATAATAAATAATAAATAATTACTCTTGATAAGCCTTTTCCTGCACATCAGTGTGAGATCCCAGTAAATATTTATTCATTTATATCAAATTAGCACGGTAACAATAACCAATTACACTAATGATAAAGAAACAGCAAAGGTCAGTACAGTGGAAGAAGTTTCATGACTTCCAACTATAACGGTTTCGGTCTCATCTTATATTTGCTCGTCCGTGAAGCAATCTGTTTCATCGGCCAGATTTAATATCAAATGTAATGGCTGTAACCCAAACAAAAAAAAAATGTTTTGTTTGAAAATCTTGGAAAAAATGGATTTTTTGTTTTTTGTCATTGATGACTTTTTGAAATTACCGGAATCAATATGATGATTATTTTATTATTATTATTTGTTATGTAATTATTTGCTTTTGAAATGTGTGTTTAGATTAACTGGTACATACATTTCTTTAACTGAATCATCATAAACCTATGGTTAACAAAAATCTGTTTATAATATAGGTACACAGAATAGGTACACAGTAGGGTCAGGCTAGGCAAGTGCCTAGGCAAGTACCTAGGCAAGTGCCTAAGCAAGTGCTTAGACAAGTGCCTAGCCTGTTCCTCAGAAGAATGACAAGTAATAGAAACCTTGCTAAATTTTACTCAAATAATAACTTAATTACAGCTGTCTTATGCATATCTGATTATACAGAATACGCGGGAGTGACGATAATGATACGTCATCGATCCATTTCATTTGCCTAGCTGTTTGATCAAATGGTTAAACTATCATTCAGCCGGGCTAGTAAATAGTGTCAGAACGAGACAGCATTATGGCAAAGTAAATATCTATCACTTTTACACACTTCGAAACGAGTTTTTCGTGGCCTTTCGTGGTTGCATGCTTGACTAGCAGGCCGCTACTTAAAACATGTTAACTAAGAACCGCATGTAAATTTCATATGTTGGAATTAATGATTTGAGTATGATTGAACGGCTAAATAATCTAAATGGCTGCGCTGCGACATGTGTGCCTAATATGCATGCTAGTACCTTTCATGATAATACTAGCGATATAATTATATTTGAACAAAACGCTGGTGTTTATTTGGCTCATCAAAAGTCAAAATTTCTTTATTCCGTAGACACAATACTGGCACTTGGAATCGTCTAGTTACAATTTTTAAAAGTTCAACTTAATTAAATTTTTACTATAAATAAATAAGCACACTTTTTAAATTTTACCAAATCAGTATTTTTATACACATATTTATTTAAAGTCTTAAATTTAAGTTTTTTTACAATATTTATCAAATAAAAATAACAAAATACTATAAAAAAACCTAAACCTAGAGTGCCGCCGCCAGGACGACCGCCTTCTGTATCTGGCCCTTGACCCAACCGTCTAGCGAGATCCTCTTAAGATGGTGGTCGAGACTCTTCGCTATTAAGCCGTTTACCGAAACGACTATCGGGACAATGATCGTCGAGTCTACATCCCACATGGCGGTAACCTCGTGAGCCAAGTCAAGGTACTTGCTGAGCTTGTCCTTCTCGGCCTTCACGAGGTTCTCGTCATGTGGGATGGTGACGTCGACGAGCACAGCCTGGCGCTGGGACCGGTCGACCACCACGATATCAGGCCTATTGGCGACAATAGTCCTGTCCGTGATGATAGAGTGGTCCCAGTAGAGCAACGCACGACCATTCTCAAGAACTGGCGCCGGTGCGTACTTATAGTACGGCACCTCAGACTCGACAAGGCCGTATCGAAGAGCAAGTTGCTGATGGATTATCCTGGCTAATTGGTTATGCCTGTGCAAGTACTAGCCGTTGGCAAGATGAGAACAACTGGAAGTAATATGCCTGAGTGACTCTCCGGGACGGTGGCATGCTCGACAAAAGTCGACCGTACCGTCCTTCAGGATATACTTCCGGTAGTTGTTCGTCAAGACAACTTCGTCCGCAATTGCACCGGCAAAACCTTCGGTTTCCCCAAAGAGGTCACCGAAGCGCAGCCAGGCCACCGAAGCGAGCAGGTCCACATCGGGTCCTGTTAGGGCCCGATAGAACCGCCCGTGCAGCTCCTTGCTCCTCCATACCGCCTTGCGATCATCGATGCTGAGCACCGATGGCTTGCGCCAGTTCTCATTCGCCAAGGAGAGCGGGGTGAGGCCTCTGTCAACTGCCACCACATCGCAATGCATCCCATGCTCCCTGTTTCGGAAATAATCCCGGAGACTGTACACTTCGCAGTTGTGGAGGTCCTTGGCGTTTAAAAAGCCTCGGCCACCACACTTCCGCGGAATGTACAGTCTCATGACAGATGAGCGCGGGTGTAGCATGCGGTGCAAAGTGAGCAGTCGACGGACCCTCCTATCCAGGGCGTCCAGCTCAGTCTGAGTCCACCTCAGTATGCCAAAGGAGTACATCAGCAGCGGCATCACCCAACCGTTGAAGGCGCGCACTTTGTTGCCGCCGGACAAAAGACTATTAAGTACTTTTGTCGGGCGACAAAAAAAGCGCTCCTTCACCGATTTCTTGATGTCCACTGCCGATATACCCAACGACTCTTACATACCGAGGTACTTGTAGGTCTCGGCTTCGGAGAGAGACCTGATAGTCATCGTCTCAGAAAGTTGTAGATTCGGAGAATCCACAACTTTCCCTCGCTGTACATGCATGACCGCACACTTATCTACACTGAACTCCATTCTGATGGCGCTACTAAAAACTTCAGTGGTCTTTAGCAACTCCACCAGGTCTCGGTATTTTGGTGCAAACATTATTATTATATTAGCATCATTATTATTATAATCATCGTGTTAGCATTGCCATTCAGCGTGGCAATGCTGCCAACATGCTGGGCACGCTGTTAACCGGCAGTGGGCTTGAGCATTTGGATTATCTTCCGACCTTCAAGGGTCTGTGGATGATCCAATTACTTGTTATGTAGTAGTAGTTTATGTAGTTTTAGATTACGTAAGTATTGCATTTAGTGGTAGTTAATAAAAGCACTTGCTCTCCTTTAGTTATAAGCAAATTAATCAAAAGCTCAGTCATAAACAACATTTACAAGATATATTTTTAAAATTTCAGGTAGAACATATGCCATGATGTCACTGAAGATTATTGTAGCGAAAACCTTGAAAAAAAATCATGTCACTTCAGATGCCAGCAAAATTGTTGAGGAAATAAATGTAGCAATAAGACCAAAATCAGGATACTACATTACCTTGGCTCCAAGAACTGCGTGAGAGAAGAGAATAAGAAGAGAAGAGATATGCGTGAAAATTTGATCTATGGCTCAATTTGTATTAAAAATGAAGCTGAACTGAATATTCAATATTAAATCGCTATATTGCACAACAAATTGATACATACATCTCTTAGTCTCATTTATAACGTTTATGTAAACTTAGAATTACATATTTATTGGTTTTAGGGTATCGCAATTTAATTATACACTAAGGTGGGCAGTGGGAACAGTTAGGTCATTCAGTTAGTTTTGTTTCAGCCATAGGACGTCTACTGCTGGAAATAGGCCTCCCCTAAAGATCTCCAATAAGACCGGTTGGTAGCGGCTTGCATCAAGCGCGATCCTGTGGTCTTAATGAGGTCATCCGTCCACCTTGTGGGTGGACGTCTTACACTGCTCTTTCCGGTACGTGGTCTCCACTTGAAAACTTTTCGACCCCATCGATCATTAGTCCTCCGCGCTATGTGCCCTGCCCATTGCCTCTACAACCCGCCAATCCGCTGGGTTATGTCGGTAACCTTGTTTCTTCTACGGATCTCCTCATTTCTGATTCTATCTCGCAGAGAAACTCCGAGCATAGCCCTCTCCATGGCTCGTTGGGCTACTTGTAGGTTACTAATAAACCTCATAGTGAGAGATCATGTTTCTGTGCCATAAGTCATCACTGGCAACACACACTGGTCGAAAACTTTCGACTTGAGGCACTGAGGTATGTCGGATAACAAGACGTTACGCAATTTTCCGAACAGTGCCCAATCGAGTTGGATTCAGCGATTGGCCTCTTACTTAAAGTCGGACCTACCTAACTGAACTACTTGACCTCGGTAGACTTATGAATCAACCACTTCAAGAACCAAGTTCCCAACTGAAATAGGGGTGGGTACAACATTGGAATTACACATGACCTTTGTCTTGTCCATGTTCGTTTTAAGATCCACCTGTTAAGAGACTCTATTTAGACCTTCGAGCATCGTGCTGAGTTCCTCCATCGACTTTTTCATGACTACGATATCGTCGGCAAACCGAAGGTGAGTGAGGTATTCACCATTGATGTTGATGCCGAATCCCTTCTATTCCAGGAGCTTAAAGGCGTTCTCCAGAGTAGCAGTTAACAGTTTCGGAGATATAACATCTCCGTGACTCGTAAGTCACGGAGATGTTATATCTCCGTGGTTCGTCGGTCAATTCGTTCGATTTTCCAGTGTTATCTTGTAGAAATACATTTTCTTTCAGCATCTGTACCTACGGCATTTGATTTTCACATAACGCATTCCTGCTCACAATGACATCTGTACCAGCCTTTTTAATAGTCCACTGCAGGACGTAGGCCTACCCACGAAGGGTGATTGGACCGATTTGGGCCATATCCACCACGCTGGCCCAGTGCGGGTTGTTGGATTCACATACGCCATCGAATTTCTTCTACGATCGCATTCGCTATTCAATGTTTTCGATTTATATGTTAAATAAACAGTTAAAAAGTGCAAAAACTAATGATTGTGATGTTTAAGTGTCGTGCAACGAGAAAAATAAGTGTTGTATGTAAGTAGTTACGCTACAATAAATCGCGCACTAAAATTACGAGATAAATAAATACCTCTTCATGCCGACGTTTCGGCCGAGTTGCATCGACCTTGATTGATGGGGAGGTATTTATTTATCTCGTAATTTTAGTGCGCGATTAGTCCCGTAGTATATAATGATAACATGAAATACACTATCCTATATTAAAAATTAAAAAACAGATATTTGAAATTGGTAAGTATTTATAAAATTCCCAATTTTCGGCTATCAGCTCAGATATTTTGAAACGTGTAAGTCGTATTATTATTTTTATTTGAGTTTTACATGTAAAATAATGTTTAATGACCTCACTACCCAATATTGTCCGTAAAATTAACATTTTATAAAAAGTATTTGATTTCAGATATCTCGCAAACAGTGAGATTTAGGATATGGTGTTTAATAGCCAAATCAGTCAGAAACGTAGTAAACTACACACGCTTAACGGGAATAGCTCGACTTAGCCTGCAACCCTGTATTTCGTTTGTTTTTATGTATAATCACGCATAACTTTTTTCATAGTAGTCCAATTTTAATAATTCTTTTTTTTTGGAAAGAATATACCTACTTTGAAATTTGCCCCATTAAAATTTTATTGAAATCGGCTTAGCGATCTTTGATAAATCAACAATAATGTGAAAATTGCTACATCGATCCGTGCGAATTCTGTACACGGGTGAAATCAGTCATGCTATTTTTGCATAAAATAATTATATTATTATGCCTATTCAATGCGGAGCTGACATAAAATTTCACGAGAACATAAAATTATAATGCATCAACATTATTTAATAACTTATGCTACAATATTAAATAGGTAAACGATATTCCTTCAGACTGATGGAAATATACCATAATAAATTCAACACCAGTTTTTAGACAACATTGTAACAATCTAAAAATACTACTACTAACTACTAGAGTATGTGCAAAAAGAGAACCGTCGCCGTCGTAGAGTTACGCAGAACTATCAATAAGATTTTAATCAGCAACCAAGGTATATTTCGGAGACAGGAACCTAAATAATACAAATAGAAATCATTAATTACAATTTATTGATTAAATATAAAATAAAATTTAACTTGATCTCTGCGACAGCTGTCAGAAAAATCACGCCTATGAAGTCCTGAATTTCTTAATAGTACAGACAGTACTTGTCAATGTCATACTTTATGGGCATGCCGATTAGTGATGAGCGACGA
Organism: Hypomecis punctinalis; assembly: GCA_949316475.1. Classification (NCBI taxonomy): domain Eukaryota; kingdom Metazoa; phylum Arthropoda; class Insecta; order Lepidoptera; family Geometridae; genus Hypomecis; species Hypomecis punctinalis. Next base: position 7,310,314 of record OX438816.1, read on the forward strand.
ATGATCGTGACTACAGAGTTTTAGATAGAGTTTTAATTAAAATATCGATAGTATATACTGACGATATTTTAAATAAAACTTAATTTATCATTAATTTTAGTGTATATTTTAATATCATAACATTTTTTACATGTGTAATTAAATTAAACCCAATTATATGTTACATTAGCATCGATAATAGTAAAAAACGTCGATAAATACTATCATAACATTATTTACATGTGTACATACTTGATCTTAAATTATAGTAAGTAAATAAAATCCAATTTCTCACCCTCAACTACTCATTCGATTTCATTACGACATTGTTTGAAAATCGATTTTTTTCACCACTATCTCAACTCTAAAAATGTCAATCTTCTATGTCAATGTCACTGTCGCAGAGATCAAGTAAAATTTTATAGAGTATAAAAATGGAACGATTACAACCAAAAATACGAAATTATTTTCCAAGCTCAAAACTACAATAATCTGACATTCCTCTTTTTTTTTAATAGCAATTTTCACTATCAGCGTACGTTTCAAGTTACGCAATATTTTGGCGATGATGAAGCTCTTGTCTTGTCATCAGCTCATGTAATTATTATTTTAACACAAGTTTCAGCTAAAATGAATTAATATTAACGTTTTATTGGAATAAGTAAATAACAATAAATTAACTTGGTTGTTTTAACCGTTTAGCCATGTCAGAGGCCTTCAGGCGGCCTAAAAACTCTGACACCAGGGCTAGCCACCCGGCCTATACGAACTTACTTACTTACTTTATTGGAATAAGTTATTTACCACTTCAAAATTGTATAGGTTTATTTTTTTTTTAAATGAGATTGTATGAATGTACGTCGACAGGAACGACAAAGCAAAGTTTCTTATCACTAGCGCCACTTTGAACTAGTTTATAATTTAAATATTTGGCGCTAAAATTCAAACGACCGTCATATAATAGATTGATTAATTCATTAGATTATGTCTAATAATTTATTGATAAAAGGCCAGTAAGTAAGTAAGTTCATATAGGCCGGGAGGCGAGACCTGGTGTCAGTTTTTAGGCCGCCTAAAGGCCTCTGACATGGCTAAACGGTTAAAACAACCAGGACCTACAATTTAACGTGTTATCCGAGCCACGGTAGCGCTCAATTAGAAAATGCCACCCGGTAAAATACAGAAAATCGTCCGTGACGACCACATATACTACTTGGTAGACGCGAGTCTACTGATGAAAACCGAATTGGTGTCTACCAAGTATCGAACACTTTTAGTTGTAGGTACTAGCAATGACAGAGCAGGGGTGCGTTTACGCATTCCAGATAATTTTTATGCTGGAGAAAAATGATTCTGTGTATCGTCCATGAACGGAGTCATAGCTCTAGACCAATCATAGCCCTTAAATCTATTATAAACCAATAACATCTGTCAATCTCTGGAACCATCTGTCAAATTCGATTCGATGACAACTTGCTGACCAATCAGAGACAAGATAAAATTTATCTACCTAAAAACCTCGATCAAACTTATACTGACGGGAGTGGGTGAACGGGGTAGATGAATTTTTTGGTCGGAACAATTTTTAGTAGTTCGCCAGACGGGGCATCCGTCTGGCGAACTAAACGGGTGACTCAGGTTTTACCGGGTTAATTTTAATCTTAGTCTGGAGTGCGTGAACGCACCCCAGTGTAGTCAACGTAACAAAATTAGTAAAATGGCACACGGGCGACCTCACCTATGACGCTTCTTATTTTGCACAAGCCCCACACAATATGTACTACAAGATAAATATAAAACATGTTATGTTATAAAAATCTCGTTTGATGGTGGGTAATAGAATAAATTAATCGTTTAAGTTAGTTTAAGCGGTTTCTTATGATTCGCATGGTATTCATATTAGTTCCTGTCTGAGAAATAGGACGTTCTTCAAGATATACACATTTTTTTAAATTATTATTATCATCAATTTGCTTTGTAATTCAGTAGTTGTGTCAATAGGCAGTTAGTTTCATATTTGGCAATACGTTCCGGTGCCAAGTTTTTTTTTATAGTGGTTTAAAAGAAATCTGGGATTCTTATAGATTGTCTAAAATGTATTCGTATATATTAGCTTTGATTTTGTGTTGCGTTTATGTGATTTGGAGGCTCTGGTTCAATAATTCGCATCTAGATCCTCCTCTACTGTCTGGATGGTTACCAATTGTAGGCCATGGTTATAAGATAATGGGAAATAGCCAACGTAAGTATTTTTTGTTTTCTTATTTTTCATCATTATTATTTTTTAGGGTTCCGTACCTCAAAAGGAAAAAACGGAACCCTTATAGGATCACTTTGTTGTCCGAACAGAAAGTTGTCAGTTGTCAGAAAGCTAATTAGTAACTAGTTATTATAGAAAATGCATTGGATGATACATACATTTAGGCGCCAACAAGTTTAGCACTTTTCTCGTGGAAGTGACGTAACGACCCCCACTCCCAAACTTTAACCACGTTTATCTTTGTCATTTATTGTTTAATTGACAAAAGAAAAAATACGTGTCTAATGATTTTTTACCCAGTCATAGTGCTTATTGTGCCGAGCCATGTTAAGTCTAGTACCAGAAACACCAGAGTACTAGTCAGTCCAGGGAAAAAAATTGTCTCATGAAAAAATAATTAACAATTATTATTTATTCGTTAAATTCGTTGCAACATATTTAAAAAAAAATACTTTATGAAATGTTATTTAAGTTTTGTTAATAGCTTTAACGGGCAAAAGTGCCTTTATTAACTACAAAAATATACAATACTACTTTATATGCTAAAACTACCTACACTACTACTACATAGAAAGCAATTGGATTATCCACAGACCCTTAAAGGTCTAAAGATCATCCAAATGCTCAAGCCCACTGCCAGTTGACAGGGTGTCCAGCATGCTGGCAGCTTTGCCACGCTGATAGGCAAAGCAGACGTATGCATGTAGGTACAGCATAGTATTTTATAGTATAATTCATTTATCGTCATCAATTGTAATTCGTCATTACATTTCTGAGGAGAAAATATTACGGATTGATTGCATTTTTGACCACCGGAGGAGGTGTACAATTCGATGCGTACCTATATATATATATAATAGGTACGCATCGAATTGTACACCTCCTCCATCCTCATCCATATATATATATATATATATTCGATGCGACTTATATATATATATACCTATATTTCGTATATATATATATACGAAAAATACTTATATATATATATATATATATATATATATATATATATATATATATATATATTTATGTATAACCACGCATAACTTTTTTTATAGTAGTCCGATTTCAATATTTTTTTTATTGGAAATAGTATACTTCGAAATTGGTCCCATTTAAATTTTATCGAAATTGGCTGAGCCATTTTTGATAAATCAACAATAATGTGAAAAATTCTACATCGATCCGTGCATAATATTTGCGTTCTAGCGATGCGCCCCGGCTTCGCACATAATTATAAACATTTCTCTTGAATTACTCTATCTATTAAAATAAACTGCATCAAAATCCGTTGCGTAGTTTTAAAGATATAAGCATACATGGGGACAGACAGCGGAAAGAGACTTTGTTTTATACTATGTAATGATTCTGTACACGGGTGAAGTCGATCATGCTATTTTTTGCAAAAAATAATTATAACTGATATTTTAATGATTTCACAATAATTAAAACTTCTTTCAGAATTTTTTTTTTCAATAATACTAAACATAGCTCGGTAGGGATAAGTGCACTACACAAATGGTCAGTGCACCTATCCCTACTGGTAGAACTAAATCTACAAAAAGTGCACTTATCCTTACCAGGGGGGATAGCTCGGTAGGGATAAGTGTACCAGCCGACTAATTTGACATACCTGCCCAGTTGAATCAGTTAGATACCTCTATTATTTTCCCTATTATTTAAACGTCTTATTTATTTGTGCTTTCAGAAATGTTCAAAGCAATTGTGCAGATGACAGAAGAGTGTGCGGAAAAAGGTGGAGTAGCGACATTCTTTTTGGGGCCCAGAAAAGTATATGGTAAGTACATAATGGTCACTAAAATAAGTTTGCATAAGCCCTGCTTCTCAAAATCCATCCATCCATCTATCAGCCAAAGGACGTCCACTGCTGGACATAGGCCTCCCCTATGGATCTCCAATAAGACCGGTTGGAAGCGGCTTGCATCCAGCGCGATCCTGCGGTCTTAATGAGGTCATCCGTCCACCTTGTGGGTGGACGTCCTACGCTGCGCTTGCCGGTACGTGGTCTCCATTTGAGAACTTTTCGACTCCACCGGTCATCAGTCCTCCGCGCTATGTGCCTTGCCCATTGCCATAACTTGCTAATCCGCTGGGCTATGTTGGTAACTTTGGTTCTTCTACGGATCTCCTCATTCCTGATTCGATCCCGCAGAGAGACTCCGAGCATAGCCCTCTCCATAGCTCGTTGGGCTACATGGAGCTTACTAATAAGGCCCATAGTGAGAGACCACGTTTCTGTGCCATAAGTCATCACTGGCAACACACACTGGTCGAAAACTTTCGACTTGAGGCACTTGAGGCTTCTCAAAATAATGACAAGGAATAGAAACACTTAGGTATAATAATAATAATAGGATATATTTAGGTACTATCTATATAAGCATGTATTTAAAAATATGTCTATGTAGTATGGCAGCCATATCACAAGCTTTGCTTAGTTTGGGGTCAGAGACTGTGTGTAAGATGTCCTCTAATATTAATATATTATTTACTCTAATAAAAACTACGTTACCAGTTGTCTTATTCATATCTAGTTATACTGCATACGCGAGAGTGAGTGGAACAAAAAAAACATCGTTTGTCGGCATATGTCAAAATCACAAGTTGGAATGTAAAATGGTTAAAAATTTGTTTCCATTTTATCTTTTTTATGATCGGAAATTAAAAATTAAAATTAAATATTACCTACTGCTACCTTTTTGAATTTGGACAGCCGAGTTAGCTCAATGCTAGTTTGTGAATCCGTTCGAAATTACGAAGTTCGGGTGTATGTGCATCTTTTTCTAACACCTTTTATATTTCATATTCAAAGTGGGACGAATTGATGTATATATATCTCTTGCTATTTTAGTATGTTTTCTATTACTTTAGTTCTAATTCTGCGATATTATTACTTTACTGATGTTTACAGGTGTGACAGATGCTGATGACGTCATGACAATACTGAACACCTGTCTTCAAAGGCACTTTTTCTTCAACTTCGCTAAACCACTTCTTGGAGACGGACTGCTTACTGCAGATGGTAAGAAGTTGTTGTGTCTTTGCTCTTGAAAAATCTAAACGAACAAATAAAAAACCGGACAAGTGCCAGGCTCGCACCGTACAAATCCAGAAAATTTCACTTAATTGGGAAGTAAGTAGTTAAAATCTCTATACCATAATCATCGACAAAAAAGTTTTTTTTTTTCACTTTTTTCGTCATACATTGAAAATAACACATTGTCAAGATAATTAAAAACCTGTTTTAGCACGTAAAGGTCTTTTATAATGATGATGACATGATACGATATAATCACTTTGAATTTTGAACCCAATTTAGGCCCTTTTTTTTGTGGTTTAAATAAAAATGTACAGTTTTCAGATTTATTCCTACTCTGAGGCAATGCTTCTCACCAAATTTCATAGTTCTATATCAACGGGAAGTACCCTGTAGGATTTGATTTTTTGAGTGTCGAAATATGTGTTTTTTACGACATAAACTGCTGTAACTTTTTATACGATAACTGAGAAGTTTTTCTTTTACACAACTGCAAGAGACCATAGATACACGTATACAGTTTAAATTTAACTCGCTATCTTTTCGCGTTCCCGAGATAAGGAGTCTTGACATACACACATACGGACAGATGAACAGACGGAAAACAAAGTGATCCTATAAGGGTTCCGTTTTTTTTTCCTTTTGAGGTACGGAACCCTAAAAAGTAACTAATTAAAAATAACAAGTAATAAGTAAGGATATGAAACTGCATAAAAATTACCGAACAAAAGTAGCTGGGCAAGTCGTGATCAGCGTTTTCAGTTGGACATTTTTCTAGCAAGCGAATACGTGCGTGAACTATTCCATGCTCTCTTTCTGGAATGCTTCAATAATTAAATCATTTGAATGACTGAATGTAATTTTAGGTACGTAAATAGTTTTGCCCTGATGCCGGGGCAGTAGAATGCGGCATCGGTATCCCCTGCCTGTAGTAAGAGCCTACTAAAAGGGGACTCTTGGGCTCATGGGTGGTCAGAGTTGGGGCTCTGGCCATCCACTCAAGCAGGCCCGAGAAGGACGGCAGCGTGTGTAGCAACGCTGTCGTAAGGAACAGTACAAGGTTATCACCAGTGTAGTCGTTTAAAGTGCTGGGAGCACCGGTGCGTTCCTTTGGAGATCCCGAAGCTTTTAAGAAGGCACAAAGGCTGGCCACCGAGGGGGTTTTAGTGGATACTATCCCACATAACCCGACTGCACCCCAAAGCGGTCGGGCATCTTTAGAAGATTTCCCCCTCGTAAAAAAAGTTACGTAAATGGTCACGTCGTGGCCGAGTGGGAGCGGGAGCGAGCGTTGAAATACTGTTGTTCTGCGAGCGGGAGTGCTGATAGTGGTTGACATACTATTTTTTCGAGCGGTTCAATTATAACGTCCCTAAATTTAACCCAAGCAGCAAAGATGACAATTTATATCATCATTATGAACAACTTCTACGGACATATGCAGGTTGCCTCACGATGTTTTCCTTCACCGAAAAGCCAGTGCTGCGAAATTCCGTACATAAGTTCCAAAGAACTCATTGGTACGGGACCGGGATTTGAACCCTCACGATTGTAAGGCGGGTGTCACTACCTCTAAGCCACCACGGCTTCCTAGGTGAAGAGTCAACGCCTTTAAATCCTGTTATGTCAGTAACGACATAAAATTAAGTATAGAGAAGTAATTTATGATGTAGGTTTTAAAATTATTCAAATATTACCGGTTTATATTATTTATTTAAATTTTTAAACATGTTCCGGTTGACAAATCGTGTCCTAAACCAGTTTGAGTAGTAGGAATCAGAGAATCACACGTGTTGTCGCACTCACGTTTAGTTTCCTATAATTTGTTTTACGAAGTAGAATTTCAAAGTTAGAAACCTGATTACTTAACGGCTTTTCAACCGCCAGAATGTGGAACTGAGTCTGTCTTCCCGCTTGAGTACAATGTAGCCTAGGTGTCTTCATATCACGATTAAATAGGTATCTTCTACGTAGTCATATTAGCAATTTAGAATATTTCTGTTTCATTTTCACTTTAGGCATTCGATAGAGAGACCACTTTTTACGTTGCTATAATAATAAATTTACGATGAAATTCATAATTCATAATTGGGCCTATTGAATTTCTAAAATTTCTCTGTAGTACAATTATTGTTTAATTTTATGGAACACGTTAAAAAAGTTGCTTTTGATATTATCTTTGTTTTCCTGGGTTTATCCACACAAAATTTATTCATGCATCATTTTATTTTTCTAACTACAATTTACAATTATTATTTCTCGCGAAAAAGGGTAAAACCGCCTTTCATCGAGTACAAAATTCGAATACTTCACTCGAATTGTTTACATTATTGTTGATTTTTCAAAAACGGCTCAGCCGATTTCTGTTAAGTTTTAAATGGGGAGTGGCTAAAGTTAAAGTGGCTCTGCTGGAGAGTATGCTCCGCAGCAGAGCCAATCCGAACATGTATTCAGGAAAGATAAATGCGACTGTTTTATAGTTAGGGTCATGTGATGTACCTAGGGACATTTTAAATTTCTTCATTTTTGAGTTGACATATCTCTGAACATTATAAAGATTATTTAACGAAAGTTACTATAGTTCGTAGAGCATTTCATCGCTAATGATTAAGTTATTTTTTGGGTGCTATATCAATGCTAGATTAATTTTTATTAAAGGGCAAATAAAAATGGAGGTTTTTGTCCGAAGGTACGTTACACGTATGTACCTTGGGACAAACCTGTATCACCTGTATGTACCTTGGGACACAATTAATTTTGACTATATTTTCTAGCAAAAGCTTTTTTCATTGTCGCAAATTACTATTTTCACTTCATAATGTGGTATGAATGAAATTTAAATCAGGCTCAGAACCACTCTGGATAGTGTTCACATAACTGTGTAAAGTTGTTTTTTTCAACCCGAATTATAATAAAAAATAATAATAAAATAAATTATTACGTATTACAACATGTGGAGGTACTTACAAACAATCTTAAAAATAAGGTGCGGTGGATAGTCGCAAAAGTACCTTTAAAATATTTGGACCTTACACTAGGTCTCGTAAGAGCCTGTATAGCAGGGTACATTTTTCTGTTGGTCTTTTGACCGCTAAAGTAACCTAATTTGAACACAGATACTTAACACAAATTAAAAAAAAAAAAAAAAAAAAAAAAACTAATAGTTACCTACTAATAATTACAAGTTATCACTTTGTATATTGTTAATTTCTAACAAGCTTAATTTATAATAATAAATTCTTTGCTACACGTCTTATTTTTCCTCTCTTAATTTTTTTAACTTTTTTTTACAACGTCCCGAGCTTATTGCATCTTTCTTTATCTTAGTTTTGCTCCGTGGCACTATTAATAACTAATACATGTGGTTACTAAGAAGTGTTCATAGATTAAAATGTTCCAAGGTACAAACAAAATTATGTCCTAAGGTACAAAAACAGCCATGTTAAAGCAAACTAAATAATCTTAATTTTCATGTTAGGAAACTGCTTTGAAAGAAAATAGCAGATTAAAGTATACATGATTTAGATTTATAAATTAAGAGCATCTATGAAATGTAAAACTACTCAAATATATCTAAAAAGTTTCGACTCTAAAAAATTTTAAACTGTTCTCAAAATTCACTAGAAGCCTAGTCTTAGAGACTTACTAGTCTTGCTAATTTACTCGTATAAATATACTACGCAAAGGTTATGATTTAACTTATTACCATCGCTAGTTTTCAAATATAACGAATGTCTCTAGGTACAATCGTCCCAAGGTACAACACATGACCCTACTATTTTATTTATTTGTAAGAACATTGTACATAGTGTTGCAATAAACGTTTTCTGATTTCTGATTAGTATGGATCGATCAGAGTAGCCTGCTGCATTTATTTAGCTACGAAATTGTATCTTAAACGATGTATCGCCTTACCACCAAAGATTAGGAAACGAAACAAACGAAATTTTTTTTAAAAGAAATCTAAAAGCGATTCTCTTATCTAAAAGCTATTACTCAATACAAGACTTCCTAGACGAAAAACGTTTCGACACCGCAAACTAGTAAATGTAAAATAAGACATAATACTTAGCTTACGTTCCCATCACCTTAGTGTTTAAGTTAATTGCAATACCCTAATACAGGGTCCATAAGTATGTAACTCTAGGTTTATTTAAATGATACATTTATAAATTAGACTATGAGAATAATTATGTATTTATGGTGCAATAAAAACGATTGAATTGAATTGAATTGATTTGAGCACGCTTTAAACACTTCTTGACCGTGTAATTTGTATTATTAAACAATTTTGTGGTAAGACGGTTTATTTTCAAAATTGTGTTTGAAAATTTTTCAAAATTTGTCTTTGATTATTTTTTGCAGTCAACATTTGGAAAAAAAATCGTAAGCTGCTGAACCCAGCGTTCAACCAACAGGTTTTGGACGGGTTTATTGAAACTTTTAACGTTCAAGCCCATAAACTGGTCAATGAATATGCTAATCACGTTGGCAAACCGTTTGATCAAGAAAAGTTAATGAGGATCAATAACTTGGAAATGATATGTGGTAAGTTATTTTTAACTTTTTTGTTTTTAGGGTTCCCTACCCTAATGGTAAAAACGGGACCCTATTAATAAGACTCCGTCGTCCGTCTGTGTGTCAAAGAGCTGTATATGAACCGTGATATACAATGTGTTTGTCTACCGGTGTCGGAGCTTTAAGCGGTGACATCTATGGCAAATTATGAACAAATTTTACTATGAGACCAACTCTGAAAACTTAAAAAAAAAACTCCTGCTCTATTCAATTTTTTATAAGAGTTTGTACAAAAAGTATGGAATAGCTGTTTTTTTATGCATTTTCAGAGTAAATCCCACAGTAAAATTTATTCAAAATTTGCCATAGATGTCACCGATTAAGGCTCCGACACCGGTAGACAAACACATTGTATAGACAATTGAAATTTTCACACATTATGTATTTCTGTTGCCGCTATGACAACAAATACAAAAAAACAAAATAAATTAATTTTTAAAGAAGCTTCCGCAAATACAGCAGATATAATTTTTTGCTTCATATTAACGACGATAATAGATATATCATACGCTTGAAATATTCTCAGTATATTTAGTTGTATACTAGCTTTTACCCGCGGCTTCGCCCGCGATATAATTTAGTTTATGTTTATCTTGTCAAAAAATATGGTAACTAAAACAGTAAGTGCGCCACAAAATATTAGCCCCAATTCAATGTGAAACGGTATACAAATATTGTAGCAAATAATCATTTCAAACCCAAAAAACAGCCAATCTCAACTAATTTGTTTCGTCATCGTTATCATCCGCAGCTTTTTTTGACCCACTGTTGGGTATAGGCCTCTCTCTTGCAGTGCCATCTACCTCGGTTCTTTGCCGGTCGTGACCAGGCTCGACCGGCGGTATTGATGATATCGTCGAGATAGTCGTTGTTGCCTTGTTGCCGCGCCGCACATAACTGAGCGCTATCACCTATTCAAGTACCCTAGTTGACCAGCTTGGTCACCACCGTCTTTCTTGGTCAAGAAGCGCTGGTCGAATTGCTTGCCACGCCATTGTGAACGATGTCATACGCAGGGCTTTTGCGACCGCCAATTTCGCAGCCGTACTCGAACCGAATGGGTTTGCGCGTGGTGATGGCCAAAGGCCTGACGGTATGAAGCTGGTCCCATGAAAGTGTAGACGGCCCTTAGTATGGGACGCGACTTGTGTCGATACTTTGGCGCCGTCAGCGGAGCAGCACAAACGGCGCAAATATGCTAACCTCGGCAGTGGTTACATATTTGAGCCGTTTGAAATTTAGACATTGTGCGCTTGTTGGCCGGGAGCTCATCTTGTTTTCAAAAGTATTTCTGAGCGTCTGGTGTACCCGCCGCGTGACCAAAATGCTGGTGTTTATTTGGCTCAACATATAAGCAGCATTGCCAAGCTGATTGGCAATGCTGCCAGCATGTTGGGCACGCTGATAACTGGCAGTGGGCTTGAGCATTAAGAATATCTTTAGACCTTCAAGGGTCTGTGGATGATCCAATTGCTTGTTATGTAGTAGTAGTTTATGAAGTTTTACATTATAAGTCTGTATTTAGTGGTAGTTAATAAAGGCACTTGCTCTATAAAAAAATCAAGTACCTTGCACCTTGTTGTCACTATTCAAACCTAACCCGATATCAAAATACCTTATACTTATAAATGCTTCTGTTGATTAAGATAAGGTTAGAGTATGCCCGCCCATAGGTTCCCGCCTTGTCGTGGCAGGAGAACTTAGTAGCCGAGGCTTATGGGCGGCGCGGGAATCCCAGGTAGAGCCAGAGAAGCGGCTCTACCTGGGATGGGTTTTTTCTGAGACAGCTGAGAAGGCGGCGCTCGAGGTCTCCCGATTCTTTTTGGTCTTTTCCCCCGAGGCAGTTTAGAAGTTTGCACTCGAGATTGGGCCGCTTTTCTGGGGTTTTTAGATATAGCAGCTGAGAGGCTGGCCGGCAAGTTGCGTGCCTCATGAGGAGTGCCGCAACTGAGCCAGGCTGCACTTTTATCACTGTTCAATCCTAACCAAACCAACAGAAATGTATGTTCGTGTCAAGGTCACAACTCAGAATCAAGGTTAATAACCTTAGTGTCAAGATATACATACTCATGCCATACTACTTTTAAAAATCAAGTCGATCCGTTTCTTCGTATATTAGCATGGATTCTGTACCATAAAGGTAGAATAAAGAAATATGTTTAACCTCTAATGGTAGTATATTTAAAAATATTTTTAATGTCAGACGAAATGACGGCCCAGTATTAAACGTCATTGTAATATGTAGCATGGCAAAGGGAAAACTATTTTGTCCAATTTTAATGTCAGTTGTCATTGTCAATTCATACTTTATTTCCTCTTCGAGGAGCTATAATGGTGGAAAGACTATTTGTCCCTTTGCTATGCTAAGCGAGACATTTATAAAAGTCTGCAGTCAATGTATGTCACCTGTCATCTAATTACGTTTTGTGAATCCATGTTACGCCCAATCAACCCAATTATGAACGCGCCATTGTAAATTTAATAGCAACGTAAAAAAGTGTTCTCTCTATCGAATGCCGAAAGTGAAAAAGAATCAGAAATAGTCTAATTAACTGTTATAATTACGATGGTGTCTTCAAAATTGGGCCTTTTTGCGTCGTTGTGTTAGGCGCCAGTTTCGCTAACGCAAGATTTTGTCCTATCCTACGGGAATTATGCAATTTTCGGGATAAAATGTAGCCTATGTCCTTTCTCAGGCTCTAGACTATCTGTGTACCAAATTTCATTGAGATTGGTTCATTAGTTTTGGCGTGAAAGCGCTACAGACAGACAGACAGACAGACAGATAGACAGACAAACAGAGTTACTTTTGCATTTATAATATTAGTAAGAATAATATATTATCAGTATGATGATATACACCAGTCTCGATAATTTATGCAACCAAAAAAAATAATAGTAGGATGAAACCCATTAGAAAAGGAGGGGAATATTATAAAAATAAAAGGAAAAATAATTTACGGGCGATCTGAGTTCGGGAAGGGGTTGAGGGGGGGGGTTTTAAGGGGAAAAAACGGTTTTTCTCGATTTCCGGCAAAACTAAAAGTCCTATCGAAAAAAGTCAAATAGCAAAGTTGTAGGTAATAAAAAGATCTAAAACTTTTTTATTGACACTTTTTTCACATAACCTCAAAATTTATGTGAAAAATCCAAAAAACCGAGTTTTTGGTTTTTTATTTTTATCTTTTACAATAATATTTTTTTTTTAACAAAATTTGGTGAAAACTTACCTTTTTATGTCCCAAATATGCTGTAATTTATTTGATTAAAAATATTAATTTTTTTCACCTTATTTTGAATGAATATCGAAAAAACACCCTAATTTTCAATCGAAAATTCAACCGTCAAAATATCAGTTTTTTTCAAAAAATTGGTATGTTTTCTGTTTATTGAAATCTCTACTTTCCGATGGTGGAAAAAAATATATATGTTACTATAGTAAATCTTCTCAGAAAATGCAAAAAATCGAAAATAAATATTAAAGAAATAAATGTCAAAATGTACAAAAAATATATTATAAATCTATTAAAAATGTATAATATGTATATAGAAATCGGCCAAAAGTTTGTTATTAAAAATATATTTACGATATATATTTTATATATTTTTTATAGATTTTTAATATATTTTTTATGTATTTTGAAATATTTTTTTTTCATGGGATTAACTAAATTTGTTTGTCTCAAATTAAGGAGATTATTATTTTTCTATCTTGTACTAAAATATCATTTAATTTCAATCTTTAGGTTATGTTACGTTAAGCATACTATTTTTTAAAGTAAATATTACGATTTTTATGTTGGAGTTGATTGATACAGATATAAATATGAAGCATGATGCGTAGGAAGGTAAATACTATCTCTATCAATCAACTGAAACATAAAAATCGTAATATTTTCTTTAAAAAATAGTATGCTTAACGTAACATAACCTAAAGATTGAAATTAAATGATATTTTAGTACAAGATAGAAAAATAATAATCTCCTTAATTTTAGACAAACAAATTTAGTTAATCCCATGAAAAAAAAATATTTCAAAATACATAAAAAATATATTAAAAATCTATAAAAAATATATAAAATATATATCGTAAATATATTTTTAATAACAAACTTTTGGCCGATTTCTATATATATTTTATACATTTTTAATAGATTTATAATATATTTTTAGTACATTTTGACATTTATTTCTTTAATATTTATTTTCGATTTTTTGCATTTTCTGAGAAGATTTACTATAGTAACATATATATTTTTTTCACCATCGGAAAGTAGAGATTTCAACAAACAGAAAACATACCAACTTTTTGAAAAAAGCTGATATTTTGACGGTTGAATTTTCGATTGAAAATTAGGGTGTTTTTTCGATATTCATTCAAAATAAGGTGAAAAAAATTAATATTTTTAATCAAATAAATTACAGCGTATTTGGGACATAAAAAGGTAAGTTTTCACCAAATTTTGTTAAAAAAAAATTATTATTGTAAAAGATAAAAATAAAAAACCAAAAACTCGGTTTTTTGGATTTTTCACATAAATTTTGAGGTTATGTGAAAAAAGTGTCAATACAAAAGTTTTACATCTTTTTACTACCTACAACTTTGCCATTTGACTTTTTTCGATAGGACTTTTAGTTTTGCCGGAAATCGAGAAAAACCGTTTTTTCCCCTTAAAACCCCCCCCTCATCCCCTTCCCGACCTCAGATCGCCCGTAAATTATTTTTCCTTTTATTTTTATAATATTCCCCTCCTTTTCTAATGGGTTTCATCCTACTATTATTTTTTTTCAATCTTTATTATTTTTAAAGGTTCTACTCTGGCCTAATATCCAAGGACTGCTCATCGATTGATTTGACAGATATTCGATCGACAGTTGTTTATTTTGACATTCTTGCAGCGCACGCTAGAGTAGCTCGCAGATGGCAGAATTTTCCTACTTACTCAACATTTATCGTTATATTTTGGACAATTCACAAAATATCTTTATAAAATGTAGCCTATGTGTTATTCTGATGTATAAGCTATATTATTGCAAAGTTTCATCTCAATCCGTTCAGTAGTTTTTGCGTGAAAGAGTAACAAACATCCATACATCCATCCATCCATCCATCCATCCATCCATCCTCACAAACTTTCACGTTTATAATATTAGTAGGAATAATATATTATCAGTATGATGATATCCAAGGACTGCTCATCGATTGATTTGACAGATATTCGATCGACAGTTGTTTATTTTGACATTCTTGCAGCGCACGCTAGAGTAGCTCGCAGATGGCAGAATTTTCCTACTTACTCAACATTTATCGTTATATTTTGGACAATTCACAAAATATCTTTATAAAATGTAGCCTATGTGTTATTCTGATGTATAAGCTATATTATTGCAAAGTTTCATCTCAATCCGTTCAGTAGTTTTTGCGTGAAAGAGTAACAAACATCCATACATCCAGTAGTTTCGCCAAAACTTGTCGACGCTGCTGGTGACAAGAAGGCTGGCTCATTCCTCGCGCAGAGAATTTCTTTAGCAATTCAGCGCGGGAATGCAGCCAGCGTTCTTGGCCCCCTTTCACAAGGACACAATCTTTATTTCGATTTTTAGCCTGTTTTTGTATATGTTTAGGTAGGATTTTGTTTAGTATTTATACTCTATAAAATTTAACTTGATCTCTGCGACAATTACATATTGACATATTTAGAGTTGAGATAGTGGTGGAAAAAATCGATTTTCAAACAATGTTGTAATGAAATCGAATGAGTAGTTGAAGGTGAGAAATTGGATTTTATTTACTTACTAAGCTTACCTACTTTAAGATCAAGTATGTACACATATAAATAATGTTATGATATTAATTAAATACTCATAATAATGTAACGATAGTATTTTATCGACGTTTTTCACTATTATCGATGCTAAAGTAACATATAATTGGGTTTTATTTAATTACACATGTAAAAAATGTTATGATATTCAAATATACAATAAAATTAATGATAAATTAAGTTTTATTTAAAATATCGTCAGTATAAACTATCGATATTTTAATTAAAACTCTATCTAAAACTTTGTGGTCACGATCATTCGTCGCCCATCACTAATCGACATGCCCATAAAGTATGACATTGACAGGTACTGTCTGTACTATTAAGAAATTCAGGACTTCATAGGCGTGATTTTTCTGACAGCTGTCGCAGAGATCAAGTTAAATTTTATAGAGTATAGTATAGAATGACATTTAAATATTAATAGGAAAATAATGACTGTTTTTATGTTAGTAAATAAATACACTTGTATTTAACTAGAATAAATTAATCCCACATGGTACGGAACTCTACGTCAGCGAGTCTAACTCGCATTTGGCAGATTTTTTAAAAAATCACGTTTTACTACATTGTTTCTCATATTAAGTCATTATTTATCTTGTTATTCTAGTAGGTAATAGGCCTACCATCGCTTTAGCGATATTTTTTACTAAGAAAAGAGACAAATGACATCATCATGACAGCAAGCGCGCTGGGTGCCAGCCGCTTCAATGGAGACCTATGCCCAGCAGAAGACATCTTATGAATAACGAAATAAGCTATTTATTTTGTACTATAATAGCTCTGTGATTTTCTATAATAGTCAATGTTTTTTATTCTATTTGATGTCTGTCGTCGTTGACATTAGTTAGTTTACATAGAATTTGAATAAGTTATTCTAATTTATTTATTTTTTAAAATTGGTTATTAATAGAATAGGCTATTTTACTATGAACGAGAAAAAATCTGTAAATGTATTTTTGAGATAGCTTAAGCAAAAAGCAATCGGAAAATTTACCTTTTAGATCATAAAACACCAAAATAAATTTTAAAAATCAATACAAAATATTCCGTCTTTTCTATCTGTGCATAAAATAGTCGCCGCTCCGTTATGACGTCATCCGGCTATGTAAACATTGAATAGTTTGTCCGGTGTTTGTATACTAGTATTCCAGGAACAGCACACGATCGGTAACTTATTATTAACCATTTATAATAACTCATTTTCAACATAAATCTCAAACTTACAAACAAAGACACTATCGTGAAAAATATTTACGTGCATTGTTTACATAGCATAGTGACATGATTCATGAACACAGAGTAAAATAATGACATCCATCGTTTTACGTAAATTACGCGCGTATATTTGAAATTGTAAAATTAAAATGCATTTTTAAAACACTTAACGATTAAAAAAATATTTTTTGTATTTTTTTAGTGGTTTATTAGACCAACAGGATCTAACTGAGATGCTTTTCAAAAATGACTGTAATACCCTATTGATAAATTGGTTCGAATGTAGTATGTACTCGTAATTGTAGATAAGTATTTCAAACAATGTTATTTGACGATTCCAAGTGCAATTGTTATGTCTACGGAATAAAGGAACTTTGACTTTTGACTTTGACTTGACTTTATGGCTGATAGATGGATATACAAACGCTTTGTTGTTCACACAATCAACAGAAACATAATATTTTAAATTAGCGCGAGAATCGGGGACCTTATCGCTCAGAGCGATTTCTTCCAGGCATGGACAGATGGACCGATAAAAAATACCGCTATGGAAATTTTGCATAATAAGATTCGTACAGCCGTGGTGGTCTAGAGGTAGTGACACCCACCTTACAATCGTGAGGTTGTGGGTTCAAATCCTCGGTCCCGTACCAATGAGTTCTTTGGAATTTATGTACGGAATTTCACACCACTGGCTTTTCGGTGAAGGAAAAACATCGTGAGGCAATCTGCATATGTCCAGAGACGAATTTCAATGGCGTTTGTGAATCTACCAACCCGCATTGGGCCAGCGTGGTGGATATGGCCCAATCACCCTTCGTGGGTAGGCCTACGTCCTGCAGTGGACTATTAAAAAGGCTGGTACGGTATGTGAATCCACCAACCCGCATTGGGCCAGCGTGGTGGATATGGCCCAATCACCCTTCGTGGGCAGGCCTACGTCCTGCAGTGGACTAATAAAAAGGCTGATACAGTACAGTACAGTAAGATTCGTGCCAAAGTTTTGCAATACTTTGAATTATACACTGTTTATTAATTTACTTATTTTTAATTACTTCAGCTACATCGCTTGGCATTACTGGGGATAATACTGAATACAAAGATTTATTGAAAGTTTACCTACCAAGCTTACTGAATATAATACGACTGATGAACGAGAGAGTGAAGAAGTTTTGGCTCCACAACGATTATATTTTTAACTTGACATCGAGTAAGAAGCAACTGGAGAAAGAGATAAGGGATATAAGTGTACTGTCGAATGTGGTAAGGATGATTTTCTACTTTATTATGTACACACACGCTCACAAGCACGTACGTACGCACACAGTCTTGCATTCATACACGCATACACATATTATCTACCTACTGACGCAGATATTTACGGATGCATGCATGACATTTTTTTTTTGGGACATCTTACACACGGCCTCTTACCCTAAACTAAGCAAAGCTTGTGATATGGCTGCCTAATTAACTTTTTTTTTAGTTGTGCTTTTTATTTACAAAAATCATATAAAACATCAAAACAAAACTTAATTACATTAAATCTAAACTAAATTACCCTATCTTAAGAAAACTTGGTAAAAATTAGAGAATGTTTAAACCTACAAAAGGTTTAAGCAGTCTCTAATATCAGGCAACGTGCCCACAATGCTGGCCGCATTGCCTCGCTGAATTGCGAGGCTGACTTTCTGCCCAAAATACATGGTCACGTGTGCTTTCTTTTAATCTCCCCGACAAATCTTTGAATATCTCTAGAGCACCCGGCCCCCACGGTCCAAGTGTTTCTACCCCAAATGGCACAAATAAAAATATCCTCTGTTGAGATGAATATTTGCGCCGTTTGAGGGATTCTGCCGCATATACATATACTTATTTTTAAATAGATACTTATATAAATATAAATAAATAAATAAACTCACTAACCACTGAGCCACCGAGGCAGTCACAAGTTGGAATGTCATAATGTTTGAAATTTGGTCTGCTTTGTCTTTTGCGATATGATCGGAAATTTGGATCAAAACCTGCCCCCCTACCGCCTAAGCAATAGCAATCGTAATAGCAATCGTTTATGACTTCATTTTAGTCATTTGGCACCGCCTATGTGACGTTAGCCATCAATTGCTTTGCGCGGATTGCGAAAGCAATCGTTGAATGAACAACTTTGATGGCTAACGTCACATAGGCGGTGCCAAATGACTAAAATGAAGTCATAAACGATTGCTATTACGATTGCTATTGCTTTAGGCGGTAGAGGGGCTGGTCTAACACAAACCTCAAAAAATACAAGAATACCAACTAAAAGAATTTAGGCGTAAATATAAGACTTCCCCACTGACGACGTTTTTGAATTATCTACTTATTTTAATGTGTTTTAGATAATTCAAAGGAACAGAGCAGAGAAGAAAACGATGCTAAATGGAACCAACGAGACAATTGAAACGAGTAAGTTCTTTTTTCATATTTTCTTATATATGTTTTACTAGAAATAAAAAAAAATACTACCAGTGTTAGGTACCATCAATCTTACTAACAGTTGTAAGAATGCCAAATTAATACTATGTTTCGATTCAGAAAGACTCCTATGCGAGCCACGACATATTTCTTTCGTAGTGTCAGAACGAGACAGCGTTATGGCAAAGTATATATCTGTCATTTCTTTCGTAGTGTCAGAACGAGACAGCGTTATAGTATATATCTGTCACATTTTCGCACGTCGAAAATAGTACTTTTCGTGGCTTTTCATGGTCGCATGCTTGACTGAGCCAGCTGGGTGGTTCACACCGCGGTCCGTACCGCTTGTGGTGCGAAGCGACTAATAACCCGTCAATTTTAAGTGATAATATACAGGGTTATTTCTAATCAATTATCAATTAGCATCCTTTTAGGGGCTTATTCTGTACATCAAAACTGACAACTTTTGTTCTACAACTTTTGTCGAAACTAAAAAAAAAACAGCTGTTCCATACATTATGTCGCGGGTGAACGATATTTTTCTATGGAACAACAAACATTTTTTTTTGAGTTTTGTCAAAAGTCGCAGAACAAAAGTTGTTAGTTTGATGTACAGAATAAGCCCCTAAGAGGATGCTAATTGATTAGGAATAACCCTGTATAGTTTCAAATTCTGACATGTTTTTACCGACTTCCAAATAGGAGGAGAAACTATGTTCGTCTCGATGTTTTTTTTGTGTATGTTTATCGATATTTTCGACAATTGACAACATTTCAAATTTTTAACATAGTTATATTTATTTATTATCTGAAAGAATATTGCAAAATAACATATACGTATTTTTTATTTTTCCGATTTGACTGATATTTTCTGTAAAATTAAGTTTTGAAAAGTACCTTATTCTAAAAGGACGTAACTGCAAAATTTAGGACTCATAAACAATTTTACTGAAGCCACATTAGAAAAAAATAGGTGCTAGCGTTGCTGTCACTGTAAATGCCAATCAATCCGTCACAATTCACAACAAATAGGCCAGGTGGTCAGCGCAAAAAGTCCACTATGTACCGCGGATTTACCATGGGAAGAAAAATATAAAAAATGTTTAACAACTGCCAACCACCTGAAATCTGTAACAGGGTCTGCCATATAGGCTTTAAATTAGCACCACTTAAAAGAAGAAGAATAAGTAGTACTAGTTCCAAGATACTTTTAAAATTCAAACGGATTCTTCCACCAAATGCTAGGGAACCCAGCTGACTGACTCCAGGGTATTGATGTACATCATTTTGATAACTATGTACCAATAATTCAGCTTTTGGAAAGTATTTGCATTTTTTGCGTTTACCTCTTGGGCTAAAGCAAAATAAGTAATTTGAAAATGACACTGACATTTTATTTTTAAATTACATTTTATGTGTCAACACTGTCAGTGTTAACTGTCATTTTATATTGCTAGTATTTTTTTTTATCATTGGCAACTGCACTTTTAGTATAAATCCCGAAACGGCTTGGGTGAGAGTTTTTATCTAATATCTTAGCAGTTACTGCACTAAAAATTTTGGAAAAATAAACATATACATCAGCATAAAATAAACATCAGCATCCCAATATCTCGAACTGGTTTTGGAATTTCATAGCCTTGTGAAATATGAAAACTTGTCAATTGTGAACGAATTTAAAAAAGAATAACAAAATTAATAAAAGATTTGTTTTAATTTCATTTCATTTATTCATGCTTCCATACAGTACAGAATTTTAATAACAAAGTTCAATATGGACCCTGTCGGGCACTGCATATTCGAGTAATCTAACAAGGTAGTTTCATTAAATTTTTATCGAAATCGGTTGAGCCGTTTTGATGAATCAACAATAAAGTATATGAATGTTACATCGATTCGTGAACACTGGTAGATTCAAGAAGCCGTGGTGGTCAAGAGGTAGTGACACCCGCCTTACAATCGTGAGGTCGTGGGTTCAAATCCCCGGTCCCGTACCAATGAGTTCTTTGAAATTTATGTACGGAATTTCACACCACTGGCTTTTCGGTGAAGGAAAACATCGTGAGGCAACCTGCATACGTCTGTAGAAGAAATTCGATGGCGTATGTGAATTCACCAACCCGCACTGGGCCAGCGTGGTGGATATGGCCCAATCACCCTTCGTGGGTAGGCCTACGTCCTGCAATGAACTATTAAAAAGGCTGGTACAGTACATCGATTCATGCACACTAGTGGCAGTCGGTGGTATTTTAGGAAAAAATATTATCGAAGAGTGTGAATTATGTTTCAGAAAAGTTTAAACCTTTTATAAGTCTCCTACTGGACCTAGCAGACGAGACCGGCTGCTTTACTGACGACCACATTCGAGCGGAGACAGAGACTGCCATTGCTGGCGGCCATGATACATCTGCGACCGTTCTTATATTTACTCTAGCACTCTTGGGATCCCATGCTGACGTTCAAGAAAAAGCGTATAACGAGTAAGTATAGTTGTATTGTACTGGACTTATCATATACGCATGATGACTAGATAAAAAAATATTGCCAATCAAACAATAATTGACAAAGATGAACCTTGTCGTGCAAGGGCAACCTTGGAAGAAATCGCCATAAGTGATAAAGCCGCCACTTTATAATCATATTTTTGTCACACTAAATAAATACTATTCTTATATATAGTGTAAATAGTGTTTATTTTTAAATTGTAGTTGAAAGAGTTTCGTCTGTCAGTCTGTCTGTCTTGTCAAAGTTTGAGAGTGGGGGCTCGTGATGGCACTTCTCTGTCAAAACTATAGCCCGGAAGGTAAGCGCATATAATGCAATTACTTTCTAAAGGCTGGATTTTTGGTTTTACGTTGTCATAGTGCTGTACAACAATACCCCGGAGTCACTCAGTGGTTAAACTAAGGGGTGCCCTTCATTTCTAAATAAGATAGAACATTCAACCTTTCTAAGTTTAAAGTCCATTTTAAAAAAATATATATATTTTGAGCACTGTGGAATTATAACATTTTGAGTTATAACAATACTCCGAAACTGGTCGGATTCCTTGCGGATCGACCGTATAATTATAACGTGAGTTTTAGCCGTATTCTGTTATAGTTATGATGAATACTCACGGTAGTTTTAATGAAGATTTTGAGTTATAAAGGAAAATTGAAATTATAAAACTTGCACAGTTGTCATCCATCTAATGACATCGTAAAAATTGATTTTTATCATAATCATAAACATCGTCACCATCCACGGAAGCCTAGGTTAATGCATGTCCCGACACCCACTTGACTGTTTATTGTTAGCTTATTATTGATTAAAATAGCTGAATGTATTTTCAGAATTATTGAAGTCCTTGGAAGCGAAAAAAAAAGTGTAGAAAAAGAGGATTTATGCAATCTTGTGTACTTGGAGGCAATACTGAAAGAAGTTTTGAGAATTTACACGGTTTTCCCCATTATTCCAAGATATATTCATGAAGATATCAAACTAAGTAAGTGTACAATGTATTAATGTTTGTATTAACACGCTTTTATTAGTTTCACCTGTATGTTTGCTTGCTTGCTTGTTTACTTGCTTGTAACCAACCCCTTTCAGCTCGATTTTGACCTACTTTGAGCGATCAGATTTTCTTTAAACTTTACACACCTATCAAAGATCGATGACAATGCATTTATAAAAAAAAAAAAGAATATGAATTCTAAAGCCAGAAACATACTATTGGGCGCGGCTGACGGACGCGACTGACAGCCGCGATTTAGCAATGTGCACAGTCTTGAAACATCCGGTGTGCCAGATCGCTCTCGGACGTCCGAACGCTCAAAGTCGT
The DNA here is from genome assembly GCA_949316475.1 of Hypomecis punctinalis. Taxonomy (NCBI): domain Eukaryota; kingdom Metazoa; phylum Arthropoda; class Insecta; order Lepidoptera; family Geometridae; genus Hypomecis; species Hypomecis punctinalis. Next base: position 7,333,513 of record OX438816.1, read on the forward strand.
CCGAAGGTGACGTCCGCGACTTATGTCCGATACTTGGCACGGCTCAGTGTACTTTCATAGTCTAGATAACTATCAGTCGCGTCCATAAGCCGCGTCCGATAGTATGTTTCCGGCTTAAGCGTGGTTTTTAGTTTTTTTTAAACTATATTTATATTATTTAGCAGTAAGCTAATTATGTTGTAAAATTTAAAAATATTGAGTTAGAATTTTTTTATGAGATTTTTAATTATAATAATAATAATAATAAAGCCTTTTATTTCCATGCTAATTTACAAAAATATGTACATAAGAGAACATCTTAATATTTATTTTAATTAGGCATGGCCCCGCTCTGGGTATAGGCCTCCTCCAGTCGTTTCCATTCCTTTCGATCTTGCGCCGTCTGCATCCAGGCTCTACCGGCTATTTGTTGTATTTCATCTATCCATCGATCTTTAGGTCTTCCTTTACTTCTTTTCCCGCTTGGACCTGCCCATTCTGTGACACGCTTTGTCCATCGCTTATCTGTTGTCCGGGCAATATGACCTGCCCATCTCCATTTAAGCTTCTGTGCATGCTGTCCTGCGTCTATTAATTTTGTCTTTTTTCGGATGTCTTCGCTCTTCTGTCTATCTTTAAGCTTTATGCCTAAAATGCTCCGTTTCATAGCTCTCTGGCACGTCCGTATTTTGTTTTTTGTTTTTCCTTGATAAATCCATGTTTGTGCCCCATATGTTAAACAAGGCAACAAACAAGAATCTATTACTTTTTTCTTAAGCACTAATGGTAGTCTTGCTTTCAAGATTTCTTTGAAGCTCCAATACTTCTTCCACGTCATGTTTATGCGGCGCTCTAGCTCATCTTCGTGCCTAGTTTTCTTGAACGACATTTGCTTACCTAGATATACATAGCGATCTACATACTCTATTGTTGTTCCGTTAACCACTATAGGATCTTGCTTGCTATTCGTTGCAACTTTAGTTTTTGAAGCGTTCAATTTTAAGCCTATTTTATTACTGGCAGTGCTTAGCTCTTCTATCATTATTTCTAACTGTTTTGATGTTTTTGCGAATAAGACGATGTCGTCCGCAAAGCGTAGGTTGCTTAGAAATTCTGTATCTATCTTTATTCCTTTTTTGTTCCAGTCTAGGTCTTTCATGATATCTTGTAGCACAGCTAGAAAAATTTTACTTGAAAGGGGGTCTCCCTGCCTTACCCCGGATCTGATACAGATTTTTGGTCCAAGTCTATCAAGTTTCACTCTGCTTACACTGTTCATATATATATCTTTGATTATATTTATGTAGATATTCGATACCCCTTGGTGTGAAAGTGCTCGCCATATGCTATCGTGTGAAATTGAGTCAAACGCTTTCGCGTAGTCAATATATGCTAGGTAGAGCGGCTGGTTGAACTCTTGATACTTCTCAACTATTTGGTCTAATGTATGTATATGGTCGATAGTAGAGTAACCAGGGCGGAAACCAGCTTGCTCTACTGGTTGACTAGACTCCACATTCAATGCTATTCTTTTTTCTAGGCACATGGCAAATAGTTTGTATAGAGTTGGTAGCAAACTGATAGGTCGATAATTATTTTACTATGGAAATTAACGTGGTTTTCACACATTTTATACTATATATAACGGGACTGAACTCACGTGTGGGGATAGTCGTAACGACTATAGTTTCGGTCGCATTCGGCGACCTTTCTCAAGTTGGCGAGTGCTAGCACGCGGAGCCGTCTCGCAATGCACTGATAATTATTAATATCTGAGGCATCTCCTTTTTTATATAGCAATATTATTCGTGATTCGCCCCACTTCTTTGGGATTTCTTGCATTTCCAATATTTTATTGAATAATATTGTGATGGGCGCTAGTAATATTTTTTTTCCGATTTTCAGAGCTTCATTAGGAATATTATCATGACCAGGACTTTTTTCTTTTTTTAATTTTTCAATGTTTTTCAGTACTTCTCTACAGTCGAATGGCGCGACAGAGGTATATTGTTGTATTTCATGTTTTTTGTAAGGTTCTTCTTCGCTGTAATCGTTCTGGTAGAGGTTCCGGTAGAAATCCGAAGCAATATTCACCAAGTCTTTCCTAGTCTGAAATTTCCTTGTTGTATTTTGGTCTTTTAATGTAGGTATCCATTTCTTCTCGACACTCAGTTGTTTGTAGGCTCTCTTCTGACTTCCAGTAGTGATTAAATTATTTTCGATTATTTTCATTCTGTAGGTTTCGTAGTCATTTTTTAACAATTTATTCGTACTTTTATAGAGAGCTGTGAGTTCTTTTTTCTCTTCTTTACTTTTAGGTACTTTTGCTTGCAGTATCACACGTTTTCTTAATTGCTGTTTCGTTTCATTGGATAATATATCTTTTTTCTCTTTATTTGCAGTAGCAGTGTTTATACTTTGCTTTATGATTGTTTCTAATTTTAGATAGAAAGACTCTATATTGTCGCTTTTTTCCCAATGTAATTGTTTGATTTTTTGTTCTAGAGCCTCCAAGTACGTTGTTTGATTTTGCTCGTTCGTAAGGTCAGCTCGTTTTTCACTAAAGGTTGCTCTACTTTTTCTAGTTTTCTTTAATTGTACCGTTCCTCTCAACAATCTATGATCGCTTGGAAATACGCTATTTTTCAATATTTCAATATTTTTGAAGAGTTTAGGATAACTGCTCAATATATAGTCAATTTGGTTATTATGCTTTTTATCTGGTGTTGTCCAGGTCCATAGGTTTTTATTGTTTTTCTTGAATATTGTGTTGATTATTGTAATTTTGTTACTTAGTGCATACTGTATAAGTTTTTCTCCTCTGTTATTCCTTTTTCCATAACAGTATGGTCCCATTATTGTGTGTTCCGAAGGTTTTCTTTGACCTATTTTTGCATTGAAGTCTCCCATCAGAATAATTCTTCCTTGTGCAAGTTTTTGGGCTTCTTCTATTTGGTCGTAGAAAATATCACTTTCTTCTTCAGGAGCTTCGGAGGTGGGAGCATATACTTGTATGATTGATATTGTTTCAGCTTCAAATTTCATGTTCAATAGGCAAACTCTATCAGATATGCCTATGTAGTTCTCTATGTTGCTTTTAAATTTCTTTTTTATCAAAAAACCTACACCGTAGAGCCCTGCAGTCTCTCCCGTATAACAGAAAATGTGGTTTTCATCCTCAATAATTTCATTTCCTTTTCTTCGTATTTCTGACAGTCCTATTATATCATATTTAATGTTTGTTAATGAATATTTCAATAGTATCATTCTTTGAGGTGATATCAGTGATTTAACATTATATGTGCAAATGTAGAGTTCTTGATGTGCTGGAGGGTTGTAGTCGATCTCTCCCGCGGTGACTGGCCGTGTTGGGAGATGTGAAGGGGCCATTTTTGATTGCTATTGTGTATTTTTTGAGTTTTGAGATTGTACAGTGTTTTTCTTAGAGAGATGCTGCAAAATTGGTTTTTTTAATAGATAATTATTAATGTCGTTGATTTTATTTATCTTTGAGGGCTGTTTTTCATTATTCTTTTCATGATTGGATGCTGATGCTTCTGGTGACTCAGTCAGAGCTCTTTTCTTCTTATCAGATCCCTGGATGTCTGGTTTCTTTGTGTTTGTTAGGATAACAATTTTATCATATTTAATAATCGCCAATTTTCCTTGTTCCCTTTCTTTATTGACTGCCACTTGAAGCTCTTTACGTTTGTTCAGGACTTCAGGGGGAAAATCTTCCTTGACATAGTAAGGTGTTGACTCAAACTTTCTTTTGTTTTTCAGGATATTTATTTTTAGCCCCATAGTAGCAAATGTAATAATTATGGGTCTAGTTTTTTCTCCTTTTTTTCCAAGTCTTCTTACACACTCGATACTGTTTTTGTCACATTTTGTGGTCATTATATTATTTAAAATATCCATAACTTTTTTTTCCAGATCCCAGTAACTTTTTTCTTGTTCTTCAACGCCGAAAATAAGCAGATTTTTTCTTCGGATAATTCTCTCAAAATTATTTATTTGCATTGCCTGTGTTTCCAATTTCTGCTCCAAAACCTTGTTTTTAGATTCTAATTTTTGAAACTTTTCATTTATGTTACTGTTAATGGTATTTTTAATATCCTCCTTTATTTCCTGCATCTCATTTTTTTGCTGTCTAATTTCTTCTTGCATTGCAATTAACATATTTTTTATTTCTTCCATTTTACTTAATTTGTAGATTTAAAGCTTGTCGAGGAAGCAGAGATGCTAATTGATATTAACGCTTTCTTGCGGTGAGTAGAGGAAACACTACGTGTAATCTGGGTATTAGAACCTTTCGGAGTTTAGTTCTGCTACTAGTCGTTAGATGTCGCTTTTCGCTTATTGCTGTTATGTAGGTGACAATCAACTTTTTTGAGATGTAACCTAAAATCTTTGTCTATTTTTGGCACTTTTTCCTTATTTCACTCAATTTTCACCATAATATTAATCTATTGTCTGTAATAGTCACTGCTTTCGCGATTGTTTATTGTTTTTAACAGCCGTTACTGAGGAAACAATGTTAACGGTATTCAAAAGTTCCGTGTACAATTATACGTTTTTCAGTTTATTTTATCACTCTCACTCAAAAACTTCACTTTGTCCAGGTATTTTCCGACACTTTCCTTTGTTCGGGCTGATTTTTAACAAATTTTAACGATTATTTACTATTTATTTTTACAGAGATTCAATTTTGACTTGTGTAATGGATAAGTGTTGCCACTCTTCCTTTTTATTACTTTATTTAAATTACACCAAATCTGAGACAATTAATACTGTAACAACACCTTGAAACCTGAGTAGTTGAAAACGTCTTAACAATTTTAAAAATTTGTTAACTTTAATCTCAATTTCTCAGAATGAGCGCCGTGCTGTACCGCGCAGAGTTTTGCAGTGGTATCCAATTATCCATACTAGAATTAATAATAATAATAGTAATATAAAAATCCAAAAGTGTGTTTGTCGGTTTGATACCCTTTCATGTGGCATCAAAGCAACGGCTCGACTTGGTTTTAAACATGGATATAGTCAAAAAGTAAAAAGCGCCATAGGCTACTTTTCATTCCGGAAAAATTAAAAGCACCTTTGATATAGCATAAATTAAAACAGTACGCGGGCGAAACCGCAGGCAACGGCTATTAGTTTAAATTTCTGGTTGGCACAGCGGCCAAATCGTGTACGCATTCTGAAGTTCAGCTTCGCTATTTCTCCTGCTCGCGCCAGTTACTCGCGCCACGAGTGCGTGCGGGAGGAAAAGCGTAGTCGAACGTTAGAAGGCGTACACAATAAGCCCGCAGGCCTATCATGGGCATACGTGACAAAACATCAGGTGAACGCATCATCTTATCTTGTTATGGTCAAGTTTAATGCCACGAAGACTCAGGGCTGTCTGTTTTCGACCAGAAAGAGACCCTCAATTGTCTCCCGCTTTCCGTGGTGTCTCCGTTCCGGTAATTGACAGCTTAGAACTATTAGGCGTTTCACTCTCATCTTCTTTTAAATTTGGCTCTTACATAGAGTCTAAATCCGAATTAGTCTCCAAAAAACTTGGTGTTCTCTCTAAGGTGAAACGGTATTTCACACCTGAGCAACTGCTTAGTCTTTATAAAGCACAAGTCAGGTCTTGCATGGAATACTGCTCTCACCTTTGGGATGGCTCTGCTAAATATCAACTGGAGGCTCTGGAGTCGATTGAGAGGCGAGCCAGGAGGCTGATTGACAACGACACCTTGACTAAGTCGCAGCTGCAAAGTCTTGAGCATCGTCGCAAGGTAGCGTGTTTGTTGGCCTTTTACCGGATACACTTCGGAGAGTGCGTCCAGGAGTTGCACAATCTGGTCCCCCCTGCCCCTTTCTTCTATCGTACGGCTAGACAGACGCGACCAAAGCGCCACCTTTTATGGTGGACATTCCGCGCGTTAGAACCAAGCGTTTCGAATCCTCATTCCTCATACGAACAGCCGGAATGTGGATCGCTTTGCCTGGGTCTGTCTTCCCGTTAAAGCACAACGTGGGTGTCTTCAAATCCAGAGTAAATAGGTATCTTCTAGGTAAGCGTGCTACACCCTAGACCGCACATCTGCTTAACATCAGGCAGTGTGTAGTCAAACGCGAACCTATTCGAAATTAAAAAAAAAAAAATCTTGCCACTCAATAATTTAAAAACTAATCTAATTATTTCAGAAAACTACACTCTACAAGCTGGTTCTGATTGCTTCGTGTACACGTTTGGTTTACATCGTCACCATGTTTGGGGCCCTGACGCAGACGAGTTCAGGCCAGAGCGGTGGCTGGACAAGGATACTCTGCCAGACCCTAAATATTATGGCGCATTTGGGCTAGGAAGACGCGCCTGCATTGGTAAGCAATTCAATTAAGATATTTCACCGTAATCCCAGACTTAGTACTATGCTTCGAAATAAGCGTCAAAATGTGACAAAAATATAAGCTACAAAAAATCTTATTTACAGAAAAATAAATAAGCAATTTATCGATTCTGAGTAGCGATTTTGTAAGGGACCAATGTTATTTAAAATTCTTGGTTGGTCCCTTAATAAATACTTGTTTTTCACAAGTGATCGAGTCTAAGCGAAGAATCGGCGATTTTGCTTTTGTGCGGATTTTAGTTTCCTTCTGCAGGTCAAATTTTTCAACAAATTTCGACGAAACTTGTACCGTGTACACAGATTCTAATTTTTATTTTATTTTTAAGAGGGGTATTTTTTTTTAAAAAGAAGGGAAATTTGTGTTCGCTTTAAAACCTATTTCGATAATATTGTTTAATATTTGAACCCTAACAAGATTTGAGATTATGAACCAAATCGGTCAAGAAAGAGTCGAGATAAAGACTTACGAAGATTCAGTTATGGAGATGTGTCGCGAGGTCTACTGTTCGGAGGACTAATGACTACTAGTAATATTTATTCAACCCAGTCGTAATGCCTACTATTTATTGCCCGACGAAGCGGAGAAGGTACTCAATTCGACGCGTAGGTATATTTTTTATGTATAACCACGTAATACTTATTATATAGTAGTCCGATTTCGATAATTATTTTTTAATTGTAAAGAGTATACTTTAAGATTAGTCCCATTTTAATTTTATCGAAATCTGAGCCATTTTTGATTAATCAACAGTAATATGAAAAATGTTTCGTCGATCCGTGCGAAATATTTGCGAATTCTGTAGAAGTCGGTCAAACCATTTTTTGCAAAAAATAATTATACAATGCTTGTACTAAAGAAAACACCGGTTTTTACTCACGTATAATATCGCGGCCGGGCCGCTGGGAACCCGACCGGTTTCAGAGTAATTAGTACTCCTTCGTCAGGGAATATGCGCGCTCCCGTCGACTGGCGCACGCCGGCCGCGATATTATACGTGAGTAAAAACCGGTGTTTTCTTTAGTGTAATGAATTCTCACGCGAGTTTTAATGAAGTGATACAATACTTGTGTCGAAATTAAATGGTTTATATTTTATTTCAAAGGTAAAGCCTACGCTCTGATGTCGATGAAGGTTCTCCTGGCTCACCTGCTGAGAAGATTCGTGATTTCTTCAGACGTCAGCAAAATGGTGCTGGAAATGCCGGCCATGGTCAGGCCGCTCTCCGGCCATCATATTACTCTAGAATTGCGAAAGTAATAGACTACTGCTAGCCTTTAAAGTTAAGCTCATCTTAAGCTAATTTTGATTTACTTGCTGTTGCAGCTTAAATGACAAACTAAAACAAATAATACTTTAAATTGCTTGTTTTATTTATGTTTTTATTTCATTTTTTTTGTTACCTAATTGATTTAATTTGATTCTTACGACATTTTAATTTTAAACGCTACATAATGATGTACCTATAAATAGTAGTGATGTCAATATTTTTTTTTTATCAATGTACAAAACTAAAAACTTGAATGTATTTTTTTGTTAAAAATGAACATTGTTTGACATATATTTATATTTATTTGGCTCAACGTATAAGCATTGCCATTCAGCGTGGCAATGCTGCCAGCATGCTGGGCATGCTGCCAACTAGCAGTGGGCTTGAGCACTTGGATTATCTTTAGATCTTCAAGGGTCTGTGGATGATCCGATTGCTTTCCATGTAGTAGTAGTATAGGAAGTTTAAGCATATGTATAAAAAAATATATATTAATAATAATATATGTTTTCACAGTACTTAAAGGCGAAGACAACTTGCAAAAATAATTGAACGAAAAACATCATCAAAAAAAAAACATAATTACAAATTCGAAATACAAAAATAATATTTAACATGAAAAGCAAAACAAACAATTGAAATAATAAATAAAAATAATAATTATTGTAAAATTATTACGCTAATGCTCAGATTGTCAGAGACCTTAGAGTAGTTTTAACTTGTTGATGCTGTCACTAAAAATGTCAATATCAGTTTTCTTTGATATAGTGTTGTATCCTTCATATAGATTATGCAACTTCTGGGCGCTCTCTCCGAAGTGTATCTGATAGAAAGCCGATAGACAAACCACTTTACCTCCATGCTCAAGACTTCGACTTCTTCAAAATCTTGTGATTCAGGCAGCGTGGTTATAACTTAATCAAGGTAAAAACCTTGATTAAGAGTGCGCGTAATGCCATGTAAAAATCAGATTTCACCCGCGCTTCTTGCATCGCCCGCTATCATCTATTAAAATCGCATGACACAGTTTATGACGATGCTGGCTTTGAGCTCCAAATTATATTTTTAGGTGGGAATTTATTTATTTATTCAAAATTTAAGCATATAATAAAAAAAACTAATTGATTACTTGACTAGAACATTAGTCTGGCTACGTAATTTGTTAATAATAATGTGGTGTTGTCGATGATAATTTCGAGCATTTGAAATAAAATGTCTTTTTTTATGATGCGAAGTTTTTTTTCTCTAAAGTAACCGTATTATTTTCCAAAATTCTACGCAATGATTCTGCTACAATAGGTTTTTTCTTTCCTATACTATTTTTTAATATGGATATTTATGTTCGTTACCTGTACACCACGTCTTTAAAAATACACCTTTTGCTTTATTTTGGCATTAGGCGCCCCCTTAAGTCGCAGCTTCAAAGTCTTGAGCATCGACGTAAGGTGGTGTGTCTATCAGCTTTCTATCGGATACAATTAAGCGCTCTCGTCACACAGAGGCGGGAAATGCGGGAAAGCGATCGCGATCCGGGAATTTTTTGTAATATTCGAATTTGTATGCAACCTGGCACATCACAAGCGGGCGCGATCGGCCGCTATCGCCTTGCAGTGCCTTGCACTGGACCGCTATCAGATTTTTTTCTCGCGGCTCCCGCCTCTGTGTGACCCGAGTTTTAGGTGAGTGCGCTCAGGAGTTGCATAATCTGGTCCTACCTGCCCCTTTCTTTTATCTTACGACTAGACAGACGCGACCAAAGCGCTATCCTTTTATGGTGAACAATACCAGTGTTAGAACAAATTCTGATTTCACATTCGAACAGCCTAAAGGCCTGAAGCCTGAAGCCTTATCTACTTATCATCAGGCAGTATGCGGTATATGAAAATGAAAACAGGGTATTAATTATAAAAAAAAAGTCATACACTTAATATTATTTAGTACTAGTTTTTACCCGCGGCTTCGCCCGCATGATATTTTGATTTTTGACGCAATATCATTATAATTTATAACCTATGTGTTATTCTGATATATAAGCTAAATTATTGCAAAGTTTCATCTCAATCCGTTCAGTAGTTTTTGCGTGAAAGAGTAACAATCATCCATCCATCCATCCATCCATCCATCCTCAAAAACTTTCGCGTTTATTATATTAGTAGGACTAGTTTTTACCCGCGGCTTCGCCTGCATAATATTTTGATTTTTGACGCAATATCATTATAATTTATAGCCTATGTGTTATTCTGATATATAAGCTAAGTATATTATTGCAAAGTTTCATCTCAATCCGCTCAGTACCTAGTTTTTGTGTGAAACAGTAACAAACATTCATCCATCCATCCATCTATCCATCCTCATAAACTTTCGCGTTTATAATATTAGTAGGAAGTAGGATAATAATCCTCACTAATATTATAAAAGTGTGTTTGTTGGTTTGTTCCTCTTTCACGCAGCAACGGAGCAACGGATTAACTTTATTTATTGTATGGATATAGGTAATTAAAAGGACAGGAAGTGACAAAGGCTAATTTTTATCCCGAAAAATTATGAGGTTCTTATGGGATAACACCAAAGTTCAAAATTTCACGCGGGCAAAGCTGTGGTCAAAAACTAGTGGTAGTCTAATTCCCATTCTCTTCCAGGGACATTTTATAACAAACAAACAAAAAGTGCGAGTTTATTTCCCTTAGTCTAAGAGTAATGTGATGATGTTATAAACGTAAGTTTTAAATAATTGCAATTTTCAATCATCGTATGTTTTCACGGCAAATTTTTCATCTTCCTACCTCAGAGCAAATAAAAAAATCAAGAGAGAATGTTGTAAACAAACAAGTGAAGCCAACCAAAACTACGCCTCGCCGTGTACAGACAATTACACACACATCCACGTACAACGAAACTTCGCCTTGGCTTGTCAGTCGAACTATGGCGGCGCAACACCGACGCACTCACACATGTATAAAAAACCGGCCTCACTTGACTGTTCAACGACGTTCCCTCTTGATTGTTTTATTTGCTCTGAGCTTCCCACGTAACTAAAATACTAAATCATAAACATTCGTCATTATTTATAGAATTCCAATCGTTTCGTCGTATCTTCGTGTAAAAATAGATAAAACATATCATACCAGCTGTTTAATAGTCCACCGATAAACATAGGCCTGTAGCGCTCATAGCGTAGTTTGACTAGGAGTTCGTTAGCGATCATCGAAGTTAAGCAACGTTCAGCACGGACATCAATAAACAGAAAAAACCGGACAAGTGCGAGTCAGGCTCGAACATCAAGGGTTCCGTACAAATCCAGAAAATTTCACAAAATTGAGAAGTACCTAAGTTGTTAAAATCTCTTTACCTTACATGATACGATTTACTCACTTTGAATTTTGAACCCATATTTTGTGAATTTTGAGGCCCTATTTTTGTGATTTAAATAAATATGTACAGTTTTCAGATTTATTCCTATATGTGTACTCTGAGAAAATGCTTCTTGTCAAATTTCATAGTTCTATGTCAACGGGAAGTACCCCGTAGGTTTTGATTTTTGTGAGTGTCGAAATATGCGGTTTTTTACGACATAAACGGATCTAACTATTTTAAACGATAACTTAGAAGTTTTTCTTTTACACAACTGCAAGAAATCGTAGATATACGTAAACAGTTTAAATTTCAACTCGATATCTTTACGCGTTCCCGAGATAAAGAGTCTTGACATAAACACAGACGGACAGACGGACAACAAAGATCCTACAAGGGTTCCGTTTTTTCCCTTTGAGGTACGGAACCCTAAAAATGCCCGGTCGATGAGCACGGTCAGTCTTCGGATGGGTGACCACGGGTGGCATTTACATTAGAGCGCTAGCGTGGCCCGGATGACATTTTAAATTGTATGTCTTGGCCATATCAGAGGCCTTATAAACTGTGACACCAGGGCGAGCCACCCGGCCTACACGATCCTACTTATTATAACATAGGCCTACTCATGAAGCCATATCCCACATATTGACCTGTACTGTACTGTATCAGCCTTTTTAATAGTCCACTGCAGGACGTAGGCCTACCCACGAAAGGTGATTGGGCCATATCCACCACGCTGGCCCAGTGCGGGTTAGTGGATTCGCATACGCCATCGAATTTCTTCTACGGAAGTATGCAGGTTGCCTCACGATGTTTTCCTTCACCGAAAAGCCAGCGGTGTGAAATTCCGTACATAACAAAGAACTCATTGGTACGGGACCGGGATTTGAACCCACGACCTCACGATTGCAAGGCGGGTGTCACTACCTCTAGGCCACCACGGCTTATACATACATATTAACCTAGTGCGGATGATTTGTAGAGCTGAAAAAATAAAATCGCATCAAAATCGGTCCATAAAGTTCGCGAAATGCAAAGCCAAACAAACAAACATACATAGGAATAATTATTTTTTTGCAAAAAATAGCATGACCGACTTCACCTGCTGTGTACAGAATCATTACATAGTTTAAAACATAGTCGCTTTCCGCTGTCTGTCCATACGCAACGGATTTTGATGCAATTTATTTTAATAGATAGAGTAATTCAAGAGAAATATTTAGATGTATACTACACCTGTGCGAAGCCGGGGCGCATCGGTAGAACGCAAATATTACGCACGGATCGATGTAGCATTTTTCACACTATTGTTGATTTATCAAATATGGCTTTTCCGATTTCGATAAAATTTAAAAAGAACCAATTTCGAAATATACTCTTTCCAATAAAAGAAGAATTATTGAAATTGGACTACAATAAAAAAAGTTATGGGTGGTTATACATAAAAAAAATATACGCGTCGAATTGTGTACCTCCTCCGGTGGTTCGTCGGTCACAAAGTAAGTTCGTTTAGATAGTTTTTAAGCCGCCTAAAGGCCTCTGACATGAGTAAATGGTTAAAACGACCGGGGACTACAATTTAACGTGTCATACGAGCCACGGTAGCGCTCAGTCATAAATGCCACCTGCGGGGACAAATATGCAGTCAAAAACACACAAAGTAAATAATTATAATACCCCTTTTATACACAGTAGAGTTACCACCGTACCATAAAAAGCCGTGGTAGTCTACTGGTAGTACCACCCGCTTGGTAGTACAATCAAGAGGTCGTGGGTTCAAATACCGGTCCCGTATTAATGAGTTCTTGGTAATTTACGTACGCAATTTCACACCACTGGATTTTCGGTAAAGGAAAACATCTGTAAGGCAACTTGCACACGTGCGTAGAAGAAATTATATGGCGTATGTGAATCCACTAACCCGCAATGGGCTAGCGTGGTGGATATGGCCCATTGCTCCTTTGTGGGTAGGGCTACGTCTTGAAGTGGACTATTAAAAAGGCTGGTACAGTACTAACCTCCCTGTATTAGCCTTTTTTGATAGTCCACTGCAAGACGTAGGCCTACCCACGAAGGGTGTTTGGTCATATCCACTACGCTGGCCCAGTGCGGGTTGGTGGATTCACATGGGTAAGCCATCGAATCGAATTTCTTCTACGGACGTATGCAAGTCTCCTCACGATGTTTTCCTTCACCGAAAAGCCCGTGGTGTGAAATTCCGTACATAAATTCCAAGGAACACATTTGTACGGGACCGGAATTGAACTTACGACTTCATGATTGTAAGACAAGAGTCATTACGACAAGGTAATGACGGTTTCAGTAACAAACAACAACACTATTAGACAACCACATTACATTTAAAAAAAAAACTAGTTAAAAGGGCAAAAACAAAACAATATCCGCCTTACCACACACTGTTATACAGTGCAATTTGTACCGTTAAACTTTGTCAACAGTGTGCGTAAAACTTTTGCGGTAAGACGGTAGGTATTTAATTGACAGCCTTATCGCTTTAAGCGATTTCTTCCAGGTAACCAAGCACCAATAGAAAATAGCAGTTGTCAAAAAAACGTGGCCTTAACAGAAAGAAAATTTAAATACTGACCTACGTAACCGAAACATTCGTCATTATTCAAAGAATTCCATTCGCCCCCGGCTGCGGTAATTGGTATAAAGTCCCTTACGTCGGTAATATAAAGCGGTACACACACTGGGCGACGATTTCACTAGTCCCGGGCCATTATGGGAGCCTCGAACAACTTGTAAAGGGAGCAGTGGTGCGAGTATGGACGCCAGTGAAGCAAAAATATTTATATTAGTTAATATCAGCCATTATATAGTTAAAAGCAACATTTATGTTGAATAAAAAAATGTGTGTGTGCGTGTTGAATAAAAAAAAATCCAGCAACCTTGTACTAAGCGTACCTACTAGACATTATCCTAATACGAATTAATATCCTTCGGTACCTAATAGAGGTATCTTCGGTAGTGCTATGTTTATTAGTGGGTCATAGATAATAATTATTAACTAAAGACTTTAAATAAAAAAAGATAGTTTTTTTTCATAGATCAGTAAATAATAATAGTTTTCGCGCTCGTAGCGTAGTTTGACTAGGTGTTTGTCAGCGATCACCGAAATTAAGCAACGTTCCGCACGGTCAGTATTTGGATGGGTGACCGCGGGTGGCATTTTCCAACTGAGCGCTACCGTGGCTCGGATGACACGTTAAATTGTAGGTCCCGGTCGTTTTAACCGTTTAGCCATGTCAGAGGCCTTCAGGCGGCCTAAAAACTCTGACACCAGGGCTAGCCACCCGGCCTATACGAACTTACTTACTTTTAATAGTTTTAGTACATTGCGTTAATACCTCGAGCAAACCGGTGACCCACAAGTATCACCCGACCACGAGTGTGACGATTGTTCCAGACATCGCTCTCCTCGACCATATTTGAGGGAAGAGAACGATCCAACACACGACGCCGCCGCAAGTAGGAGCCTTCAATGGAGTGTATGAATGCTAGGAACATGCACGCATTGCCTATTTCTAAATATTACATATTGCATTAGAGCTTTCAGTACTTTTGTGTTTACTTCCCGTCGATCATGTTAACAGCCTTCGACAGAAACGTGGCCACTAAACGCAGTCATCTTCCTTCGGGTGAACTTCCAATATCTAAAGTATCCTACCGGCTGCGCCAAGTGTAGTGTTCAATGAAAGATGGACTATCGCAGAATGTTTTTTGTTGTTCTCGTAACAATCCAAATATAGTACGAGGGTAGTCTATTAAATAATACTTACCTACCCACATCTAATACACTACAGGTATGATTTTTTTTTTTTTTTTTTTTTTTTTTTTATTGGTGCCTCCTATTCCCCTGGTGTATACATATTTCAGGGTCTTTGTATAATTATTATTTAGATTTTTGCTACAAACTCATATTAATTTGTCTCAATGTTACAAATTATCAAGTTACAATTTTTTGTCTGATTTTAATTTTATACATTTAGTAAGTATTCTTATCTTAAATTGTCGTAAAATAAATATGTCAATAGTTCCCAACTTCAAATATATTTTATAGTTTATTTTTACATTTATGCCGTACTATTATTTTATGCTGCAAGTATCAATATTTTTCTTGACTCGTAAATATAAATATATATATATATAAATATTACACTACAAATATAAATAAGTTAGCTATAGAGTGTGTCAGTCATGAGAATAACTATAAGCGTGTATGTAATCGTCCTATGTGCATACTTATGGGTCGAAAGGCCCATACGTTGCACTTTCGGATGTTTAAGTCTCTCACTACAGGTATGATTACGGAGTACGAGCTTTGGCGCAAAGATTTGAAGATTAAATATAGTATAGAAAATGGATACACTGCGCTGGCACTTGACTGGGAAAAGCTAGATTGATGAATTTAACAACAGTAATTTTATGTGGTAGAGTAAATTTAATTTTTTGAAGCCTTTCTATTTATTATTGTATATTAGATATAATAAACAACACGGATACCCTTGAGTCTGAGGAGTAGTAATGTAATTGTAAGTTGTAGAGCCAAGCTTCTAACTCTACCAGCCTTAACTCTACAAGTTCTTACTTCACAAACTGTAAACCTTAGTCAATATAATTATGCGGCTTGACTGTTTCGCTAACTCGCACATCGGTGTAAGCTCAGAGAAAATAAAAAAATCAAGAGAGAATGTTGTGAGCTGACTAAAACTACGACTCGGCGTGTAAAGATAATTACATACACATCAACGTACAAGGAAACTACGCCTTGGCTTGTCAGTCGAACTATGGCGGCGCAGCAGTGACGCACTCACACATGTATAAAAAACCGGCTACACTTGACTGTTCAACGACGTTCCCTCTTGATTTTTTTATTTGCTCTGAGGGCGTAAAGTGAAGATTAATTATTAACTTTTCACTAATTCTGTTACGAGTATACATAGTATAGTGTATATTATTGTTCTTGTTGTAACAATAAGGCCAAGTCAAATACATAATTATATTGACTAAGCTGTAGAGTTTGTGGAGTAAATACTTGTAGAGTTATGAGGCGTGAAGAGTTAGAATCTTAGCTCTACATAAGATCTGACAACTTTTTGAAAGTGAGAACTGTCTTGGCATTTCACATGAAAATGTTATTGTTGGATAGTAAAAGTAGCAGAACAATCCCTACTGCCATCACATTGCAAAAAGGATTCATTCCCCGTTTTCTCTCCAGTCAGCCCAAAGCACCCACAGGGGGCGGTCGCGCGTTCCCGCTCCATACACCGTACAAATTGTTATAAACCTGTGCCATACCGTTTTGTGTTGTGATAAAACATCAATCGATATCCTTTCTAAATCGCGGTAAGTTATTTTCGTAAAACATGATAAGCGGTCGTACCGCTTACCTGTTGCATAGAGTATAGAGTAACGTTTATACAGAACCAAAATATTCGAGTCTGCTATTTCGGGTTCGATAACTAGATGTTTTGACTTTTTGAATGTGATTGTGAATTGATAAGATGCTGAGGTTTTATTTACGAATGCTGTAGGCGTCGGTATTGATCCATAATTTTATCTACGAGATACGAGTACCTCATTAACATAATGTTGTGTGATGGTGTTTTGACTGCATGACTAAGTCTGAGAATAGGTATAGAACATACTCGTAAAATTTATTTACAAAAAGCGTGATTGTACGAAGAATATTTATAATAACAAATAGAGAAGCACAAAAGAATAACAATTAAAAATTAGAATTTTTGAGGTAAATGATCTTTATAAGGTTATATTACTAAAAACTGGACGAGTGAGAGTCAGGCTCGCACACCGAGGGTTCCGTACAAATCTTGAAAATTTCACAAAATTGTAATGTTAAATATTTATAGGATAAATAATAATCATCAAAAAAATGTATATCTCTCGTCATGCATCGAAAATTATTTGGCATGTGCTAATGAAGCCTTTTCATAATTATGATACCTTACATGATACGATTTACTCACTTTGAATTTTGGGTTTATATTTTTTTGGATTTAGGCCCTAGTTTTGTGATTTAATTAAAAATGTACAGTTTTCAGATTTATACTTAGGTATATGTGTACGCTAAGCCAATGCTTATTGCCAAATTTCATAGTTCTAGGTCAACTGGAAGTACCCTGTAGGTTTTGATTCCCTTGAGTGTCAAAATATGCGGTTTTTTACGACATAAACGGCTCTAACTTTTTTCTATGGTTACTGAGAAATTAAATTTTTTCACAACTGTAAGAAACCATAGATATACGTATATGGTTTAAATTTCAACTCGTTAACTTTACGCATTCTAGAGATAGAAGATCTTGACATACGGACAGACGGACAACAAAGTGATCCTATAAAGGTCCCGTTTTTTCCTATTGAGATAAGGAACCCTAAAAATCGATGTAAAATAATTCAAAAATGATGTTATGAAAGGTTGTATTCACAGATTTAGAAATTGATTGGTATGCATATTGGGTCTAAAGTATCCTTGTAAATGTAGATTCACTTAATCCGTAAAAACTCTTCTAGCTTGTATCATAAATCTTTCATTTATTTCGTAAAATTACTTTTATGTTATGTTGTTTTCATATTTTTTATTATCATAGTGCAAGTTTTTCTATCATGATGATGATTTTATACTGAATCATTATTTACACCTAGATAAAGGACTAAAAGGCCTATTTAGATTCCTAATACTGTGGAAACTAATATTACTTATTGTTGTTTTATTACGATTCATAATATTTAAGAACATAAAAAATAACTTGAATTTAATTTTAATTCTGTTAAATCTTTAGCAAAAACTAATTTACAATAATACAAAATTATGCCTTCTCTTAAAGTAACTAATTAACAATGAGCAATGCTAATTTATAAAATGTTTTGATTATTTTCATTAAGCGCAAAGAATCAAATCACAAAAACTATAAAACAACTGGCAACCTCATTGCTGAGAACATTCCATGCGAATAAAGCAGTTAATTGTTTGGGGCCTTCTAATAATTGAATTATTCTCCTGCTGAACATGTTTCTTTATACCGACTCCCAAAAAAATCTTTCGTCTGTACGTTTTTTCTTTCTGTGAAAATCGTTTCACCAACCTCCAGATCTTCGAGAACATTTGTAAACAACCATCAGATCTTTGATTATACATCTGTATAGATGGACGAAAATTAACATTAATCACAAAGAAAACGGCCCAGATCTTTGACAATGAGCGCGTACTTAACATGTCAAACCTTGTTTTTAAACTTTTGCGATTTGAACACATTATTATTTTATACCTACTACGGGACTAATTGCGCACTAAAATTACGAGATAAATAAATAAGGAGGTATTATGTCGTAATTATATAATAATAATGTCAAACCTGTCAAAATTTGTATGGGTAGGCACCATATATAGACCATATTTTTTGGGTCGCTTTGCTCGGCTAATTCGGTATCTAGACATGTACATAATAAAAGCGTCAGATAAAATTAAATGCAGATTTTCTTACGACATTGTTCTTTTCTGTTTAAACTAGCTGACCAGACAGACCAAAATATATAGATAACCTATTATTCATTAATTCTATCATCTAAATATAATAATTTAATGGGAGAGTTAGAGCAATGACCCAAGGAAATCACTAGTTTGGTGCCATCATTTCAAGTAAGCACCATATCATATCAGAAATGGAGATCCGAGAACAAAAGTTACAAATATAACCGAAAACACAACTATTTTTCGCAAAAAATGACACCGACTTCAATCGTTCTAAAAACTCGAATATAATAGTTTGATCGAATCGATGTATACAATTTTACATTATTGTTGAGTTTTCAAAAAGGGCTCAGCCAATTTCGATAAAAGTTTAAATAGTACCACACCGAGAGTATACCTTTTTGAACTAAAAAATATTTGTAAATGTGAACTGTGTCTGTAAAGAAATTATATCACCTGTAACGCCTCCAATTTATCCATCCTTCCATCAGGCTTAGGAGGTCTACTGCTGAGTTTAGGTTAGAGTGGCAAACCTTCGACTCATAGTAAGGCTCAATGGTCACTGCAACTTAAATAGTAACTTCTAAGTATAAACTGGGAGCCACCGACAGCCCACTTTGTCGAGGTTGCCTGCAGGAGAATGAAACGGTAGAGCATTTTCTGTGGCATCGCAAGGCCACGGCAGAAACTAGAATTGCTTGCGGGTTGCATGACGATATTATTGCTTTGTCATCAGTATCGACATCATCATCCTCATCGCAACCTAGTATATCATACAAACCAATGGAGCTGTTATGCCAGCGGCCCAGACCCACTACTGGCCGGGCTCGGGTAGACGTTGGAGGGGGAAATGAGCAAAATACCCCATACGGGACGTCAGTGCAGGACTAATCACCGCTACATCGAATAAAAATAGGATTGCTTCAAGTATTTCCAATAAGGCCGGTTGAAAGCAGCCTGCATCCAGCGCGTTCCTGAAATCTTTATTACATCGTCAGTCCACCTATCTAGTCGGTGTACGTTCTACGCTGCGCTTGCTGGCCCGAGGTCTCTTTTATGGCTCCATCGGCCAACTATTCATCGAACTATGTGCCCTGACCACTGCCTCTTTCTGGTATAAGAATATTTATTAATCTCAAAAGAGTTTACAAAAATTCGCTTACTGAGATTACACACTTTTCATAAGTACATTCTTGTTTTGAAGCGCAAAGTGCAGACTTATCCAAAATAAAAAGTAAAAAGAAACTATGAAAACATCGTGGAATTTCGGCAACACTATACATATACCAAGTACCTAAAAATCATTTTAATTTGCTAATCCTCTGGGATGTGTCGGTAACTTTGGTTCGTCTGCGGATGTTCTCATTTCTGATACGAACTCGCACTGAGATACCGAGCATAGCCCTCTCCATAGCACATTGGGCTATCTTCATCTATCATCCATTCATCAGCCAAAGGACGTGCACTGCTGGACATAGGCCTCCCTTATGGATCTCCAATAAGACCGGTTGGAAGCGGCTTGCATCCAGCGCAATCCTGCGGTCTTAATGAGGTCGTCCGTCCACCTTGTGGGTGGACGTCCTACGCTGCGCTTGCCGGTACGTGGTTTCCACTCGAGAACTTTTCAATTATTTTTGGGCTATCTTGCTATGCATTAATTGCCTATAATGTTGAAATGTAGCGCTCGTAGCGTAGTTTGTCTAGGTGTTTGTCAGCGATCACCGAAATTAAGCAACGTTTCGCGCGGTCAGTATTTGGATGGGTGACCGCGGGTGGCATTTACTAACTGAGCGCTACCGTGGCTCGAATGACACGTTAAATTGTAGGTCCCGGTTGTTTTAACCGTTTAGCCATGTCAGATGCCTTTAGGCGGACTAAAAACTCTGACACCAGGGCTAGCCACCCGGCCTGTACGAACTTACTATAATGTTGAAATTCACACGCGATGGTGACGCTACGGTATCATAAAATAGCGATGTTTTGAAAAAAAAACTAAATATTTCTACTAATAATATTTTTTTGTCAAAAAAAATAATAGTTTGCATAATATATAATATAAATATGGCCGACTTCAACCGTGTAGGTACAGAATTCGCGAATGTTTCTCTTAAATCGATGTAACATTTTTCACATTTTTGTTGATTTATCAAAAACGGCTCATCCGATTTCGATAAAAATTAAATGGAACCAATTTTGAAGAAAAATTATCGAAATCGGAACACTACGTAAAAAGTTATGCGTAAAAAAAAATATACGCGTCGAATTGAGTACCTACCTCATCTGTTTCGTCGGACATAAACTAAAACACCAGAGCTACCTCACACACGGCCAAATTAATGTACAATATAAGCTAAATCACGTTATGTTTACACCAATTACTGATGTTTACAAATGCGTATAAAATTATGTCGGATTTACACGTGTTAAGTAGTTAAGTAAATTCCCGCTAAAATTTAACTTAATTCACGCGTGCAAACTACCTTCTACTCTAATAGCTTATTACTGAATCGACTGTTCACACGCTTGGGTTAAATTTTAGTTGGAGCTTTATCAGTTAAGTGACGATTTGACGGCTGTGTAGTTAGTTGCAAGCACTCTTATTATTTTTCGAAAAAAATCGCAACACCGACTTTCAGCGTGTACAGAATTCGAATAATTTGCACAAATCTATGTGACATCCATGTACATTTTTATTGATTTATCAAAAACGGCCCAGTCGACTTCGATTAAATTTAAATAGAACCACACCGAGAGATGTACACGACGTGTACATTGTTAACATTGTACAGATCTTAATTAAAGAATTAATTAATTAATTAATCTTAATTAATTCTTCTACAGTGTTAATTTTTTAATTAAGATTGTACAATGTTAACAATGTACACGTACACTTAGTGGCAAATAAATAAATGATGAATTAAGATTGACAAAATCCAATTTTGCGACGTAATACATCAGGTTAAAGTCAAAATTCGTAAGTTTCACAATACTACGCAGTTTTAGGATGTAGTAGCAGTTTTGTAAAATGAATCAGATATACAGGGTTATTTCTAATCAATAAGCATCCTTTTATCGGCTTATTCTGTGCATCAAAACTAACAACTTTTGTTCCGCGACTGTCAAAACTAAAAAAATATATTGTTGTTCCATAGAAAAATATCGTTCACCCGTGACTAAATGTATGGAACAGCTGATTTTTTCTTGCAGAAAAGAAGTTGTTAGTTTTGATGTACAGAATAAGCCCCTAAAAGGATGCTAATTGATTAGGAATAACCCTGTATATGAGCAAGAGACACTTGTATAATAAATATTTCGTACTATGGTACCCTAAAGTGTCACGTTCTCGAGATATTTGGTTGTAAAGAATAAATATATATCTGCCTATTTTTTGAATGAATAGTCTAGAATAGGTAGGTACCTATATCTAAAGGGAACTAAATACACGAGGGAAGAAAGCCAAAATTACATAATGAAATTGGTAGGAACAAGATAGCAGGTGTCTGTTGGCGGTTTCATGTGGCACCGTCGTTTGTAAGCCGATGAAATTGCAAGTTTTCTGTTGATTCCAGGTCAATTGTTCTTTGTCGGTGAACGAAAATTACGCACGTTGTCGTTAGTCATTGTACGTACCGGCAAGCGTGGCGTAGGACGTCCACCCACAAGGTGGACGGATGACCTCATTAAGAACGCAGGATCGCGTAGGATGCAAGCCGTTTCCAACCGGTCTTATTGGAGATCCATAGGGGAGTCTTTTGGCTGATGGATGGATGGTACGAAAATTAATTCGGCTCATCATATTTTGACTGCTTCGGTGGCTCAGTGGTTAGTGACTCTGACTTCTGGATCAAAGAGGCGTGGGTTCGATCCCCACTGCCCACTATAACGTGACTTGTAAAATAATTATTTTTCGCAAAAATGGTACCCCCGACTTCCACCGTGTACAGAATTCGAATAGTTTGCACGAATCGATGTGGTATCCGTGATGAAGCCGTAGTAGTCTACTAAAACTGAGCTCTGCCGAGTTTTAAATTCTGGACCATCATAATGTCCGTTTCGAATCCACATTCCTCAGACAGACAGCCAAAATGTGGAACGCTTTGCCGGAGTCTTTCCACTAAAATATAACAAGGGTGTCTTCAAATCTCGAGTAAATAGGTATCCTCTAGGTAAGTGTCCTACACCCTAGATAGCAAATCTGCTTAGCATAAGGAAGTATGTATTAAATATAAAAGTTACCTTTCTCCATGTAATAGATTATTTTCATTTATTAATTCCACAATACCTCAACCACGCTGCAAAACTTCGTTCAGTTTTGAACCTACTAACAGTTTGAATACAACAAATAGAGGTATACGTAAAACAAGCCGTGGTGGTCAAAAGGTAGTGACATTCGCCTTACAATCGTGAGGTCTTGGGTTCAAATCCCGGTCCCGTACCAATGAGTTCTTTGGAATTTATGTACGGAATTTAACACCGCTGGCTTTTCGGTGAAGGAAACTAGCGTAAGGCAACCTGCATATGTCAGTAGAAGAAATTAGATGGCGTATGTGAATCTACCAACCCGCACTGGGCCAGCGTGGTGGATATGGCCCAAACACCCTTCGTGAGTACGGACTACGAGTACTTACGTCCTGCAGTGGACTATTAAAAAGTCTGATACACATCGAGGGTTCTGTACAAATCCAGAAAATTTCACAAATTGGGAAGTAAGTTGTTAAAATTTCTTACCATCCATACCATAACCATCGACAAAAAAGTTTTTTTTTTTTTCACTTTTCTCGTCATACATCGAAAATTACACATTATTAAAATAATAAATAAACTGTCCTTACATGATACGATTGACTCACATTGAATTTTGAACCCATATTTTGTGAATTTTGAGGCCCTATTTTTTTGTGATTTAAACAAAAATGTACAGTTTTCAGATTTATTCCTATAATATGTGTACTCTGAAACAATGCTTCTCGCCAAATTTCATAGTTCTATGTCAACGGGAAGTACCCTGTAGGTTCTGATTTTTGTGAGTGTCAAAATATGCGGTTTTTTACGACATAAACGGCTCTAACTTTTTTAAACGATAACTTAGTTTTTTTTCTTTTACACAACTGCAAGATACTATAGATATATGTATACAGTTTAAATTTCAACTCGATATCTTTACGAGTTCCCGAGATAAAGAGTCTTGACATACACATAGACGGAAAGACGGACAGACGGACAACAAAGTGATCCTATAATGTTTCCGTTTTTTCCTTTTGAGGTACGGAACCCTAAAAATGCCAAGTCAATGGATACCACACGGCTGCTGTTTTGCCAGCAGTTCCTTTTTCTTCGTGTTGGCTGGAGACGCGTCTAGATGTTGTTCTAGAACGGTTGTAGTATGCACTGGGCATAGTAGAGTTATTCGACTTGTTTTCCGTGCCTGATATGTTCCTTGCACTGTCATGGTACGGTACATTAAAATGGCAATTTACGCTATACAAACATAACTAAACTGATGGAAGATTGCAAACAATAATGGTCCTAAGGTTCGTGTTTTCGTCCTCTTTGTTTGCAATCGTCCTTCAACCAAATTAGAATAAAAAGGGTGAGCTCTGAATAGAACTGTGAACGCTTGACGAGGGCCATAAGGACCATAATATCGTGCAGTCAAGGAAGCCAGGACGAGATAAAACTAGGGATTTTCACATTGTGAAATATGTTTGATAAAAAAATTGCTGATTTTAAACAGCGGAGATGTTTAAATATAGTTTTGAGAAACTGGCAAAAATCATAGCGCTAATTACAAGACCAGCTTAATGCAATTGTGAGGTGCCATTTTGTCCATATGAAAAAACCTATCAGCTGTTTTAGAAAAAAGTAAGACGTGCAATATTTCTTACACAAGCGACTGGCACCAAAAACAACCTAAATTTTATCACAAATGTATTGAACATTTTCTCGGTGTTCTAAAGAAAACGCGTAAACACTGATTGATTCAGAATCCTTTTAAGACGTACGCCGTCGTTCGTGAAAACGCTGCCTTTCGTGAAAACGCCGTCGTTCGTGAAAACACCGTCTTTCGTGAAAACGCCGTCTTTCGCATCTCTCGTGAAAAGTATTTTTATCAAAAATGTAAAAGAAATTACAGTTTTCTTGTTATAGCCTCCACAAATATTTTGTGTTAGGGATTCTCATGAGACATACGAAAAAACAAGAATAATTATAATACCGTTACCAAGAACAGATACCTAAGTATTCAAATCTTTATACATTTTGCCTCCGCCGGGAATCGAACACTAGATCCCTTAGACCAAAGACAGTGGTATTATCATCTACGCTAGAAGGGTCATACATTCTTATTAATCAATTTGTGATAGTTTGTCCCCTTAAAATTCCCATTCAAATTATTTCATTCATTATGACTTGTGCGGTTTAAAAAAAGACACCTTAGCCCACTGCAAAGCATCATAAGCACCTCTCATTTGCTAGTTATCTTGAAAACTATTAAATAGAAAAGGTACATGTCAATACAAAAAAATATAATAACATACGGAAATTACAGATTCAAATAACCCACTCCCCTTTATATATAAATAAATTCAGTATCATGACATTTTTACTATAATACAAAACATTTGTTTGTATCTGTCGTGAATTCTCTCAGTTCTTCAAGTGACACGACTACTGGTCACCGAGTCTCTACCGCATACTTGTAAGTCGCACAACAAACGCTCTACAAATGTAGAAGAATGTTAACAGCCCTACCAAACCAAACAAACTCAAACCGATTTACAATTTTTCTCCCTACACCATTACGGTTTTATGGTCTAAATTCAATTAACAAGCAGTAAAGCGCTGTCGTCACTCTCACGTCAGTCACAATAAACAGAACAAACTTAGAAATTATTGCCGTTCTATGTTTACCCGGCAATTTCGCGTAGTTAGTCCAATTTGGAGCGCAGCGTAAATACAGTGCGAATGTTTTTGGGGTGTGTGCGAGTCTTCATTTGGAAGGATAATTTATTTTTATTGCTCACAAATGTCAACATCTATCTTTGCCCTTCTTTTATCTGTGTTATTTTATCTGACAGTTAGACAATCGCGGCTCAAGGGCCACTTGTGCTTGATGGACATTTTCCGCAAAATATAGAGTTTTTTATCTGCGTTGGTTTCTTTTTTTCTTTGGTCTTATTTTTCAATCTAGAGTAAAGCTCGAAACATACTATCGGACGCGGCTTACGGACGCGACTGACAGCCGCGTCCGATAGTATTTTTCCTGCTTTAATAATTATTTTACGCAAAAATGGCACAGCTGACGCTGATCATTGCAATTTCGTACATGAATAGTTCGTTAAAATCGAAATATAACATTTTTTTAGATGATTGTTGATTGATAGCAAAAGAAATCATCAAAATAAATTAATATTTGTCAGATATATATGATATACCGACATACATTGAAATATACCTAATACAAACATTAAACATCATTGCCGACATACAAATAATTATTTTTTGCAAAAAATAGCATGACCGACTTCACCCGCGTACAGAATCATTACATAGTATATATAAAACAACGTCGCTCTCCGCTGTCTGTCCCCATGTATGCTTATATATTTAAAACTACGCAACGGATTTTGGTGCAGTTTGCCGTTAGACAGTTCCCCGGGTAGACCACCAGACCCCACGATCGATGCAACTCGGTAGAAACGTCGGGATGATGAGGTATTTATTTATCTCATAATTTTAGTGCGCGATTAGTCCCGTAGTACATAATAATAATGTGTTCAAATCGCAAAAGCTTAAAAACATCATTGTTTGCAGTGAATATATGGAACACTCAATGCACAAATACCGTTAAGTATATGATTTAAAGAAGTAACAAATAACAGCCGTTGGTAGAACAAAACCCTGTTTCGCTCTTCGCTAAGCAAATATTGCCATTTATGAATATCAAGCTAGAACATTATACCCACTCATTAGGTACTCGAAGCTCGCAGTGGCCTGTCGTATTTACACATCCCAAAAAGTGGCCGCCAATATTTGTTGCCCCGGAGTCCACTCATCCGACAGAACACATGATCCCTGAGATGAGTGCCAGTAATTGATTAAGGTAAATGTTTGTTGAACCCTTACAGACCATGATACATAGATGTTATTGAATTGTATGTGAGATGTGGCTAGCTTATGCATGTGGAAAAGTCGTAAAGCCTAGACTCCAACAAAACGGAGTTAAATCATTAAAGTCCGTAAATTCACTGTATAAAATATTAATTAACAAGTAACACATCATAATCGTGAGAAGAGTTGTATTTATTCTTCCCTAAACAAAATATGGCATTTATAAATATCAAAAGGTTGATCATTACACTCGAAACGAAGAGTGGCCTGTCGTATGTACACATCACAAAAAGTGGTCGCCGATATTTGCCCTGTCCGCCCGAACACATCATGAGATGAGTACCAGTAATTGATTCAGGTAAATGTTTGTTAAGCTCTTGCAGACTATGTTATAAGGGTGTTAATAAAGTGTATGGGAGATGTGGCTAGCTTGTGCATGTGGAAAAGTCGTGAAGCTTAGACTCCAACAAAACGGAGTTAAAACACTAAAGTACGTGAAATCACTGAGTACAATATTTATTAACAAGTAAGTAAGTAAGTTCGTATAGGCCGGGAGGCTAGCCCTGGTGTCAGAGTTTTTAGGCCGCCGTTTTTATTAACAAGTAATCCTACTAATTAAATAATGTTATAAATGTGAATGTTACGCTTTAACGCAGCAACAGAGCAATGGATAAATTTGATTTTTGGCATGGATATAGACTTCAAAGGTTGGACATAGGCTACTTTTTATCCCGAAAAAATAAAAGGTTCCTGTAGGATAGCATATAAATCAAAACACTCAGGGAAAGCCGCGGGCAAAAGCTAGTCAGAACTGTGGGCCGAACAGAGTTATATTATTTTTCGCTAAAAATAATATGGCATATATAAATATCAAGCTAGATCATTACACTCGAAACGAGGAGTGGCCTGACGTATTTACATACCACAAAAAGTGGCCGTCGATATTTGCCCTGGAGTCCACTCGTCCGTCCGAACACATAATGAGATGAGTACCAGTAATTGATTAAGGTAAATGTTTACCAAGCTCTCTCAGACTACGCTGTCAGTATAATTTGTGTAATTATAATGAGTAAAATTCAAAACTTTAACAATATTAATATTAAATATTAGGGGACATCTTATATCACAAGCTTTGCTTAGTTTGGTGTCCGAGGCCATGTGTAAGATATCCCCTAATATTTAATATTAATTTAATATCGTTAAAACTTTTCACTTAAAAAATATAAAATGGCAGCTGCCAGAGACTGATATACATATTTTAAATACATACATATATAGATAGTACCTAAATAACACCCAGACACAGAGCAAACACCTACCTTTATCACATAAATGTCTGCCCTGGGTGGAGATCGAACCCACGCCCCTTTGGTCCAGAAGTCAGGGTCTCTAACCACTGAGACACGAAGGCAGCCATTATTCTTATTTTTCGGGACTTATCGCGCAATGAAGATAAATAAATACCTCTTTTTCTCGAAGTTTACATTGAGTCGTATCAGTCGAAGTCCTGGTAAGACTAAACTTGTTTAAGTGTCTCATGTTATTATTTCATTGCGCATATGTATTTCAGTACCGTAAAGTAAGAATAATGTGCTCAAATCGAAAACTTAGCAAGGTTATTTTTCGCAAAAATCAGCATGACCGACTTCACTCGTGTACAGAATTTGCGAATATTTCGCACGGATCGATGTAGCATTTTTCACATTATTGTTATCAAAAATGGCTCAGCAGATTTCGATAAAATTTTGATGGAACCAACCGAAGTATACTTTTTCCAATAAAAAAAGAATTATTGAAATCGGACCACTATGTAAAAAGTTATGCATGGTTATACATAAAAAAAAACCAATAAGTTTGTGTTTTTTTTCAAAAAAAAACAAATATATATATATGTCGAATCCATAAAAGGATCCGCATCAGTTATGGTGATTCAATGTGGTAATGATTTTATACCATCTGACCCAACAATACTTCAGTGTGGCGTGGCGTGGGTTAAGCGGGCGAGGAGATAAATTGCGACGTCACGAACAATCAGTTTATTTCACAGAAGATTACGTATGTCTACAATTATAGAGAAAACTTTAAGCGAAGGACATGGCGTTCCGCAGCGTAACGCACGCTGCCACCATTTTATCAAGAATCACAACTCGAGCCGTTCTAAACACATTTCACCAACATAACCTCTCCGAACCAGCTCTCTTTACCACTCTCAAGTGACATCTGTCAAGTTATAATATTGAGTTTTGAAAAAAAAAAAAAAAAAGTCATCATCGCATTTTCCCGCCCATCGGCCGATCATGCGATATCACTTGAAAACCTCCTTGGAACCAATCAGCAGCGTTTGTTACAAGCGTTACCCCAGGAATGTTGCCACTACCATTCCTAGTCCTTCGAAATTATACTAAGTGGCACTATTTAAAAATAAACTTAAAGCTATTGTCCCGTTATATATATGACGGAGTGAGACAGCATAGCTGGTTTTAGTTGAAAGCAATAGTGATGATTTTCAAGTGGGTATCACCCGAATGGGGTCGCACGTGGCAACACTGCATGCTTGTGTCGAAATGAAATGACTTTGACAGATGACAGAAAAACGTCATGCCACACTGAGCGCGAGGCGGATTGCACCCGTGCAAATCCATTGACTTTGAAATCTGTTTTCTCCGGTGGTTCGTCGGTCAAAAATAATAGCCATAACGCAAACGCCGAAATCAAATATGTGGCGTTTTTAATACTAATTACAGCTCTAATACTCTTCGAAGGTTAACAAAATCATTGTATAATGGTGTATAATCATTTTTAATAGATCGTATCAAAGATTTTCATCACGTGTCGTTTTTTATTCAGCGATCGTGATTGTTAATGAGCGCTATAGCTATTTTTATTAATTTTTAGGGTTCCATACCTCAAACGGAAGAAACGGAACCCTTATAGGATCACTTTGTTGTCCGTCTGTCCGTCTGTATGTAAACTTCTCAGTTATCGTTTAAAAAAGTTAGAGTCGTTTATGTCGTAAAAAACTGCATATTTCGACACTCACAAAAATCAAATCCTACAGGGTACTTCTCGTTGACATAGAACTATGAAATTTGGCGAGAAGCATTGTTTCAGTGTACACATATAGGAATAAATCTGAAAACTGTACATTTTTATTTAAATCACAAAAAATAGGGCCTCAAAATTCACAAAATATGGGCTTAAAATTCAAAGTGAGTAAATCGTATCACGTAAGGTATCTTATATAAGAACTTTATTAGCACATGCTAAAAATGTGTTTGTACGGAACCCTCGATGTGCGAGCCTGACTCGAACTTGTCCGGTTATTTTTTAAATCGATTTCGATTTTACAAATTCTTTAAACTCTTTAGAGTAGGTATTTATTTAAGTGAATAGCTTTATATGAAGAGGTTTATTCTGCTCACTTTCAACCGCTACAGACCACTTGGATCCATTTCATACGGTCGCAAATTACGTTTGTTACTGAAGCTATAATTTTTGAATAAATATTTGAAAAAGCTTAATTCATTCAGGCTTATTTTGTCATGCCATATACCTATCAAACAAATGCTTTCAGAGAATGCTTTGGTATATTATTTATGTACGCCATTACGCCGATAATGGTATCTGACAATATTGTGAGTGTGACTCTGCTTTGTCCTTGGAGTAAATAACTACAGCTCCACGTGGCCTTGCAGTACCTACGTAACACGCGTTAGGGCTGCCGCCTGGCAGGTAAATGGCACGCTTAATGTCTTACAAAAATTACAATAATAATGAGTTAATGTGAAAAAACAAGTGAGGCTGCAAAAACTACGCCTCGCAGTGTACAGCTACAATTAAACACACGAACTCGTACAACGAAACTACGCCTTGATTTGTCAGTCGAACTATGGCGACGCAACACTGACGCACTCACCACATATATAAAAAACCGTCCTCACTTGTTTGTTCACGACTTTCTGTCTTGCTTTTTTTTCTTGGTCTGAGGGTACGTGTAGTATTTTTAATGAAATTGCGCGAATGAATATGGCGTACACCATCGCCTTAAAAAGAAATTTCATTCAAACTTAGAATTTTTGAAATGGTATAAGCAAAAGCGCGAGTCAGCGTCGAGTTTTGTCGCCCGCTCGTGTGGAAAGGACAATTTGTCGCGTCGCGAAGCTGGAACGGGGAATAGAGAATCATTTTCTGGTAACTTGACCTCGATCGCTTCTGTGAAAAATGTCGGATTTGTGATTAAAATACGTGGGATTTTTACTGAAATTTTTCTACTGTTTTTGTATTTAGTGTATAAAAGCGGTTTTTCGCTTTTTAACCGACAAAATGGAGGCTTTTTGCCAGTTGACGGGTATATTTTGACCACGTTTAGCTTTTTACGAAGTAGTTCGATTGTAATAATCATTTTATTTTTTCGTAGATCATATTTCATAGATAGTCCCATATAAATTTGATTAAAATCGGCTGAACCATTTTTGAAAAATCAACAATAATTTAAAAATTGTATAGTACGATTTGAGCGAACTTTGTGCAAGATTGAAGTCTGTTGTGCCATTTTTGTGAAATAATTAGGTATAGTTATTTTTTTTTATTTCCTGAAATTACGTTAGGGAGCCAGATAAATCTTGGCGTATAAATACGATTGCCTTAAAAAGAAATTTCATTCTAAATTCATTTTAAACAAGAATTAAAGCAAAAGCGCGAGTCAGCGTCGAATTTTGTAGCCCGTTCGTGTGGAATGGAAAAGACAATTTGTCGCGTCGCGAAGCTGGAACGGGGAATAGAGAATCATTTTCTGGTAACTTGACCTCGATTCTTCTGTGAAAAATTGGTTTGATTTGTGGTTAAAATACGTGGGATTTTTACTGGAAATTTTCAACGGTATTTGTATCTGGATTGTTATTTTCTTTTTTGTAATTGGATGAGATTCGAATTCAAATGTATTATATACTAGAAACGTGTAAAAAGTTTAACATAAATTAATGAAATAATCGAGTTTTTATTTTACTAAATTATTGTACTAAAAAA
The DNA here is from genome assembly GCA_949316475.1 of Hypomecis punctinalis. Taxonomy (NCBI): domain Eukaryota; kingdom Metazoa; phylum Arthropoda; class Insecta; order Lepidoptera; family Geometridae; genus Hypomecis; species Hypomecis punctinalis. The sequence continues at coordinate 7,365,162 of OX438816.1, forward strand.
ATTATATCTGAAAAACTAAAGCACATAAAATCGTCTATCTGCTTGAGATGCTTTAAAACATACACAATTACACATGTGTTCTTTTAATTTTAAACACACACACATACACACAATTCCGCCTTTATTTTGGATAGAGATATGACGCTCTATTATGCACACCAAGACATATACAATTACAGGAAAAAAATACAATACACTAACTACAATACACTCCTAGTGTGAAATGGGCAATGTAACTCTGGGCAAATGTAACAAAGGATTAAAAAAACCCCACGTGACCAATTTTTCGATTAATTTTTCATACGCCGCACAATCCTACCACACAAACATATACGCCACGCTAATTTATCGAACTTTTTTTAATCTAGGTAGCTTATGTTTGCGTTTTACCACTGACGGACTAAATGCTAAAACACCCAAAAAAAATTTTGTGCGCGTTGGGCATTGAGAAAAGTTATTTTGGAAGATTGTATTCACTGAGCGACAATTGGCAATAAAATCTGCATCAAAAACAAAACCTACGTGTTGCCGAACCAAAAAATAATGTTTCAGAGAGGTTTCAAAGATTATTTTATTTTCTATAAACACTGCGATTATTATTAAGTTCCGGTGCTCCCCGCTTGCGACTGGGAACACGGACACAAATGTACAGTGTTTCGGAAACACAGTTTCTGATACATCACGTACATAGGTGTTTTCCGGGGAGAACCGAAAAATACCGATAAACAAGTATTATTTACAGAAACCAAATAATTGTGTCTGAAACATTATTTTTTGTTTCAAAACACGTAGATTTTATTTCTGATACAGAGCTTATAAACAATTGTTGCTCAGTGAATACATACCTGTATATGCTATATTTGACCGACGAACCGGTCCGGAGGAGGTACTCAATTCAACGCGTGTATTTTTTTTTATATGTAACCACGCATAATTTTTACATAGTAGGTAGTCCAATTTCCAAAATTATTTTTTTATTAAAATGAGTAAACTTTTATAGAAATCGGCTGAGCCATTTTTGATAAATCATTCGCCAATTCTGTACACGGTTAAAGTCGGTCATGCCATATTTTGCGAAAAATAAACTTCTCATGTTGCATTGAAACTCAAATCAAAAAACCTCAGCGCAGGAATCAGTGTTGCTATAAATCAAACCCGCTATTTCAGTGAGTTCCTTCACCTATTTTCAGCAGTTAGTCATAGAGTCGTAGTAGTATTGACATTGACTTTGCAGTTTATTTAGGTAACTCAAGCCGCTGTTTACTTTGGAGTTTCACAAACTTTGGAACTGCGGGGTATTAAATTCCAAATGGGTCTCGTTCAGCGGTACTCAAAGTGACAGTGTGTTAGGTTAAATTTTATTCGAAATCACGTTTTCCTTACTGCACTGTTGTACTGTACCAGCCTTTTAATAGTCCACTGCAGGACGTGGGCCTGGAAGGGTGATTGGGCCATGTTGGCCCAGTGTGGGTTGGTGGATAATTTTCTTTACTACAATATTATAAATCTGAAAGTGTGATTGCTGTTTTTTAATCTTTCATTACAACAACAGAGTAAGGGACAAACTTGGTTTTTGGCATGGATGTAGTTGTTGTATTTGAACATATTATTATTATATTATACTACGGGACACGGCGCACTAAAATTACGAGATAAATAAATACCTCATCATCCCGACGTTACGGCTGAGTTGCATCGACCGTGGTCACGGGTAGCCTAAGTCTAAGTCGGGATGATGAGGTAATGGTAATGGGTGTAGTTTTTTTTATTCGGGCAAAAGTGCATATATTAACTACAACAAAATACAATACAAAAAAAAGTACTTCATGTGTTTAAACTACATACATTAAAAATAGAGATATAGTTAAATGGTCGGAATGAGACATAATACCTTTTATTCCGGAATAATAATATGTTCTTATGGGACAGCACAAATAATAAAATAATACCTATATTACATAGACGAAGCCATGGGTAGCAGCTACTTAGAAATAAAACATACAAAAAATGCGTAATGCGTATCTTTAGACCTTCAAGGGTCTATGGATGATCCAATTGCTTGTCATGTAGTAGTTTGCGTAGTTTTAGATTATGTCTTATATTTAGTGGTACTAAAGGGCCCATAAAAAAATCCGTAATGATATTGAAATTTATAATAATGTAGTAAAATGCTGTCAAACAAGATTTTTTTTCATAAAAATGTAAGAACCGATTTCTTGTATTCCACCTGAAATCGAAAAAAAAACAAGCAAAAGTAGCTATTTAATCTATTTTTCTTACTTTTTATTGTTGTAGGCGCTGCATTTTTTTTTAGAATTTCGTAAAAAGGTCTGTTAAAATGAATTTTGAGACTATTTCGTACTCGTGAAGTTCCTCTATTTCTTGATTGATTAATTATCTCACGAAGCGGGCGACAAAGACGGTTGAGAAATAAAAAGGTGTGTTGAATAAAAAATAATAAAATAAATAACAACACGTTACAACGCGTAAAAATGTACGGTAAAAGTAAATATATCTTGATATCTTACACACGGTCTCTGACCCTAAACTAAGCTTGTGATATGGCTGCCAGAGACTGGCATAGTCAAAGTCAAAGTCAAAGTCAAAATTTCTTTATTCCGTAGACACAATACAGGCACTTGGAATCGTCTAGTTACAATTTTTAAAAGTTCAACTTAATTAAATTATTACTATAAATAAATGAGCACACTTTTTAAATTTTACCAAAACAGTATCATTAGGTACACAAAAAAATATATAATATATTAGAATACAAATCGAAAATAAAATTGTATCAGTATCATGAAAAATAACAATGTCATTATCAGTTTAAAAATGTCAACAAGTATGAAAATAAAGAAATTATAATTACATATCAAAAAATTGAAAAATACCATACTACATAATACATATTTTTTAAAATACATACTTATTTAAATAGTACGAGTACCTAGATAACATCCAGACATTACCTATGTTCATCACATAAATGCTTGCCCTGGGTGAGGATCGAACCCACGCCTTTTTGATCCAGAAGTCAGGTTCACTAACCACCGAGCCACCGAGCCAGTCAAATGTAAAAAACTGGACAACTGCGAGTCAGGCTCGCACATCGCACACACGTACAAATCCAGAAAATTTCACAAAATTGGGAAGTAAGTTGTTAAAATCTCCATACGGTAGTACTTACTTATCGACACAAAAAGTTTTTTTTTTTTCACTTTTCTCGCCATACATCGAAAATTACACATTGTTAAAATAATTAAAAACCCGTTTTAGCATGTGCTAATGAAGTTCTTTGATATGATACCTTACATGATACGATTTACTCACTTTGAATTTTAAACCCATATTTTGTGAATTTTCAGATTTAATCCTATATGTGTACTCTGAGACAATGCTTTTTGCCAAATTTTATGGTTCTATGTCAACGGAAAGTACCCTGTAGGTTTTGATTTTTGTGAGTCTCGAAATATGCGGTTTTTTACTATATAAACGGCTCTAACTTTTTTATACGATAATTAAGAAATTTTTCTTTTACACAACTGTAAGAGACCATAGATATACGTATATAGTTTAAATTTCAACTCGATATCATTACGCGTTCCCGAGATAAAGAGTCTTTACATACACACAGACGGACAGACGGACAACGAAGTGATCCTATAAGGGTTCCGTTTTATGGAATCCTAAAAAAAATGTAAAGTTTGGTCCTTTAACGTTGAGCGCCTGTGGCCTGTATTGGTCTGCTAGGGACTAGGGTTGCTGCCAAAGTTTTGTATACCATTGCCTCAGTAGATAACCATGATTCGCCAGCGTCAAACCTTGATTAATGTTTGGCTTGAAACTTATGAACCCTAGCGTTCAGGTAGTCATAAAATATCTACAAGGCCAGATTGAAGCTTTTTGTTTAAATTCAGAATCAAGTTGAGAATATTTGTGCTTGGCCGCGTCCGTCAAATGTGGTTTTGGGTGATAAAGTCTACAAAATTATCGTTATTTACTTTGTATATACTTTGGTAGGGGTAGGTATGAGGCTCGGATCTTCGTATTTAAACACATCACTGACTTGTAACTATTTATTTGTGAGATTAGATTTAGTTTAGGTTTAGATGTGACAATTTGGATGCAAGATGGTGAGAGAAGGCGGTTACGGAAACAGACAATTATTAATTGACCGACGAACCACCGGAGGAGGTATACAATAATTCGACGAGTATATTTTTTTTATGTATAACCACGCATAACTTTTTATAGTAGTCCGATTTCAATATTTTTTTATTGGAAAGAATATACTTTGAAATTGGTTCCATTTATATGTTACCCAAATCGGCTGAGCCATTTTTTACAAATCAACAATAATGTGAAAAATGCTACATCGATCGGTGCGAAACATTCACGAATTCTGTAAACGGTTGAAGTCGGTCATGCTATTTTTTCGAAAAATAATTATAGATATTCAACAACAAACACTGGTGTGATCATCTACCGACGTTTGTATGATGTGACAAGCTACTAGTCTACCCTTAAGTGTCGTGACCTGAATGACCCAATTAAACTATCGTATAAAGTACGAGTTCTTGCTAGAGTAACTTATTAGATCTCTACATCAACCGTAATTGTAAACTTCATACTGGAGCACTCAAAAACAGACGTTCGGCGAGTGAGCAGAGTGAAAGTATACTCCTACGGCACTCCAGTTCCTAATAACCACTTGAAGCGCTGAGTGCTCGCGACTGTACGCTCATGGCTCTTCACTTACCTATACCTACCTATTAAGTGCCTTTACCGAGTGTCTCTCATATATGATAACGTACCTCTGACTTAAATTTCTTAAGCTATTGTCCATTAAGGTCGTCAGGAGTTGCTAGCATTTTAAATTAGATATTTTTAGATATTACGTGTATTTTTTGCGATATTCCTATACCCTGTAAAATATAGCTTGATACGCAAGACATTGACATTGACATACGTGTAATGACTCATGCACATCAAGTACCTACTACATTTTTATAGTCAAAATGTTCGGTACACAATGCTGTACTTCATGGTCAAGATTCACGAGCATGAAGTACAACATTGTGAACTGAACATTTTGACTATAAAAAATATAGATAAAAAGATAGATAATTCTTTATTAGCTTAACCAAATACAATGCAAACACATGAAAAATAAAAACATTAAAAATTAGTTATACTAAATCGTGGCCTTATCGCTTCAAGCGATTTCTTCCAGGTACTTAAAAAATATGGTACTTGATGTGCGTGAGTCATTACGCATATGTCAATGTTAATGTATCGCGTATCAAGCTATATTTTACAAGGTATAGTGAATTATTTGTTTTTATTTTAGACGTAAACTATGAACTATGGTCATACATTTACTCAGTTTGGCAATAAAAGTACGTATATTGCTACATACGTCAAACATATAAGCCAAATGACGTCTGTTAATGGACTTTTAAGCCTTCCCTAAGGTTACTCGATAAGACCGGTCACTGTGGCTTCGGCAGTCCAAATTGTCGGTGAACAGACAATAACATAATTATTGGTCCGCAAAATAAACAGTTAGTGGATTCGTCTAAGGCGGGTGGATAGCCCTGCCGTCAGAGTTTTTAAAAACACCTGAAGTTCTTGGCATGACACGGTCGAGGTCTACAATTTAACATGTCATCCGACCCGCAGTAGAGCTCAGTTGTATTTCCCACCTGTGGTCATCTAAACGTAATTATACACTAGGTGCATGTGATATGTAATAAGTAGGTACGGCGAGTGAGCAAAGTAAGAGTATACTCCTACGGCACTCCAGTTCCTAATAACCACTTGAAGCGCTGAGTGCTCGCGACTGTACGCTCATCGCTCTTCACTTACCTATATCTACCTAATAAGTGCCTTTACCGAGTGTCTCTCATATATGTACCGACTACTTACTACATATCACATGCACCTACACTAGGTGCATGTGATATGTAATAAGTAGGTACGGCGAGTGAGCAAAGTGAGAGTATACTCCTACGGCACTCCAGTTCCTAATAACCACTTGAAGCGCTGAGTGCTCGCGACTGTACGCTCATCGCTCTTCACTTACCTATATCTACCTAATAAGTGCCTTTACCGAGTGCCTCTTATAATAATACGGTTGCGTACCTGTGACTGTAGTTTTTTAATTGCCTGTAAAAGCCATTGAACTTGTGAAGAGTTGCTAGCATTTTAAATTAGATAATATTTTAGATTACGTGTATTTTTTGCGATATTTTTAGTGAATTGTTCGTTTTTATTACAGAGGTAAACTATCAGTTATAGTGTGGTAAAACATTTACTTGGTTAGGCAGTAAAATCACGGACAAAAAAGACATAAGCCTTCCTATAGATAGGTATTCAAAAATACCGGTTAGTAGTGACTTTTGTCCAGCTTATTCTTAAATTCGCATTCAGATTGATTATTTAATTGGGTGGTGAACTAACCATGTTATATTATTGGTCTACAAAATAAACAGTAGGCACATACTGCTGTCTATAACCTAAAAAGCCTAAAACCTAAAAAGTTAAACTACAAAACCAATTTTTTGGGTATCAGCGAAAAACGCGGGACAATTTTAGAAACGATGCTACTTTGTAACCCTAATATAAAAAACTTTTTGTAGTACTTTTGAATAAATAGGATTTAACACTAAGGCCCTTGGTTAAGTTATGTTATGTTGAATGATTACTTTATTGACTTGTAAAGTAGAAAAAAATATGTCAATAGCGACGGTTTCACAAATTCTGTCTCCTAATTTATAAAAGATATTAACATAATTGTAACAGTGATCGATAGATAATTTTAAACTCTATGTGAACATCTTTAAAAGTGAAAAATAACCCCCTGTGGCTTAACGGCTTTTTAGGTTATAGACGGCAGCATAATTATAGTAAAATAACACGAAATTAGCAAGTACCAACTACTCGACCCACTTATAAACAGACGTTCAGCGAGTGAGCAGTGTGAGTGTATACTTCTACGGCACTCCAGTTCCTAATAACCACTTGAAGCGCTGAGTGCTCGCGACTGTACGCTCATGGCTCTTCACTTACCTATACCTATCTACTTGTATATTAACGTGGGTGGAAGTGTACTTATGAAGCAATTGATTACCCTCAATACTCTCCATAAGATGGCGTAGCCGGTTATTGTTGTTTCTGACACATTTTGAGAACTTGACTCTAAAATACAAATACAAAAATGTTTTTGTCCCCATAAATGTAATGATGTACCTACAAGATTAATTTCTAAGTTCCCTGATAGATATACCTACAACTAGGTCAACAAGCTGTATTATAAGAAGCGCATAACTTTTTTCATAGTAGTTCGATTTCAATAATTATTTTTTATTGGAAAGAATATACTTCGAAATTGGGCCAATTTAAATTTTATTGAAATTGGATCAGCCATTTTTGACAAATCAACAATAATGTGAAAAAAATGTTACATCGAACCGTGCATAATATTTGCGTTTTAGCGATGCGCCCCGGGTTCGCACAGGGGTATTATACATATAAACATTTCTCTTGAATTACTTTATCTATTAAAAAACTGCATCATAATCCGTTGCGTAGTTTTAAAGATATAAGCATACATGGGGACAGACAGCGGAAAGCGACTTTGTTTTACACTATGTAATGATTCTGTACACGGGTGAAGTCGGTCATGCTATTTTTTGCAAAAAATAATTATCTACGATAACGTGTGATATTTTTATGTTTGTATAGTGTTTTAATGTGTAACGCGCAACAAATTCTTGTATTAGCTAGCTCGACTTGTTGTTTGACTTTGACGGCCGCATCAGCACCCGCATATGTGTGGTGGCGCGTTCTAAATTATTTCACAGGTTTTTTAATTTTGGAGGGGCGGGTCATTTTATCGTAGATCTCTAGTAGGTAGTTGCACTTGGCAGCTCGGTTCCAAATGGCACCTTAAGCTTATCACTGTATTGATACTTATCTAAGCTTTTCATTTCGAGCAAATATCTACAGAGCCACAGTCCTTAAGTCAAAGTAGTAAAAAAATGTCCAAGCAATGTGATATTTACATTAAATAATTCACAATGACCCGTTTTCTCTAATCTTGACGTTATGTCACATAATTAGTGCTTGTAACCGAGCACTTTGGCATCGCGCAGCGTTGTAGTCCACTTGCAATCGCCTTAGGATTAGTCTGTCCACTAAGGTAGCTTGGGCAGGGTTCTGGCTCGAACACTGTTTTTGCACGATTGTGACTCTATAGATATTTGCTCGAAGTCTCTTCACCAAAACGGCAAGTACAAGTGTCCCCAAACAAAAGCCCCATCATCACCTGATCGGATTTTTTCACCTGACGATAGCATATTCTAATGACCACTTGAAGCTTGCAAATTTTCACGCTGGCTCAATTTTCAACGACTCTTCAGCTCAGTCTTTTGAAGCCCCTAATTGTCAAAGGATAATTAAAATTAAATGCAAAGTGTCTGGATGCCTTCGCCGTGTTTGAAAGATGAGGCACTCGGCTTGATTGGTTTTTGAAATTGCCCACCTACAAGCCTACAAGGTTTTTGTTACATTAAAAATTGTAATGTTCTATTTTCTCCTTTTTTTTTATTCCGTATAAGTTTGCCTTTGACGGCCTTACGGCCTTGATGTTGAACAGATATGCGGTCTAGGGTGTTTTACTCGAAATTTGAAGACACCCACGTTGTACTTAAGCGGGAAGACAGACCCAGGCAAAGCGTTCCACATTCTGGCTGTTCGTATGAGAATGAGGATTCGAAACGCTTAGTTCTAACGCGCGGAATGTCCACCAAAAAGGGTGGCGCTTTGGTCGCGTCTCTCTTGCCGAATGATAGAAGAAAGGGGCAGGTGGGACCAGATTGTACAACTCCTGAGCGCACTGTATCCGATAAAAGGCCGACAAACACGCTACCTTTCGTCGATGCTCGAGACTTTGCAGCTGCGACTTAGTCAAGGTTTCGTTGTCAATCATCCTCCTGGCTGATCTAACGTTCATTCATGATACCTACTTTATTACTTTGTTGTGCGCGTGACAGTATGGTTATAAGTTTACGAAATCTAGTGAAACCCGCTCCAGAAAGATAAAAATTAGTTGAATGAATTAGTCCTAACCCTCGTAACTTTGCGCAAGTTCAAATTCGAAACTATTTTTTGGTTTTGAAAAAAAAATCTTAGTGCATTTCTCCTCTAATTTGATATAAATACAATTATCTTAGAGCTAATCGTATTTCACAAGTTTTTGCGACTTGCCTAGCCAACAAGTTCTGAAGATGCCTTGCTAAGAGGCGAAAACAATCTCAAGAAGAGTACTCGAGAATATTAAGACAAAGAAGTTTCTAGAGTAGACACTGCACACCCGCAACCCCCCATTTTACCCTTGGGGAAATCTTCGAAAGACACCCGACTGCTTTGGGGTGCAGCCGATATGTAGGATTGTACCCACTAAAACCCTCTCGGTGGCCAGCCTTTGTGCGCTCTTGGGAGCTTCGGGATCTCCAGGGGAATGTACCGGTGCTCCCAGCTCTTTACTATATGGACGACTCGAACGGACTAGGCTTGTACAGTGCCACATACGTTGTCGTCCTCCCCGGGCCCGTTTGAGTGGATGGCTAGAATCCCATCTCAACCATTGACGAGCCCAGAGGTCCCCTTTTAGTAGGCTCTTATTAGAAGGCAGTTAATGCATATGCCGTATTCTATAGCCTATTGTCATGTAAGCAGTAAGATATCTTCTGCAGGACCTAAGCCTCCCCTATTTTCAACAAGAGCTGTGGTTGTGTACGCAAGTCATACAACTTTTGAGCAAATTTGATCCAATTACTCTGATTCCTTGATTTCTAATACAAATTTGGAAAACCTAACACATGTATTTGTATACATAAATAAATAATTAAATATTTTTGGGACATCTTACACACGGCCTCTGACCCCAAACTAAGCAAAGCTTGTGATATGGCTGCCAGAGACTGATATACTACAAATACTTATTTTTAAATATATACTTATATAGATAGTAACTAAATAACAACCAGACACAGAGCAAACACTTATGTTCATCACATAAATATTTGCTCTGGGTAGGGATCGAACCCACGCCTCTTTGATCCAGAAGTTAGGGTCACTAACCACTGAGCCACCGAGGCAGTCCAGTCCATGTTACGTTATCTACGTTACGTCTGAAAATTACTCATTTATATTTTCTAAATATTATATTTCGGAGAACTGATGGCCAATGGGGCAGAAAAGTTCTTGAATGGAGACCACGCACCGGCAAGCGCAGCGTAGGACGTCCACCGACCAGGTGGACCGACAATATTATTAAGACTGCAGGAACGCGCTGGATGCAGGCAGCTTTCAACCGACTTTATTGGAAATCCATGGGGGAGGCTTATGTCCAGCAGTGGGCGTGCTACGGCTGATAATGATGATGATATTTGGAAAATGTTGCAATCAGAAGATTTGAAAATGCGAGATAATCTCTACTTAAGTGGATAATGTATCGGGAGGTCTTGCTTTAACCAGCCCCGAGCATTTTTTTCCTCTTAGGGATTATCTTTTCAAGTTACTTGAAATATTCCAGGAAGGAAACTCGGTAAAACGAAAGTCGCTCATGGAGGGTTTTTTTCTGTGGGTACCTACCTGCATGTTTTAATCATACATGAGGAGATTCATGGAGGAACCAAAGTTACCGACATACATAGCTCAGAAGATAACAGTTGAAATAGCAGTAGTGAGCCTAGCACGGAGGACTGATGACCGATGAGTTTGAAAAGCTTGCGAGTGGAGACCACCAACCGGCTGATAGCGATCTCTGCCAGGTAACCTTAGGATTGAGAGAATAGATAGCGTATTTAAATAAAAATGTAAATTAAATTATACATCACAAACCTACATACTAATAATAATTAAAAAAAAATGTGTAAGATGTCCCTGAATATTTATTTTTATTTGACTGCCTCGGTGGCTCAGTGGTTAGTAACCCTCACTTCTGGGTCAAAGAGGCGTGGGTTCGATTCCTACCCAGGGCAACCATTTATGTGATGGACATAGGTGTTTGCTCTGTGTCTGGGTGTTATTTAAGTACTATCTACATATATACGTATGTATTTAAAAATATGTATATGTAGTATGTCAGTATCTGGCAGGCATATCAGAAGCTTTGCTTAGTTTGGGGTCAGAGACCGTTTGTAAGATGTCCCCAAAATATTTTTTATTTATACTTACACCCAAACACAGAGCAGTCACCTAAGTACATCACAAAAATGCTTGCTTGGTGTGAGTGGGAATCGAACCACGCCCCCCTTTTTAATCCAGGAGTCAGTTTCACTGTGGGCCAATGAAGCAGTCAGACAATAAAAAGGCGATGTTTAACTAGCTTTTACATGTTTTATGGCTCGTTTAGATCTACTAACCACGGCCATAAACCAATGTGTTACTTACGGCCGTTTTCATAACTTACTAACACTTGACTAAGGGTCAATATTCGAAATAAACAGTTGAAGTAACGTTAACTGTTACTGCTGTTTCAATAACATAATTTTCAAGAGTCAATTATTTAGCGGTCAATGACAGACGGTCTTCTTCTTCTTTTGTTTGGCGTCGCATTGTTATTCATTTGCCAGTGTCAAGTATTACTTAAGTTTTAATAATTTTTGATATTTTATCCAAATAGTCACTGTCGTAGACACGTCATAGTCTGCTGTGGGCGGGCCCGTGCATGAATGTGCCAGATTGACGTCCAATAGAGAGAGATGGCGAGACATCGTGAGGAGCATACATCTGCCCCTACCAATATTAATACTGCGTGATGACCACGACCGTTCTGTCAAGAGCGCAACGATCAAGAAGAAGATTGCAAATATATAAAAGTACTTACCGAATGCCAAAACTGTACCTGTATTTCATTGTTTTCTTTACCGAGTGTGTGTGTTGACGCATTTTGGGAGGTTTTAAATGAAAACATTCAGGTTGTTAACTTAGTTTCCCCGCGTTTCCCTCCAAACATCGCGCCGACGAATTTTCGCTTTGACGTTGTCAACATGGCGATGTGCAAATGTTTTTAAAGCGCTCAACTTTTTGACACTTCGTTAACTTTGTTTTTTTTTTTAAAAAAGGATAAAGCGTTTCACGTTTGCCAGTCAAATTCCGAGTTTTCCGGGAACGACTAATTGAAATCGTATCGTAATACGTAATAAATAATTTTGTCTCGAGTGTGTTTATTTTTTTTTATTAAATTCTGGTATTTTCTAGAACCACCCGGAAAATATTTTATCGCAATAATGGCATTTGAATCGACTTCAACCGAGTACAGAATTTGAAAAGTTCGCACGAATAGATGTAGTAATTTTGACATCATTTTTGATTTATCAAAAATGGCTCATGCGATTTTGAGAATTAGGAGTCGTGGATATGGCCCAATCACCGTTCGTGGGTAGGCCTACGTTCTGGAGTAGACTATAAAAAGCTGGTACAGTACAGTACAGTCGTTTGCGTCTCAGGCAGTCCAGTTATGGAATACCTTGCCCGTTACTGTCAGAAAAGCTCAATCACTTAACATATTTAAAGATAAGGTTTTTTTTTTATTCCTTGTAGCTTTGCGTTTGACTACATACTGCCTGATGTTGAGCAGATATGCGGTCTAGGATGTAGCACGCTTACCTAGAAGATACCTATTTACTCAGGATTTGAAGACACCCACGTTGTAGACAGCGGGAAGACCACGAAGAAAGAAGCGGGAAGACCCACGCGGGAAGACAGACCCAGGCAAAGCGTTCCACATTCTGGCTGTTCGTATGAGGAATGAGGATTCGAAACACTTGGTTCTATCGCGCGGAATGCCCACCATAAAAGGGTGGCGCTTTGGTCTCGTCTGCCTAGCCGTACGATAGAAGAAAGGGGCAGGTGGGACCAGATTGTGAAACTCCTGAGCGCACTCTCCAAAGTGAATCCGATAAAAAGCCGACAAACACGCCACCTTACGTCATTACATTACATTACGTTACATATGCTCAAGACTTAAAAACCATTACCTGCAGAAAATGTTGATTCTTTAACTTTGTAACTGTTGTTGTTGTTGTTAATTATGTTGTTTATGTAAGTAGTATATTATAATTTATATTATGTATTAGTTTATTATTTTGTCATGGGTTTCTTATATCATTATTTTTTTCTTTATTTTTAGGTATTTTAAGTATTTACATCAATTTTTATTAGTATGTATGTTTATGATGTATAATCTAATTTATATTTTAATTAATGCGCACCCCGTCCATTATTTATACGCATTCTGTCCTCTCCATCCTTAGTTTGCCTGGCAGAGATCGTTATCAGCAATAAGGCCGCCTATTGTTACACTGTTTATGTTTCTTGGTGTGCAATAAAGAGTTTATCTATCTGTCTATCTACACTTAGTCAAGTGACAAACTGTTTTAAATAATAGCTTATCTTGTTTTACGGTTTCGAGGTTGATCCCATAATAATTTGATCTTAATGATGAGTATGCTTACCTCAAAAAGGCCCTGCACATTACCACACTCCGACCACTCCGCGATTTTTATACAAAATCTGTTGTCTTAAGCCGGAAACATACTATCGGACGCAGCTGACGGACGCAACTGACAGCCGCGACTTAGCAATGTGCACAGTCTTAAAACATCCGGTGTGCCAGATCGCTCTCGGACGTCCGAACGCTCAAAGACGTCCGAAGGTGACGTCCGCACCTTATGTCCGATAGTGTGCACGGCTCAGTGTACTTTCATAGTCTAGATACCTATCAGTCGCGGCTGTCAGTCGCGTCCGTAAGCCGCGTCCGATAGTATGTTTCCGGCTTTACACAGACACTACATATACCACAAGCGCTACACGCGTATTTGTGTAGATTGTCTATGGTTGTTAACGACCATGGCGATCATTCGAATTGTAATTCAAAAAGGTGGATGATAACATTGACCATTTTGTCCCGTTACAACCGGCTCAAAGTATATGTGAAAACGACAAAAAAAAATTGACGGGACGAACTTATACGATCGAGCGGCTATCTGCTTATTACACGATCATATAAGATTGGTTGCGTTTACAAAATCCATATATGGTTTTTGCGACAACTTTCTCATCGGCCGTCACGATTGTATTGAGCCGGTTGTAATGAGTGTACGTAGTATTACTGTATTTTTTTGACATTGCTAAGCAACATCCTGTAGATATCATTATGTAACATACGTTTAGACACGGTAAAATATACATTTAAATATACATCAAAACTAACAACTTATGTTTTGCGAATTTTGTAAAAACTCAAAAAATATAATTGGTGTTCTATAAAAAAACTATCGTTCATCCGCGACCAAATTTATGGAACAGCTAATTTTTTAGGGTTCCGTACCTCAAAAGGAAAAAAACGGAACCCTTATAGGATCACTTTGTTGTCCGTCTGTCCGTCTGTGTGTATGTCAAGACTCTTTATCTCGGGAACGCGTAATGATATCGAGTTGAAATTTAAACTATTTACGTGTATTTATGGTATCTTGCAGTTGTGTAAATGAAAAACTTTTCAGTTATTTAAAAAAGTTAGAGTCGTTTATATCGTAAAAACCGCATATTTCGACACTCACAAAAACCAAATCCTACAGGTACTTTCCGTTGATATAGAACTATGAAATTTGGCGCGAAGCATTGTCTTAGAGTACACATATAGGAATAAATCTGAAAACTATACATTTTTATTTAAATCACACAAAAAGAGGGCCTCACATTCACAAAATATGGGTTCAAAATGAGTAAATCGTATCATGTAAGGAATCATATAAAAGAACTTCATTAGCACATGCTAAAATAGGTTTTTAATTATTTTGAAAATGTGTAATTTGTATGACGGGCAAAATTGAACAAAAAAAAACTTTTTTGTCGATGGTTATAGTATAGAGATTTTAACAACTTACTTCCCAATTTTGTGAAATTTTCTGGATTTGTACGGAACATTCGATGTGCGAGTCTGACTAGCACGTCCAACGCACGATGGTTCTATGCTTACTTGAAAGAGTTTGGAGTGTTGCATGACACTCAGTCATAACTCTATACCTCGTTACAGGTCTTCTGAGTGCGTAGATTGTAGCAGCACTGTGGCACTTAAGCAAAAGTCTGTAGATGTAGGCAACATAAATATAAACACTGAATATATCTCGACACTCACTTCTTTACCACATAAATACCGCAAAGATTATATTACATCATTCCCTTGTTTTCCCGTCGACCTATCTGCTCAATTTCAAGCAAATTTCCAGGCCAATTAGCTGGGAAACTCGGTATACGCGACGCATTTCAACAGTCTCAAACTAATATACCGACGGGAATTGAATTAACTTTGATATTATACAGCCGCGTAACTTTGAATACTTTGATAGGTACTCCGCTCTATGTTGAATACATGTTTCTATGTAGAAATAAAAGATCATTGAAGCGATACACATGTCTTCGGTGGTATATCACTACTGTTACGAGATGGGTTCTTCGATAATCAGTTAAAACGCCGATTATTCACTTTGCACTTTATTGCACAAAATCACAATACACACGACACAACTGGTTCGCACAAACACTTCACACTGGCACTGATATTCACACAAACTAGTCACTTCACAATCGCACTGGAACACGAGATATTTTCGCTTCGACGGTAAACGAAAAACTTCAACGGACGGAACCTCGTGGCTCTATTTATACCTGAATTAATGTTGACTAGAAGGTTCTGGAAATATCGGTGTCATTGTGTTTGACAAAGTAAAAAAGATGAAAGTTTGAGACTTCCCTATTATTCTCGAATACGTACACACACAAAAAACACCATAAAACCGAATACAAAAGATCGGAAAACAAAAGGCACCAAAAAAAAACGCGAAACAATAAAGCTCCCCAGAAGCGTGATCACGTAAACATCGCAGATTACATCATAGTTAGTACATACCTACAACGGGCGTGCGCCTACTGCGTTACACTACTATTATTATGTGGTAGTACAAGAAACTAGCGCCCAAATTATCGAGAAAATTCACCTAGATATTTTAAGGTCTGTTTACAATTTGGTTAGTGATTAATGGACACCGATCGATTAGTACGGGTGTGTGACTGACTACCAATCACTTACCACTTGCACTAATCATTAATCAAAGTGTAAACAGGCCTTAAGTATGGCTATTATTAGAAACTAGACCCTATTACTAAGACTCCGCTGTCCGTCTGGCTGTCTGTTACCAGGCTGTATCTCATAAACCGTTATAGCTAGAAAGCTGAAAGGATATGGAAAAGATGCGGTTTTTGAAATCTTGCAGAAACAAAATATATACCAATAGAAAGCTTACATAATTATCTTTTCAAACACATATTTTTTAGAATTTTTTTCATCGCCATTTAATTTTCAAATGGGTTCTAAAAACATTAGAAAAATGAACTATGTGCTACACCAAATAACTACATTAAGCCTAAATTGAAAAAAAACCTGACAGTGACATTATGAAACAGCAAAAGGAAATGACATTGTCAATATTGAACAACCAATAGAGGGCTGGTCGCCATGTTTTAAAAAATAAATAAATGTCAAACTCTAAAATACCAGCCCGCTATTGGTTGTTTGAAGATTCCTGTCCGATACGTAGACTACGTAAACCTCCTCTTAGTATTACCAGTTCAGTCTAAATATTTTCTACTTAGTGAAATAAAAAAGAGATGTTATAATAAAACGGCGATACACAAAAACATGTTTTTGCGTGAAATAATATTCTTAAATATGGCACTAAACATTAATACAGCTCGCATCGCTGCCGGTTTTCAAGGACCGCCTCCCATATAAAAAGTTTACCAACTCCTTTTCACAGTAAATGATGGTGATGTATTTATGTTGCCGCTATAACAACAAATACTAAAAACAACTTTTAAGGGCTGCTCCCATACTACAAACCTGCATTTTTAAACGTTTTTTGCTCGATATTAATAATAATAAATGCTTGAATTATTCACATAATGTTTAATTTTATATACAATTCAATTTTTCAATATACAGGATTCCAGGGTAAGTCGACCTATTCCCGTTAAGGGTGTGTAGTTTACTTTGTTTCTGACTAATTTGAGCGTGAAATGCACTATCCTAAATTAAACAAAAAAAACAGGTATTTGAAATTGGTATTTATAAAATTCCCAATTTTCGGCTATCAGCTCAGATATTTTGAAACGTGTAAGTCGTATTATTATTTTTATTTGATTTTTTCATGTAAAATAATGTTTTATGACCTCACTACCCAATATTGTCCGTAAAATTAACCTTTTATAAAAAGTATTTGAATTCAAATATCTCGAAAACTGTGAGATTTAGGATATGGTGTTTCATTGTCAAATCAGTCAGAAACGTAGTAAACTACACACGCTTAACGGGAACAGGTCGACTTAGCCTGTTACTCTGTATATAATTAAATTAAATAAATATTAAAGGGGGGCTCCCATACAGTAAGAAAACCTGTGTGCGCGGTCCGACTCGCAAATGAAGTTAAAGTTTTTTTTTTTAAATATTACATGATTATAGACATAGATACATTTATTTTATTTTGTTTTCACTTTTTGATGGGATAGTTTTACGAGAACTCAGAAACTCGGTTTACGCGACGCATTTCAACATAAACCAAAATACCGACGAGCGCCGGGAAATAGTTTAATAGGAACTCTGCTCTATGTTGAAAATACCCGCGTCTATGTAGAAATTAAAAGATTAATGAATCCTCAGAAGAATTACTGTTACAAGTAATAGAAGTTTTACAAAATTTTACTCAAATAAAAATTACGGTACCTACAGCTGTCTTTTTCATAGGTTATAGAACATACGCGAGAGTGAGCGGAACAAAAAAAGCAATGTCTGTCGCATACATCAAAATCACCAGTTGGAATGTCAAAATAGTTAACTTTTAAGTACGTGCGGTCTGTGAGGCCCCAGCCGGCATTTGACTTTCTAGTTTACCCCTTTTCCCGCGAAATTCCAATCCTCACTTATAAGTAGCTGCAAGGACAGTGCCCACGTTGAGGTTGAAGCAGGAAGTGGTTTCGTCACGCGGTCTATTGATGAGTAATTTCGATTTTAATTTCCGATGAGGCCTCTCAGGCCTCACGTCGGTACTTATGTTATTTTTCTGTTTTATTTTTACTTGACTCTGTCAAGCGAGTAATGACTGAAAATGTGGCTGAAAAAGAAAAACACGGAAGACTATCTTTCTTGTCCACCTAAATTAAAAAAAAAATCTACGTATAGGTGTAATTCGTGTTAAAAAAACACGTTTGTTTACAATGCGCGAATCAAATGTGTCCTGATTGTGCTCAGAATTAACGTGTAGTTAGGCTGTGGACAATTTTTTTTAAAAGGTTTATATCAATACAGGGTTATTTCTAATCAATTAGCATCCTTTTAGGGGCTTATTCTGTACATCAAAACTTACAATTTTTGTTCTACGACTTTCGACAAAACTCAAAAAAAAATTTTGTTGTTTCATAGAAAAATTTAGTTCACCTGCGACAAAATGTATGGAACAGTTGATTTTTTTTTTAGTTTTGACGTACGTCGTAGAACAAAAGTTGTTAGTTTTGATGTACAAAATAAGCCCCTAGAAGGATGCTAATTGATTAAAAATAACCCTGTATAATAATGTGTATTTAATATTCCTGAAAAGTACATTAGTTTTAAGTAAGAAAATATATATTTTGTTGTTTTGAAAGGAGTATTTTTTATTTTATTAATTTTTCAAGTGTAGGAGTTCTTTTTTACCAAACATTAAGCCAAAATATAATAATATAGTCTTGAATTTAAAAATTAAATTAATTAGATTATCTTTGTATACTTGGTTTTCTTTAATACCTTTTATATTTCATCATAATGCGGAGACAGATACCTAAATCAGCACTTTAAAAAAAAAACTAATCATGATGTGCACGGCCTGTCAGGCTTCACGTCGGTACTAACGCTACAAAAAATGCACGTCGGTAATTTAAGGTTAAAAATGAGGTTAAGCTTGGTCTTTTGTCTTTTTCGGAAGTTTGAACTATCTAGTTCCAGTAAGAAGGATCAAATCTCTGATATTTTTAGCTGTCTACTTTTTTCCTTTTTGAATTTGGACAGCCGAGATAGTTCAATGCTAGTATGTGAAACCCTTCGAAGTTCGGGTGTACGTGTATGTGTGTGTGTAATCTAACAGATTTTAAAGGTGACGTCCACGAGTGGTATATTATTCAGAGCAAAATCGAACCAAGATGATATATGCATCATTTGAAAGCTTGTTATATGAGCTTCCTAAAAATATTTAATTCAGATTTTTTCACCCCTCCAATTTTTTTTAAATGCGAAAAATAAATTGTATGAAAAATAACAACACGGCTTATTATTTTTTCTAGTTTAGCAGTAATAAAGTGCTTATATAGTTATTTTACTTACATTCGTAGCTGATTCTTCCACATTCATGTCTTAATTTGCTTAAATTAAAAATTATAACCTACCAGTGTGACCAGTTAGTAGGTACAATGTGACAAAAAATCACTTAAAAAGTGTGTTTAATTGGTAAAAAATGCTTTTATTTAACAATTTGGAGGTTACTTAATCAGGGCTGACAGAGATAAACTACCTATTGAGCCAAATATGTTTATTTTTTCTATTAAATTCAAAATTAATTTTAAAAAAATCGGAGGGCTCTTTTTTGTTTTTAACTGTTGTAATAGACTCAGAAAAATATCAACTTTCTCGAAATGTAACGAGTGTTGTGGTTAGAATTTTTGATTATTATTATACCAGCCTCCATACATTTTGTGGACATGTCCTTTCATAGGTAGTTAAAATGTGACCGAGTGATGTATTTTCTTTTGCTATTTTAGTACGGGAGGTTTGATTGAACCGATTATACATTCTCTTCGGTGGTTTTACTATTATGTGGCACAAGGAACTATTTATCGCTCAAAATGTCAAAAACTTAAAAAAACTAGCCAAACATAAAATAATTGAAAAATTTTAGCCATTTTGATCCGTAGGTATTCGTGTGTAATGTTGGTGATTATCGCTGATTTTTGGCGCCATTGAGACCCGAGAACGGTAGTCCACGGTAATACACACGTGTAGCATACGACGTCGTTCAAAACACTTGTGAATAAAATAATACTAAAAAAATATTTTCAACAATGAAAACGAGTTGTGGAAAATGTTTCGAAATGGCGGGAATTATTAATCAGTTTTACTAAGCGCGCGCAATGGCAATCGACCATAGACTAAAAGAATGAGGTGTAATTTTTTTAGCTAGTATTTTCCTTAAAAGTCTTACAACTATCTTTATAAACAGTAAAAATAAAATAAAAGTATATCTGTAGTGTCGTAAAAGTAATAAAAAAAGTAAAAAGTATGTTTTCTTATAACATTATCTCGTAAAATTGTAGCCCGTAAGCAGTCTTTACGGACAATTTTTTTTAAGGTACTACAGATATACATTTATTTTATTTTCACTGTTTATCGTTATGGAAAATATTCTAAAACAATACAACAGTCTAAAATTAATACGTCGAGTGAAAGTGCTGAGAGGTGTTTTAGTTAAAATTAATTGAAATAACTTTGATATTAAACAGGCACGCTTTAAATACTTTGATAGGAACGTGGCTCTATCATGTAGAAAGATACCTACCGGTGATAATGTGACGCTGTCACGCGTTCATGTGGAAAGATTCCTGCCGAGACCGATTTTAACCGACGATTACAGATAACTAATATGAAAAAAAAATGTTTTTAGGGCAAGTGCCTTTATTAACTAAAACAAATTACAACTCAACTTACATAGGCCTAAATTACATAAACTACAACTACATAGAAAGCAATTGGACCATCCACAGACCCTTGAAGGTCTACAGATAATCCAAACGCAAACAAAATTCAACGTGGCTTAATAATGCTTATAGGTACGTTAAACCAAATAAAAAAAATGCTTTATTCTTATACAGCAACCCCATTTCAAAATATAAAATGTTACACAAGATTGTGAAAACGTAAAATACGTAGAATCAGTCTATGACAAGTATTATGTTAAGTCAAAAATGCTATCTACAGGTTGTGAGAATAGTGATGGATATTTGTTTTTACCCACGTCGGAAAGGAAACGGTAAGTGCATATATATGCGTTTAGGGTGAGAGGATATATGTTCGAGTCATAGAATTAGAATTCAGTAATAGAAACCGTACTAAAATAGCAAGAAAGACAAGAGATACATCATATACATCACTTCGTCCTACTTTAAATATGAAATTTGAAAGATGTTAGAAACAGATGCATATAGGTACACTCGAAATTACGTAATTTGAGGGGTTTCACAAACTAGCATTGAGCTGTTCAAATTCAAAAAGTAAAAAGTAAGTAGAAAGGTAAAATCATCGGAGATTAGAACCTTTTTACTGGAACGACAGGGTTCAAATTTCCGACCATATTCTCGCAAAAGACAAAATGGAACCATTTTTAACCATTTTGAAATTCCAACTTGTTGTTTTGACGTGTGCCGACAGACAATACGCTTTTCTTGTTCCACTCACTCTCACGTATGCTGTATATCCAGATATGAATGAGACAGCTACATAGTTATTAATAGTTTTTTTTTTAATTTAATTGTTACACTCCACAGACTCCAGGGTCTGTATTTTTTAGGATATACATTAAGAAAAAAAAGATTGAACAATATTGCTTGGAAAGGCTTAACAAAAGGACCCTAAATCTAATAAAATTAAAATAAACTTTAAACTACGAGTACGTTGATTTTATATAATATCATTTTACAAATTACTATTTATACCGCGCAGAGCCTCCATCACCGCCGCGTTTCGGTCTCTAATGGCCATCTTTAAATTATAGTCTACGATGACCTTAGGTGATGCAGTCGTCGCACGCCGCACAAAGTGGCTGATAGCGTCTTCCTCGTTGTCTGCGAAGTAAGTGTAGGACCTGGTGTGCCGTGAAACTGCGACGACCGCGTGTGAAACGCTTTCGTGCAACCTCATCTTAGCCCTGATTTTTATGGCGATGACAGAGTCGTATGTCAGACCTTGAGCTTCGTGGATGGTAAGGATGCGCGACCCCGACCCCACTCCATACCCTTGGGTGATAAGGGTCTACTTTTCTTCTTGAGTGTGGACCAAAAAGAGGGTGTTGGGGAGGTTATGGGGTATTAGCGCACCCGTGTATCTTTTCTGCTCTAGAGATCTGACCTGGATTGCTGAGGAATATACACCCGTGTATATCTCCCTCAGTGAATACGCTACATTCATGGGGTTCCGATGCGTACATAACAACTCCTGGCTGATGTTTGCGACCAGGTTAGGGCGATGGTACCTCATCTCGAAGAGGTTTTCTCTATCAATATAAGGTAGCTGATTAACGTCTCCGATGAGGATAAGTTCACTGGCACCAGACAGCCTCGTAGCCATCACTATAGCTCCGAAATGATTCATGAGAGCCTCATCCACCATTAGACGGTTGCAACTCTCAGAACCTCGGAAACCATTTACGAGAGTGGAAGCCATGGTGCGCACCTTAGTTCTTACTAAGTTACCTATACGGTGCGCCAGCTTTTCTCTTAGATCTTTGGCTGCTTCAGTTGTTGTGGTGATGATAACGTCCCCATCCACATCGAAGTGTCGTACCACCCAAGTTGTTTTGCCGCAACCAGGCACTCCATTGACCCACTGGATCTTGGGTACCTTCCAGTTGCCCCACCGTGCCTCGACTTGACTGCTCTCGATGGTTTTTGCCATGTTAGTAATTTTGTCATCCAGCATTATTTTGGTACACCTGGCGGTCACCACAATAGGGTCCTCTGGTGGCGTCACGTACTTCAGTTTTCCAGTCCGATCCGTCTCATCCTCATTTAGGGCCACGAATCCTTTTATTGCATTATAAGCAGCCATATATTAACCTCTCATTGTTCCCTTGATGATCTGGGAAGTGTCGTTATTGTATATGGCTGCTTCTGCCTCTTCCAGTCTCGCCATCAAAAGACTCTCATTTCCTAGCCTAAAAGACTGCATGATGTTTTCGCAGTTTCTGAGATTGACTTCTCTAGTCGCTCTCGTTATAGCTAAGAATTCTATGAAGGCGTTTCTGGCGTGATCTGTTGCTGTTGAGGCGGGGATATAGAGGGGCGGATCAACCTGTCCCATGTCGGCTCTAGTTGGAGTCGCTTGCCTTGTTCGTGGTGTAGTTTTAGTGGCTGATTTGGTGCTGGGCCATTTTATTTTCGGTGTTTGTAGGAACAAGCTCTGTGTTGCGGCGCTAAATGCTGTCAGAAAAGCCGAAACGTGACCTCTACTCCCGTCACAACTGTCACTATGCCGTTTCGAGACCTTTTCTGCCGATGTTATTAAAAGTTAAGTAGCATAGTTTTTATTTGAGCAATATTTAGTTAGTATTACGATAATTTTATGCTTTGAGCAAATCTACAAAATGTTGCCATTTTTTTCTCCGAAACTACTGATCATATTTTTGTGCAACTAACGCAAATTTACGTGATAAGAAATATCCAATTTTATACATCGTTCTCTCATTGTTAATGTCTGTCTAAATAGTTTTCAGGAAATAATTATGTCGGAATCTTATTATAATAACACGGCGACACATTTAACAGTCTCAACCTAATTTCCGACGTGCGGAGAGGCGCAGAATCGAATTAACTTTGATATTATACAGCCACGCAACTTTGATAGGAACTCGGTTCTATCACGTGGAAGTATTTAGGTATCTGCGAATATGTAGAATGTTACCTGTATTACAAGTGACGTACTCGTATTTATAACCACTTACGTTGTATCATTAATGGTATACCACATTCCACGTTGCTACTTGAATATAAGACTCCAAGAGCATTAAAGTACCTACTTATTTTGAATATTACTATGATACAAGACGTCAATTGCACTCATCATTGTGTACAATATTACATTAATGTGTAACTTTTACTATGGGGCTAAAATGAAATCGTAAATATAGTGTAACATAGTATACTTTAAAAATAAACTAGGAGTAGAGCTGAGGAACGAGGGTGCCAAAGTTCTCTAATAGAGACCACGTACTGGTAAGCTCAACGTAGGGCGTCCAAAGTGGAAAGACGACCAAATTGAAACCAAAGGAACGCACTAGATGCCGCTTTAAACGGAACTTATTAAATAGGGCCAACATTTTTTACTATACAGGGTTATTTCTAATCAATTAGCATCCTTTTAGGGGCTTATTCTGTACATCAAAACTTACAACTTTTGTCAAAACTAAATAAATAAATCAGCTGTTCCATACATTTTGTCGCGGGTGAACTATATTTTTCTATGGGATAACATTTTTGTTTTTGAGTTTTGACGAAAGTCGTAGAACAAAAGTTGTTAGTTTTGATGTACAGAATAAGCTTGTAGAAGGATGCTAATTGATTAGAAATAACTCTGTATATAACGGGACTGGACTCACGTGTAAGGGTAGTCGTAACTACTATAGTTTCGGTCGCATTCGGCGACCTTTCTCAAGTTGGCGAGGGCTAGCACGCGAAACCGTCTCGCAATGCACTGAAAAGGTCGCCGAATGCGACCGAAACTATAGTCATTACGACTATCCCTATAAGTGAGTTCAGTCCTGTTATATATAGTAGAAAATAGGGCCAACTCCGCCGCATTCTCCGTGGCCTCCTACTAACTGGTCGAACAGCATATACCCAAATATACATTTTATGATCGAATAGCTCACTCGAAAATAAGAAAAAATTACATAGATAAAATGCAGACTGCAGCGCTACTAAAATTTACTTCGAGTGTTAATTTTCTGAACTGCGGGAAGATCGGTAGCTGCCTTCCGTCTCCATAACCACGTTATTGTCATGATACAAAGGAGCGACCTTTCGCGAAACTTGGTTTTACGTTGTCAGTGGCATGATAATTTGATTACCGACATACAATGTTCGCTTCACGCTGCTCCCGTTTTTTACCGCAATTTAATTCAGTTGCTTCACATTATAAGTTACTAGTTTTTACCCGCGGCTTCGCCCGCATGATATTTTGATTTTTGTGCTATCCCATGGGAGACCTTTATTTATCCGGGATAAAAAGTAGACTATGTCACTATCCGTCTTTCAAACCCTTCCATGTTCAAACGGGTATTGCGGCGTACCCGATCCTAAAAATTAAACAAAAAACGATTTGACGGTTGCTCGATTCGACAGTTGATTTTTTTTGACATTTCTTGAAGCGCACTCTAGAATAGCTTCTCAGAGTTCTCAGATCTTACTTAACACTTATCGTTATATTATGAACAATTTACGCAATATCATTATAATTTATAGCTTATGTGTTATTCTGATATATAAGCTATATTATTGCAAAGTTTCATCTCAATCCGTTCAGTAGTTTTTGCGTGAAAGAGTAACAAACATCCATACATCCATCCATCCATCCATCCATCCATCCTCCACCATCCATCCATCCATCCTCACAAACTTTCGCGTTTATAATATTAGTAGGATTAATCTTTAATTATAAATTGTGGTGCCCTAAAAAAGTAAGTTGGTGTAGGTAGGGTGGCTAGCCGTGGTGTCAGAGTTTTTAACCCTGAAAGCCTCTGACATAGTTAAATGGGTGAAAAAACCGAGACCTATATACAGGGTTACAGGCTAAGTCGACCTATTCCCGTTAAGCGTGTGTAGTTTACTGCGTTTCTGACTGATTTGACTATGAAACACCATTCACAGGTTTCGAGATATTAGAATTCAAATACTTTTTATAAAAGGTTAATTTTACGGACATTATTGGGTAGTGAGGTCATAAAACATTATTTTACATATAAAACTCAAATATAAATAACTCGAATATACGACTTGCACGTTTCAAAATATCTGAGCTGATAGCCAAAAATTGGAAATTTTATAAATACCAATTTCAAATAAGTATCGGTTTTTTTTTTAATTTAGGATAGGTAGTGTATTTCATAGTCAAATTATTCAGAAACAAAGTAATACCACACACCCTTAACGGGAATAGGTCGACTTACCCTGTAACCCTGTATAAGTCAACGTATCTTCCGAGCCATGGTAGTGCTCAGTTTTAAGTGCCACCCGCGGTCACCCATCCGAAAACTGACCGTGCCGAAAGTTGCTTATCTTTGGTGATCGCTGACAAACACCAAGTCAAACTACGCGATGAAAATAAATAAATAATAAATATATATTAGTGGACATTTAACACACGGTCTCTGACCCTAAACTAAGCAAAGCTTGTTATATGACTGCCAGAGACTGTTATACTACATATATGTCTCATATATGTAGTATAACAGTTGTTATATACATATTTATAAATACATACATAAATAGATAATACCTAAATAACACCCAGACATAGAGCAAACACCTATGTTCATAACATAAATTTTTGCCCTATGTGGGAATCGAACCCACACCTCTTTGACCCAGGAACATAGAGCAAACACTTATGTTCATAACATAAATATTTGCCCTATGTGGGAATCGAACCCACACCTCTTTAACCCTGGAGTCAGGTTCACTAACCACTGAGCCACCGAGGCAGTCAACGATACATCTGTGCTACAGGGGCGAGAACAAAGCAAAAATATCGGAGTGGGTTCGAGGTACACCGATTAGCTTAAAGTAATACCACCTTACCACAAAAGATTTAAACACGCTTTAAACACTTTTTAACCGTACGATTTGTACTGTTAAACATGGTCTAAAGCGTGTGTAAAACTTTTGTAGTAAGACAGATAGTAACTATTTAACTGTTCAAAATAACTTCGATAAATGATGGAGTCAGGATCTATTTCATACATTTTGTCGATTCCCAGTTGTAATTTTGAATGCTGTGATTGCCAATTTATTATTTTCTCGATTTCTGGGTTGATCCTATATTTTTTACCTACTAGCTGACCCAGCGAACTTCGTTTCACGCAATATCTTTATAAATTATAGCCTACGTGTTATTCTGATGTACCAAAAGCATTACTACTGCAAAGTTTCATCTCAATCCGTTCAGTAGTTTTTGCGCGAAAGAGGAACAAACATACATACATACAATCTTTCACGTTTATAGTTATAGGAAGGAGTAAATTGATAATCATAAATAATCACCCTCTTTTGATTTAGTACACTCTTTCTAAACATTATATATCAGTAGCACTGTATAAAACGAAAATTCCATTCTTTTTCAAAATGTTCTTGACCTGTAGGTATATTAGACACTTCTACAAAATACTGTTCCAGACAATTTAATTAAACTGTTTCCCGCAGCTACAGTAAACTACGCTATTTTTTACACCGCAAAGTATAATGTTGTAAGCCCGTTGATTAAGGAAAAAACATAAAAATAACGAAGAAAAATTGGTATATATATTACTCGCGCTATTTTCACTAGTAAGTGGTTCACATAGGTAACAAGGCTCTTTAGATAAAAGCTTTTGTATGAAAAATAGATTTTAGGAGTTCTTGAAAGTTTCTTTAATCATAATACTACTACAGGCCACATTTGGCCGCCAATCCCGCTTATAAAAAGCGAAGCTGTAGCCGAAGATGGAGTATGTAGACCTAGACCTATTCACTCTTGACTTGAAGATATCTAAATTGTAATTGTCAGGAAACAATGACGGAGGCTGGGCATTCCAATCACTGTGGCGGTCCGCATTATAAAGGAAGAAGCGAATCGCTTAGTACGAGCAGGTGGTACGTCGACTATGTAGGGATGGTATTTAAGCGGCTTCCAGCTAGTTCCGTTGTAAAAAGTAGATGAAGTATATTTCAATAGCAATTTCTGTATATCAGTTGTAGGGAAAAAACTGCTCGGCACACCTCTGTTATGGAGCGTCCACAATCTCGCGAGGCGACACGAGCCGCAGACTTGTAAATCATTGTAAAGCAATGATTTACAAGCTAGCTACAAGCTGCATTGCTCGTGTCGCCTGGCGAGAGTGTGGATGCTCCATTATAATTAATCAATAAGATTTACATCATATCTTATATAAAAAATATAATCTTACATTTCTTGTGGTTGAATACAATGCACGCGGATTTTGAAAATTACAACATTACATAACAAGTTATTCAAGCTTCAAATTTTTATTGAAAGAAAATTAACAGTATTCTCTTTTGATAAATGTAAAAAGCACGTCACTTTTTATGTGCGCCAGTCGACGGGAGCGCGCGCATCCCTGACGAAGGAGTACTAATTACTCCGAAACCGGTCGGGTTCCCAGCGGCCCGGCCGCGATATTATACGTGAGTAAAAACCGGTGTTTTCTTTAGTATAACTTTTTATGTAACTTTAATTTTATTTATTTTTTCATTGACCTGTAACAAAACGTCATTAATAAAGTGAATATATAATATAGAGGTAGTAGTGAGGCGTATCTTTCTTTTTGTAGTAAAAAGAGTCGGTTGAGTAAGGTCGTATTGTTCTGAAGTACATTGAACGAAGTGAATCCTTATAATACCGACAGACTTGCAACCTTACAACGAGAGATTCATCTGGAGTTTACCTATATTTCACTTAATTTGCCTGTTCAATGTTCATATTCAATAACAAGTTTCCAAAGCACTTTTGTACAGAAAATAGACTTTAGAGGTTCTTCTCAAAAGCCCCGTTCCAATACAAGATTAATGAACACATAATGAAAAGTTGCTCAATAGCTCCTTTCGGTACAAGGAAAGGCTCTTATCTTTGGACCTGGAGTATTGAATATTTTAGTTCGGGATTTGAAAGGGCATCTCAGCTAATTTATTTATTTTGAAAATATGGTGAAAGCTGCTTTTATAGGCCTCGCCACACAAGTTGGCGGATGTGAAGTTAGCTACAAGCTGCGCCATATCCAATTCTGACTTAAGCTAACATAAAGCATATTGATTGGGTATTGCGCAGCTTCACATCCGCCAAATTATTTCATTTCATTTCATTTATTTCTCAACATAGATACAATTGTGTATACTTGTGAATGTCCAACAAATTACATTAAAAATTAAGTACAATTGAAATAAAACTTAAGTGGAGCGACCTATACGCCTTGATCGTACATTACAGTTTCTTGGATTTGATATAAATGCAGTCCGTTCACAGTTATTTTGCCTCTGACATTGGTTGCTGCGCCTCAGTCTTATCTGTAATTGTGTGATGTAACTAGAGAGAGAGCGACAAATGTTAGATGTAAAATAACTGTAAATAGACTATAGTATTATATGCTCAGAATAAGGACTAAAGAAGTTTGAAAACTTCTTCAGTGGCGTTGTGCACTCTTTGGGATGGGTAATAAATGTTGAACTCGCGTCAAAGAAGATATTATAATAATACTACGAACATGAATTTATAACAATTGAAAATAAAATACTACGTTACATATTTAAATACAACTTTTGTTATAAATAGAATTATAACGATTGTATCCATATATAACCATAACAAGTGATCATTTGTGTAGAACCTTCGGTCCCAAGGGTTGCGCTTACTCGAGTTAAGGGTGAAGCAAAAAATATATCCGTCTTTGCCCGCTCATAGAATCTTGGAACTTTTATTATAGAATCGGCAGTAACAAGTAGTGATACTTTAACTGTTTATCCCGGATATCAACCCTTACTTAGGTGTTAGTACTTTCACGTGGTAGGCGCGCGCGCATGTCGTTTACATGTAGGTATGCGGTCGGCCTTTGTTTAAGTCTATCTATTGTCTTCGTTTTTTTTGGTGTTTTGATTACTTTAAAATAATGAGGTTTTCTAGAAACTTACACTTGTTTACTTTGTCAATCACAATGGCACCGAATATTCTAGATATTTCTAGGGAACTTTTACTCCGATATAAATAGAGCGATGGTCTTCGTTCGTATCAGTAATGCTTCGGCTACATTAGCGGGCGAAGATTCGTATCGTGTTGGCGAGACAAAAACATCGTGTTCGGGTAAAGGCGATGTTCTTGTCTACATTAAGGCAGGCGAAGATTCGTATCGAGTTGACGCGATGCATCCAAAGAGAATGTAATAGTACACGACACTGAAATGACGTAGATGTAGCCACCTAAGCGAATATTGGCGCGACAAATCCCTTTGATTCGCGCCAGTTTACCGACAGCTCCCCGATACTACATCGTCTTCGCCCGAATACTACGCGATGACACGATGAACCCGGCCACATTTATCGCGTTAACACGAATATTCGCCATAGCCCGCTAATGTAGCCAAAGCATACCGGTTCTATCGTTGTTGCGAAAACATCTCGTGTTTAAGTGCAGTACCAGTGATTGTGTACAATTAAGTGCAAATTGCATAATCGGCGTTTTAACTGATTATCTAAAAACCATCCCGTAACAGTACGTTACTGAGAACGACCGTTAGTCAAACTTCACTATGAGCGTTACCTTGCGATAAGATATTTATATATTTTAATCTCGTGCTTATTTACCTTCGCGTAAAGCCAACAGCCTCTAAAGCGTCCTGTTAATAACACGGGCCCAAATGATGTTGACTACCTCAATCGATAACTTTATCTCAGATAACGAACTTGATCGCGGTCTGTCCAGCTGAGGTAAAACCTGTGCGAGATGTGCGACTACGTTGTGTATTTGTATATCTACATTGTTATAATATGTAAGCTTTAAGACAGTCGTGAGGCGCCAACATTTACATACAAAAACAATAAGCTGTTAACTATCTCTAAATATTATCCAATCTGAGTTTTTTTTTCATGTAATCAGCACTTTAATCTCTAGGATTGTACGTCTTTGTATTTACAGTTTTTAAATTACCTTAAAGTTATAAGCCACTATTTTTTTGTTACTAGCCTTTTATTCTGAGCCAGTTTTGGTTGAATTTATTCTGGTTATTATCGCTATAAAACGTCCCTCAGCTCAGTGTGCTTTTTGGCATAGGCCTCCTCCAACTGTCTCCACTGTGGTGTATCTTCAGCGACTCTTGTCCAGTACGGTCCCAAGGTTAGTCTGATATCGTCGTCTTATCTTCGGATTGCACGTCCTTGCCTTCTAGTGCCATCTCTTGAGTACCATAGCGTGCCTAGTTAACGAAGCCACTAATTACTAAAAAAACTTAAACAAAAGTATACATAACAAAAGTATTGTACTGTACTGTACTGTATCAGCCTTTTTAATTGTCCACTGCAGGACGTAGGCCTACCCACGAAGGGTGTTTGGACCATATCCACCACGCTGGCCCAGTGCGGGTTGGTGGATCCACATATGCCATCGAATTTCTTCTACTGACATATGCAGGTTGCCTCACGATGTTTTCCTTCACCGAAAAGCCAGCGTGTTAAATTCCGTACATAAATTCCAAAGAACTCATTGGTACGGGACCGGGATTTGAACCCACGACCTCACGATTGTAAGGCGGGTGTCACTACCACTAGACCACCACGGCTTGATTGCAAAAGTATTGATTTTATCAAAAATGTACCGAATATTTTTTCGATGTGCTGAACAATGGTAGATTCACGGTCTTCGATCTACGGTGGAAACTAATGTAGTTTTTGTATATATTTATAGTCATATATCGGGACTAAACTCCAGTAATTTGCTAGTCATAACACGGCTATAGTTTCTATAGTGTACTATCAAATCACGTGACTTCAGTCCCATTACAAATGTACAAAAATAACGCTGTTTATGGAATAGTAGCTTCAATAGCAATTATATTTGGTGGAAGTTAAAAATA
The DNA here is from genome assembly GCA_949316475.1 of Hypomecis punctinalis. Taxonomy (NCBI): domain Eukaryota; kingdom Metazoa; phylum Arthropoda; class Insecta; order Lepidoptera; family Geometridae; genus Hypomecis; species Hypomecis punctinalis. The sequence goes on from OX438816.1 coordinate 7,396,913, forward strand.
AAAGATAGAAAATAAATGTGAATTAGAATATACAGCTACCGTGTAAAGCTGCCTGATTCATAGATAAGCTTTACTCTACTATTATTACGCTTTTTAAATCAATATTCTTTGATAAAATGTACTGAACATATAGTATGATGATTAATCATTAAATAAATAAATAAATATTTTGGGACATCTTACACACGGCCTCTGATCCCAAACTAATCAAAGCTTGTGATATGGCTGCCAGAGACTGATATACTACATATACTTATTTTTAAATACATACTTATATAGATAATACCTAAATAACACCCAGACACAGAGCAAACACCTATGTTCATCACATAAATATTTGCCCTGGGTGGGGATCGAACTCACGCAGTACGATCCCCACCCAGGGCAAATCTCAGGCATCTACCGTTATTATTATCGTTTATCGAGCGAAAAACGTCTAAAAATTATAGTTTGCTTTATAGGAGGCCTTCCTTAAATATTAATTTATATTTGTTGTTATATCGGCAACAAAAATACATTATCTGTGAAAAACGTTCTAGCTATTACGGCACATGAGATACAGCCTGGTGACAGACAGACGGACGTACGGACAGACGGACAGACAACAGACGGACAGCAGAGTCTTAGTAATAGAGTCCCGTTTTTACCCCTTGAGTACGGAACACTAAAAAGACTTATGATATACTGAGCGCCACACAAATTGAAAGATGGGAAGTTAGCCGCAGATGACACTTCGCCGTGATTCGCAAATTATTGCGCATGTATGCACAATGCCTATACAAATGGTGAAGTAGTGAGCTCGGGCGTAAGGAGCGCGCGGGAAGCATGAGGTTGGCGGGCGGGTGTGCCCCGGCGTTAGATAGATAGATAGATAAACTCTTTATTGCACACCAAGAAATGAACACAAAGAAGAAACAAATAAACATAAACAGTGTAACAGTGGGCGGCGTTATCGCTGATAGCGATCTCTGCCAGGCAACCTTAGGATGGAGAGGACAGAAAGCGTATAAATAATGGACGGGGTGCGCATTCAATAAAATATAAATTAGATTATACATCATAAACATACTTTCTTTCTTTCTTTCTTTCTTTCTTTCTTTCTTTCTTTCTTTCTTTCTTTCTTTCTTTCTTTCTTTCTTTCTTTCTTTCTTTCTTTCTAAACATACATACTAATAAAAATTGATATAAATACTTAAAATACCTAAAAATAAAGAAAACAATAAATAAAAAATAAAAAATAATGATAGAAATAACGTATGACAAAATAATAAACTAATACATAATATAAATTAAAATATACTACTTACATAAAACAATATAAATAACAACAACAACAGTTACAAAGTTAAAGAATCAACATTTTCTGCAGGTAATGGTTTTTAACTTGATCTTAAAATATGTTAATTGATTGAGCTTTTCTGACAGTAACGAGCAAGGCATTCCATAACTGCGGGGCAATTCTGTTAGCCGATCTCTTTACTAAAGAAGAAGACTTTGACAGAATTGCCCCGCTGGACTGCCTGAAACGCAAACGACCTGCCGTAAAAAGTTTCGTCTCTCTGGCTTCCCCGCGTACCCATATTTCGGCTTTTGTGCAGAACGCTTCGCATAACTTCCCATCTTTCAATTTGTGTGGCGCTCAGTATACACATTCATAGTTTTCGCCCCGTAGTCGCTATACCCGCACAAGTATGTCCATACAGAGACCCGCCCTAATTGTGACGCAGGTTATGAATCATATAATGGGGTGATGATAGCGATAAGGGGGGAGCGTCCCGATAGCGCCGAGATAAGCAGCTTAATAATGAATGGATTTTGGACGGATTTGCTTTGTTTCTCGCTGTCATACTCAGTCAATATTAAACTTAAATAATCTCCTCTTCCTGTGGATTGGGAAGTTGAAATAGTAATGGGCAGCGCAATTAGCACGGCGGACTGATGACCGATTGGGATCGAAAAGTTCTCGAGTGGAGTCTACGTACCGGCGTGCGTAGCGTAAGACTTCCACCTACAAGGTGGGCGGATGACCTCATTAGGACCGTAGGATCGCGCTAGATGCAAACTACTTTCAACCGATCTTATTGGAGATCTATGATAAAAATAACTGTGGTTACGTAGAAACCAAGCCATATACAGAGCGTTTCGGCACTGACCAAATTTTAATACGAATTTTTAAACAGTTTAATTTAGGTTCACTGGCCCGTTTTTTTAAATCAAATCTAGTCTAGTCTCTCTATATTTATACACATCTTTAGTTTCGATGATAGTAAAATTTTTCGTATTCAGTATTGACGTAAACAAGATGGCCACCACCACAACACAGAACTTTACTTATTAAATTTTACAGAACCCCCTCAATATGGGTATCATATAAAAGGGTTTTTCAGTAGATTTGTAGAACACAGTTTATAATAACAAAATAAGAGATAAAAACACAAAAATAAGATTGTTAAAAAACTTAAATTTAACGGTTTTATGTACTAAAGTCTAAAATATAATAATTCAAAAATAAAATCGTGGGGCGCAACGTACATAATGAAATATTCCAGGCGACGGCCCCACGATTTGTTTTAGTTATTAGTTAAATTTAAAAAAATGTTTTTTACCAATTTTATTGTCATACGTCTATTATAGTACGTTTAGAGGACATAGCATAGCGTAGGTATCTTTCTATTTTCCGGACTTGATACGTTTCTATCACGATCATGGCATGGTACGTTAAAGGGGACAGATAGACTCGAGACATTGTAGAGACATTGTGAAGTCCAAAGTCCACTAATTTGCAAGGTAGTAAATGTCACATAAAACTACAAAACTGAAGGTATGTTAGTTCGGCAAGACCTTGGAAGATGTTCTTTTATCACGTACTCGGATACATTGTAAATATTGAAGTCGAGTTGTGTCTACTCTTTCATTACGTAAAATGGTTTCACTAGTTTAAGTTCTGAACTAAGTAATAGACTCAAGTTGACATGTACAAGTTAATTGTTTATTCACTCTTACCAAACTCTACACATCAATGTAATATATATTAATAATCAAATAAATTATGTGAAATGTTAGAATAGAGACCGCGCACGGCGAAGCTATAACTATCCTCCATTGACATAATTATAATTTTCTTACTTATTACATCTCATATTGATGGAAATCATCCACAAGGTAAGTATGTAGATGATATGATTTATATTACGCCGGTTGTATTCAAACTTTCTCGGGGAGGCCGATGGCTATCAGTGAACGTCCTCCGATGAATTTTATCAGCAAAATTGTGTTCCATTTTCAAAGTGTTCTATTCCCAAAAATAAATTTGAGAGAAATAATTATCATCATCATCATTATCAGCTCTAGGACGTCCCCTGCTGGACATAGGCCTCTGGATTTCCAATAAACCTGGTCGGAAGCGGCCTGCATTTAAATTAAATAATATAACTTTATACTTATCTGTGCTTTTCTGCTGCAATTTTTGTATTAACTACTCATACTCGTACCTTCATACTAAACTTCTAAGAATTCTAAGTAGGATAAAGCTAGTTCATTAAGTACACCTTGACTGGAACAGGCACTCAGTCGTCCGTGCCCACGTAATGACACCTCCGCATTCGCTGAATACCCGTGGATTACTTTGATGTGCTAACCGTCGAACAGGGTTGCCATTTTTTCCAACGTAGTTTTTCCTACATTTTTCAGAAAAAGAGAAAATAAAAAGTTTACTTCTGTTGGAAAAATTCTATACAATGTGCTTATGAAAAGTGTAGTAATACTGTAACCATACATGAGGTACATCATAATGAATAACTTTTACTGTGGAACTAACTCGGAATTCAAGAAAAACATGAGTTGTGTGATTCGTAATGATATTTTTACGCGTGACCAAAATTATTGTATTTTTTGTAAGTATTGCCATTCAGCGAGGCAATGCTGCCAGTATGCTGGGCGCGCTGCCAAATGGCAGTGTGTATTATCTTTAGACCTGTGGATGATTCAATGGGTTTAATGTAGTTGTAGTAGTTTAAATATGCAATAGGCCAATCCAATTATGAAGGCGCCTTCGTAAATTTAATACCAACGTAAAACGTGTTCTCTCTATCGAATGTCCAAAGTGAAAAAAAAGAAATATTCTAAATTGCTAATATAACTACGATGGCGCTTTCATAATTGGACCTAGTTTTAGCTTAAGTAAATATTCTTGTTTTTTTGTCGATTCCGAGTTCCAATTTTGATAACTAAAAGCGACTATTCGCAACTATTTTGCCATACCTCTGAGGGTTTTGTTTTTTATGTTTATATTCTTTTAAAATATAGTTGTAGTAGAAGTTCTGTGAGCGTTAAACCAAAAACATTCACTTTTACTACAAAGAAGGGTCGAGATTCGCTTAAAGCAAAAATCAAAAATGAAACGAACCTTGTTTTCATTATCGAATCGCAGTTCATCATTTTTTTTTAGATCGTATTTGTGATGTAAATTTTGTACAAAAATCTTCTTACTAATATTATAAACGCGAAAGTTTGTGAGGATGGATGGATAGATGGATAGATGGATGGATGTTTGTTACTCTTTCACGCAAAAACTACTGAACGGATTGAGATGAAACTTTGCAATAATATAGCTTATATATCAGAATAACACATAAGCTATAAATTATAATGATATATTGCGTATGCGGGCGAAGCCGCGGGTAAAAACTAGTATACAATAATTGCAAGTTTAAAATACAAGATGTTACAATTTATTGTTTTATCTAAGCCGTTGTTGTTACAAATAAATAACAGAAATATTCGGTATTTATTTTTGATAAAAACAAAATATCTTTCGAAGAAAACTTATCACTACCCAGTGCTTTTCCTTTGCTCACATCCATTTTTCTACTTAAGATTAAGTTTTCCAAAAAAAAATTTTAAACAGTTTTTTTGTACCATGTACACATAGTCACATACATATAGTTTTTTTTATGGAATTCTAGATCCCGTCTATTTAACTATCTGTATGGCAACCCTAACCCCATATTCAGTAGAAACGGACCGGCAAATTGAATCTACACACGGCCGCACGGCCAGCCCTACAACATTATTTGTACATTTGGACAAAATGATTCAACTGAAAGAGAGTGAGATTCGAACGATCAGCACTAAACTTATGTAGCAGTAAGTTTGTATAGGTCAGCTCAGAGTGCCAACATTTTAAAGTTTTCTGGCATGGCGAAATCACTAACAGACGTTCCGATTTGAAGTCAACTACTAGACCACGGTCAAATTACCAACAATTAGTGTGTTTGTGGGTTAATTGGTTTGTTTTTCTTTCACGCAGCTCTGGAGCAACGGATTGACTTGATTTTTGCGATGAACATAGTTTAAAGGCGGAAAGTGACTTAAGCTAATTTTAATAAAATGTTCCCAAGGGATAGCACAAAAATTAAAATAGCACGAGGGAAAAACCGCCGACAACTAGAAACGTAGTAAAATAATAAAATTCTAATTCAGAATCAGTGATGAACCATGTTTGGTGATTTTATTTGTATTTGCTGACCAAAAAATTGCTGGTCAAAGTAATGGCATCCATTTAAATAGCTCTTACTGGTAAACCTTGAAAATCCATGAAAGCTTTTCAATATGGTCCAGTACGCCCGACAGTGGTTCTTTCAAGGAACTAATAAATAAACTGGTAGAAATCTACGAATTAGAAAGGGTGTTCTCACACAGGCAATATTTTTTCGGGGAACTATAATATATATCAATTAGGAGCAATTAGTAGAGCAATACCGTTTAACGACTGCAATATTTTTCCACAATTTCCAGGAACGCGCCGTGGTAAAGACGATGGCATTTTTTTCGTGATACTTATTAATACCAAGAGAAAATAATACTATCACATTTAACTAAATAAATAACAAATATTAGCCAGTTTTTTATCAGATTTGATATCACGCTTAAGAAAGATCCTTTTTTATGACATTTCTGTCCTTTGTGTATGTGTTACAGTGTATTTTTTATTGAAAGTAATGATAGACGTTCTTTGTCTGAAAAGCCAATCGCAAACATCATAAAAACGGTGTAAATCTTTAGTTTACACCCTCAAATTAACAGTAACTGTCCGCAAAGTCCGCACCGTTTTAAAGTCATTGTTACGGCCAGTCGACGTCAGTAAATGACTATAATGAATGCCCGTGTGAGCGCACCGAAAACCCCAATACAAGTTTTAGGCAGTAGTTTATAAGAAGAAAGTAGACGAAATTAGTAGTAGTTAGTAGTTATTTATCCAGGAGTTATGGGGAGTTTGCACTTGATAGGTGGCGGCTTTCTTTTGGTAGAGTTCATCTGAAAGTTTTGTGGAGCTTAATCTGTTGCCAGGAAAGGCTCTTTGTTTTTATTGTTGCCTGGTACTTTGTGCAAATTTCCGTAAAGTAGGTTTGTTATTTTTGGAAGACTGGCTAGGTGATTGACCACAGTTGAGCCACAGAGTACTAATTATTAAGTAAGTAAGTATCATGTTCAATCCAGGTAGAAAGTTTGTCTGTTTTTCAATACCAATACTGTACTGTACCTACCAGACTTTTTAATCTTATTATACCTATATAAACTAGTTTTTACCTGCGGCTTCGCCCGCATGATATTTTGATTTCTGACGCAATATCATTATAATTTATGGTTTTTATGTTATTCTGATATATAAGCTATATTACTGCAAAGTTTCATCTCAATCCGTTCAGTAGTTTTTGCGTGAAACATCCATACATCCATCCATCCTCACAAACTTTCGCGTTTATTATATACTAGTTTTTACCCGCGGCTTCGCCCGCTGATATTTTGATTTTTGACGCAATATCATTATAATTTATAGCTTATGTGTTATTATGATATATAAACTATATTACTGCAAAGTTTTATCACAATCCGTTCAGTAGTTTTTGCGTGAAAGAGTAACAAACATCCATCCATCCATCCTCACAAACTTTCGCGTTTATAATATTAGTAGGATTACGCGTCACGTTGTTTGTCCGCGATGGACACTTAAACTACTTAACCGATTTTAACCAAATTTTGCACACTATGTGCAGTTTGATACAACTTGAGAGGTAGGTTAATTTATATCTCAATTTATTATAGCATTTGTTTATACTTTTAAAATCTGTCCGTGCCGAGGCGAAGCGAAAGGCGGGATGGGTAGTTAGTACGTAGTCTACTGAAGGCTGTAGGCCTACCCGCGAAGGTTGATTGGGCCATATTCACCATAGGCTGGGCCAGTGCGGTTTGGAGATTCATAAACGCCATCGAGTTTTTAATCTACGGACGTGTGCAGGTGGCCTTACGATGTTTTCCTTCACCGAAAAGCCAGTGGTGTGAAATCCAGTCCACAAATTCCAAAAAACTCTTTGGTACGGGATCGAGATTTTCGATAGATGCCTGAAAGAAATTTTTCTTTACCATTACGATAAAATAAATAAATAAATATTTTGGGACATCTTACACATGGCACTCACTTTGGGACATATTACAACTAAGCATAGCTTGTGATATGGCTGCCAGAGACTGATATACTACGTATATTATCTTTATATACTACGGGACTAATCGCGCACTAAAATTACGAGATAAATAAATACCTCCTCATCCCGTAGTATATAAAAATAATGTGTTCAAATCGCGAAAGTTTAAAAACAACAATACTACATTTTTTTTTTAAATACATATTTAAATAGATAGTAACTGAATAACACCCAGACACAGAGCAAACACTTATGTTCATCACATAAATATTTGCCCTGGGTGAGGATCGAACCCATGCCTCTTTGATCCAGAAGTTGGGGTCACTAACCACTGAGCCACCGAGGCAGTCGATGTATCGTTACGATAATTTATCATGATTATGTCAGAGATAAGTGTATGAAATACGAAGTTTCCACTTTAATTAATGACTTTTGGATCGATCAGGGCACTCGGTTTTAGTCATATGTATTATAATGTCACTATATACAGGGTTATTTCTAATCAATTTGCATCTTTCTAGGGGCTTATTTTGTATATCAAAACTAACAACTTTTGTTCTACGACTTTCGTTAAAACTAAAAAATATACAGCTGTTCCATACATATTGTCGCGGGTGAACTATATTATTCTATGGAAAAAAAAATGTTTTTTTTTTAGTTTTGTCAAATGTCGTAGAACACAAGTTGTTAGTTTTGATGCACAGAGTAAGCCCCTAAAAGGATACTAATTGATTAGAAATAACCCTGTATAGTAGGTATGTAGCCTTACATCAATTAGACCACAACCTAATAGTAATAGCGTTGCTACATCTATGTCACTTAGATGTATGTTTGTATGACACTGTATCTTTTATAAGCACTACACACGTACCAAACAGGTATTGTTTTTGCTGTACTAAATAGTGTCGCTACGCAATCAGACATATTTTAGGGATGATTTATAAACGCCCCTAAAGCTGGAAACATACTATCGGACGCGGCTTACGGACGCGACTGACAGCCGCGACTGATCGATATCGGACATCAGATGACATCAGTCGCGGACTTCACCTTCGGACGACCTTGAGAGTTCGGACGTCCGAGAGCGATCTGGCCCACCAGATGTTTTAAGACTGCACATTGCTAAGTCGCGGCTGTCAGTCGCGTCCGTCAGCCGCGTCCGATAGTATGTTTCAAGCTTTAGTCTTGACACATACGCGCTATAAAAAAAAATGGCATGTCGATGCGCGCTACACACAACTTACTTACGCTTTTTAAGTTGGGAAATGTAAGCACTTCAGAAATTTGAAGCTTGCGTAGGAGGCGGGCTGGCTCAGTTGGTTAGAGCGTCGGGCTAGTGATCCGAAGGGGCAGGTTCAAATCCTGCGTTCGCTTCAGATTTTTGAAATGCTTATCACAAAGATAATTCCTTGGTGTATTCTAATATCTTGTATTTTATTGTGAACAATACCTACCAAGTTACCTAGTGACAAACAACAAATTTTTAATTTATGATGTAACTATCACTCATATTCCTGGGGTTTTATTTTCTTGCAGGAAGTATGAAAAATAGATTACGCACCACTAGAACCAAGTCAGTCTGTCTTCGTGTTGAACTGGAACCCCTCGCTTCACTCAGGACTTTAATTCCGAGCGCAGGGAGTCTGAGGAGCTAACTGTCGAGTCTTTCGCTACGTTCAGGGTTCAATATGTCGCTCGTGACGTAAGATACGACTTAGTTCTCTTGGTACATAATCTACTGCTATTGCTACACGTTCGTTGCTACGAACATGCGCGTAGCATTTTCGTAGCAACTCCCACACTCGTTTGCTACGTGCTAGATCACTACCTAGCTTGGTATGCTACCACTACGCTTTTGCTAATCTCCCTTCATTATCATGGCCAACAGTTTAGCTAAGTTTATCAGATAACAAGCTAAGTAATGCTCAATTGTTCCCGGAGCAAGGCGTGGGTAGCAACAGGTTTCTAATAATAAATAGTAACTTTATGAAAAGCCCCGGATTTTATACGCATCATAATATCTAGCTTACAGATTTTATGAAAGGCTTTATTTATAGGCAGATATTTATGAGGCCATTTAGAGCCTATTAATACAGGTTAGCTGGTCTGCCTTCATGTGTGAACAATCATTATGGTGCGTTAAGCTTTTGGAGCTGAAAAACGTGTCCTTATTTCAACGGATGAAGGCTCAAAATATTTTGGCTCGTTTTATTAGCGTTCTTGCTGAAAGTGGGTGATTGTTATGGCTGAGGTAATAAGGTAGAAAATAGCTTGCTTTGGTCAGCGTCACTTAACTTATTGGTGGAGGCAAACAGTGGGACGGCATACAATAATGAAGTCGTGTCATCAAGCGTGAATAAACAGAACTTCCAAGCAACTGAGTTGGGGTTATTCTGGTGAGGTGGGGATTATGTCTGTCACTGTTTTCCTTATTAGATAAGCTTAGTAAGAGTGAGAGTGACGATGGATGTAGTGGCAGCATTTCTCGAGTGTTACATGACTATATTTTTTTCAACACTAAATTAAACAATCTGTTTCAATTTGTTTAATTTAGTGTTGAAGTAATACAGTACCACAATAATGTTTGCGATGTTAGCACATCTCTTTCATAATATCAGTTCAATCTTTTAATGAAATAAGTTTGAAGAACAAAAGTCCTCAGCTTTAAAAGTTTAGGAACTTTTGTTCAACTTACTTAATCAGGGTTTGTTTTTGTACTGTATTTATTTATTTTACTGTACGTTTTTGTTTGCTGGCTTAGTTTTTATAGTTTTACTTAGATGTGTTATGACTGTTTCTGTAAATTATGGAAAATATAATAAATACTGTAACGCAGTAGGTGCACCTAAGTGCAAAATTTATGGTTTTATGACTCGAGCGGAATCAGTATTTGTCTGCCGTCTATTGTTTAGTTTTTTTTGGGTATTAACATATAAGAGAACAATAGGGAAGTCTCGAAGTTTCAAGTTGTTAACTCGTTAACACAATAGTGTTTATTAAGATCGAGTAATGTTGCGAATTATCTCGTAGGTTCGAGACTGTAGAAAATAAATACGCCGGCCGATCCTTGGGGATCAGTTCTCAGATCAGTTTTCGTTTTACCGTCGAAGCGAAAACATCTCGTGTTCAAGTGTGGTACCAGTGATTGTGAAGTGACTAGTTTGTGTGAATATCAGTAAAGTGTTTGTGCGAACCAGTTGTGTCGTGTGTTCTGTGATTTTGTGCAATAAAGTGCAAAGTGATTAATCGGCGTTTTAACTGATTATCCAAGAACCCATATTATTTAGGCCTATATTATTATTACGATAATATAGGCCGAATCATAGAAATTGGGGGAAGTAAAGTTATCTACAAGCTGACTGAAGCTCACACAAAGCTGCGCGTTGATTGGATATTGCGCAGCTTGTAGCTAACTTCACATCCACCGACTAGTAGAATTCGGCCTATCCTGTACCTGCCCGTTCCAGCTTTACTCGGTTAAGGATGAATTATAGCCAACCCTCCGGAAGAAATATTGTAAAAGATAATGAAAACCGTGTTGTAATCTGTTGTATAGGCAAAGAAGATATAATAATACTACGTATAGAACGGCCACTCGTTACCCCCCACCCGTTTGAGTCTTCCTCACTTCCACCCCGCGTCAGGACACGATTTACTACTCTGCGCGCGGGCTGCACAGGCCGCTGCAAATACCCGTGTAGCGTTCGTGCGTATGTGTAGTGTCTGTGAATAAATATAGTGTTGTGTGCGTAAGACAGCAGATTTTGTATGAAGAATCGCGGAGTGTCCGGGCTGTGGTATAGGTTAGAACTAAGCCGATAAAGACAATAACAGACACACGAAAAAGGCGACTTTGTGTACCTAGTGATGATAAATTAGAAACCATTAAATAATATTGTTGTAATCGAAATCAGTTCAGAATCGACAAAGAAATTTAGAGACGCAATATTTTTTGTAGCTTACTTCTTATTATTTCACTAATATTATATACTGTACTGTACTGTATCAGCCTTTTTAATAGTCCACTGCAGGACTTAAGCCTACCCACGAAGGATGATTGGGCCATATCCACCACGCTGGCCCAGTGCGGGTTAGTGGATTCGCATACGCCATCGAATTTCTTCTACGGACGTATGCAGGTTGCCTCACGATGTTTTCCTTCACCGAAAAGCCAGTGCTGTGAAATTCCGTACATAAATTTCAAAGAACTCATTGGTACGGGACCGGGATTTGAACCCACGACCTCACGATTGCAAGGCGGGTGTCACTACCTCTGTCACGGCTTTATATAGTAGTATATAATATAATAGACTGCCACGGTGGCTCAGTGGTTAGTGACCCTAACTTCTGGATCAAAGAGGCGTGGGTTCGATCCCCACGCAGGGCAAATATTTATGTGATGAACATAAGTGTTTGCTCTGTGTCTGGGTGTTATTTAGTTACTATCTATATAAGTATGTATTTAAAAATAAGTATATGTAGTATATCAGTCTCTGGCAGCCATATCACAAGCTTTGCTTAGTTTGGGGTCAGAGGCCGTGTGTTAGATGTCCCAAAATATTTATTTATTTATTTATATACATAATTATATAATTCCGAAAGTGTATGTTGTTGGGTTGTTCATTTTTCACGCAGCAACGAAGCAACTGATTGACTTGATTTTTGATATGAACATAGTTTGAAAAATGGAACATGACTTAAGCTATTTTTATACCAATAAAATAAAAGATTCCTATGGGATGTCACAAAAATCAAAATATCACGTAGGTGAAGCCGCGGGCAAAAGCTAGTAGTAGTACGTAAATAAATTTGCTCTCCGACCACATCTTGCTTCATTTAATTTAATCGGTTGTTTATTTCATATTAATAATAATCTACTTTTCCACTTGTTCTAGGTAAATGCAGTGAGATGGTGACACAGTGACCACGATGGCAGTGAACAGCCCTGGTGGATATCCGCCCATCTCCCCCAAGCCCCACACTCCAAAAAGCCCGCGCCATTTTGTGTTCCCTCAAAAAAGCCCTTCTGTGGCATCTAGCACATCTTCCTCCGGCTACTACACTCCACAATCTGGATGCAGCTACCCTCCAAAGTCACCCATCGCACACGGGCACAGAAGCCCAATGAGTCCAAGGCATTTTAATTTCCCGCAAAAGTCGCCTTCAGGACGCTCCAGCCCTTGCTACGACAGAGGTCCACCAGCGCATGCTTTGCACTACAGCGCATCTTTGAAACACCACCGTCGAGAAAAGTCCCGGTCACCCAAACCCCCTCCAGTACACATCCACACAAACCCTGGATATGTCTCCCCGAACCGCACGAGAAAAATTTACGGATCTAACTCAACAGTCGGTTCTCCACGCCTCGTGACGTCACCAAGCATAGTGTCTAGCCACACTGATGATTCCGTTGATGCCATGCCTGGAACGCCTTCTGCTGTACTCAATGACGCTGACGACGAAGCGACGACGACGTCTTCGAAAATCTGCCGAAAGTCAACGTCAGATTTGACAGATCTGACAGATGACACCCCTGTGACGCGGTCGACCAGTATTAGTAGGCCGTGCTCGCCTATGCGACGAGGGTCTATGAAGGGAGGTCTCGCTTATTTGGCGAGTAGACGAGGGTCGAGAGAGTCGACCATGTCTAACTGTGATTCGGTGGAAGATATTGGGCCCCTGAACTTTCAGAATACGATGCGCGGGCGGCAGAGGAGGACGTCAAATTTTCTTGAATTGCCAGGTATGTTTCGAAAAGATATCAAAAAATACCTACCTTATTCCTTAGCCATAGATATATGTTAAGAAAGTTACACATCATGTTTAAGGTGGATTCACTAGGTCAGCGCGCGACATTCAAACATTTTTGGGTTTTTTGTCATTTACAGATAAACTTCTCATTTTAAGTTACCACAGGGATGATGTAGTCGATCGAAAAATGAAAGAAAGAGATGTATTGATTTAATATGTTATGAGTTAGAAAGAGACCTAAAAATATCTCGATTCAGTGGCTATTTGCCGTGTTTTTATCCCGATAGTGTCAAATTCATGTCAAATTCCAATACATTTATTTGACAGTTGACAACTAGTGACAATAATTGTCCGTACATTTTCGCGGTTGAGAATAGGCTATTTGACAACATTTAAAATATACCATTGATTGTGGTAATCCTTAAAGATAATTGCCTGAAAAAGACATATTTCACTTTATTTAAACTAAAATATGTCTAATTTTCGCAAATAGCACGAAATAAAATACGATATTATTTTGATATTTTATCTGTGAAGTAAACGCTCTAAGAAGGGCGGCAACTCTGCTGACGTCACATAATAGTAAACAAGAATTTCTTAATTGACTGTTGTTTGTGTAATTTGTGTTTTGTGATTTCGGAGTGATATTAGAGTATCTGTAAGTTACTTATAAAGTATTTTTTGTCAATTTTTAGATGTGAACTAGCGTAGGTATTTACTGGTATTTACTAACGTTATTTACTAGTGTGTGACGTCAAAGGCCAGCGCCATTACAGAATGTCGTTTTTAGTGGGATCTTGAATATCTATTCTTTAACACTGATTTTAATTATTAATACAGTAGATCTCTCGGAAATATAAATGCAGTGTGGTTATTATGCGCTAACGAACAATTTAAAATGATTTCCAAAAACTAGTCAAATAGCCTATTGCCTCAAGCGACAACAGCGCTATCACTCTTGTTGTAATAGCTCTGTGCAAAAAACCCAAAAATATTTGAATTTCGCGCGCTAATCCATCGTCTCCACATTCATCATTAAGTAATTAAATTGTTTTCATTAGTCAGTGAGAAACATGATTTATGAAGAGAGACATGAACATAGTGTGAATTGCGTTTTTTAATCAAGTATCCCACTAAAATAATTAATTCATCATTTAACAATTATTTCTCATATTAATTTAACACATTGTAGATTAAGCCCGATTACAGAAGCGCCATCGTAATTATAATAGCTAAATAGCATAGTTCTGTTTATTTTCACTTTAGGCATTTGATAGTGAGAACGCTTTTTATGTTGCTATTAAATTTACGCTGGCGCCTCTGTAATCGAGCTTAATATTCAAGTCATAATAAATATTATAAATAAATAAATAAATATTTTGGGACATCTTACACACGGCCTCTGACCCCAAACTAAGCAAAGCTTGTGATATGGCTGCCAGAGACTGATACACTACATATACATATTTTTAAATACATACTTATATAGATAGTAACTAAATAACACCCAGACACAGAGCAAACACTTATGTTCATTACATAAATATTTGCCCTGGGTGGGGATCGAACCCACGCCTCTTTGACCCAGAAGTTAGGGTCACTAACCACTGAGCCACCGAGGCAGTCACTAACCACTGAGCCAACGAGGCAGTCCTCATAAATTAGAATTAATAAAACCAATTAATAACCTCAGTACAAAATTACAAACACTCAGTTAATAACCTTGAAGTCGACATATCTAACCATGAATTTAAGATTTACTTGGATTACAATTTTGATCGATGTCGCGGTTTTAACGTTATTAGAATGTTGATTTCAAGAACCTCACCGCAACTTTATCTTTTCATCTAAGTACATAGTATATAGCGCTATCCTTTTCTCGAAATACATAAGCTCTCAGCTTTTGAACGTTGCGTTTTCACGATCGATGGATAAGGTATCAATATCGTCTGGTTAGGTTATTTCGCAAATTTCGCATTTATCTACATAGCTTTTAGACCTAAAATTGGATATTTCGTTCGAAAGGTAACTTGTATCGTAAATGGGGATTAATTATTCAGAACTTGGTTTTCGTCTAAAAGGAGTTATTGTTTTCGCTCGCTATTTTGGGCTTTTATTCGAATTGCGTAAGTGCTATCTTAATGTGGGTGTTTTATTATTTAATTCAAGTTGTTAAGTGACTGCCTCGGTGATCTGGTTGTTAGGAACCCTTACTTCTGGGCCAAACAGGCGTGGGTTCGATTCCCACTTAAGGTAAGTATTTTAGTGATGCACATAGGTGCTGGCTCTATGTCTGTATGTAATTATTATTATATTATTGAAGTATTTTGATTTACATAATAAGTCCCTCAATAAGCATCCTGGGGCTTTAAAAAAGTACAGTAATATGATCTATATTTTATTAATTATCAGAAGCAACTAAAATGAAATATATAAAATTTAAATATGAATAAGCTTGCACGTATCATTTTATGCGGCGTCTGAGTAATAAAAGTTTTATTTAAACTTTACGCGAAGTTTCATATAAAACGCTTAAAGTAAATTATTTTATTTTCAACATGAAAATTCAGTTGAAGCAAACTAAGTTTCACCGTCTGCCAGCTGAGCTTTTGCGTAAAGTATTTTATTTTGGCTACTGTTTAAATGTTCAGCAAAAAATGTTGTGATTTTCATAGCGTTAAATTTCTTCCGGCAATTTGATCTACTTTTTGCTTTTTGACAGACTTTTTGGAGCGCGTGTTATATATATATATATATATACGCGTCGAATTGAGTACCTCCTCCAATAACTTTATCAGAAAGAATTAGGATTACTTCGAAATTGGTCCCATTTAAATTTTATCGAAATCGGCTGAGACATTTTTGATAAATCAACAATTATGTGGAAATTGCTTCATTAATACGTGCGAAATATTCGCGAATTCTGTACATGGGAGAAGTCGGTCATGCTATATTTGGCAAAAAATAATCTTGTGTTTAGTAAAAATATGCTTACACTAACTCTCAGCCAATATAAATAAATAAACGACCGACGTTTTAGAAGTCATTATTTTTCGTAAAAAATGGCAGAACCAATTTTAATTATGTGCAAAATTAGAATAGTTCGCTCGAATCAATGTACACATTTTTGAAAAATCAACAATATTGTAATATTGTTGATTTTTCAAAAATGGCTCAGCTAATTTCGATAAAATTTAAATGGGATTACCTTGAAAGTATATTCTTTTGAACTAAAAAGGAATTGTTGTAATCGTCAATTGTCGGTCAAAAAGCAGAAAAGTCCACCACGATTAAATAAATCTGAACTGCACCGATTTTGTCTAAGAAAATGTTAAAGTTAAAGTAAGTGATCAACCGTACCTAACTAGAACATTTTTTGACTAATTCTTTTTTATTTTATTTTGTTATTTAAACAAAAAATAGCAAGGACTAACAATAAAACCGCCAACTAAGAACCAAATTCATAAATAGATTAGTCAATTCTTTATAATTCTGAACACAGAAATGTGCTCTAAGTTGAGAGCAACATTTATTAAATAAAATTCAATATGTTTTTACATATTTTTTAATAAAGTTGTAGTTTATAGTAAAGTTGTAATGTACGTACCTCACCTATCTGTATTGCTTACTTACCTAACTATCAAACTATTCGAGCCTTATCTAACTTTACTGATCAAATTCTATTTTATCTTCAAGTTGCTGACCAGAGCAAGCTTACAAAAAAATGGCATCCTCTTTAAAATTTTCTAAGAATGTTTTGTAAACTCAGAAAATATTTTAAAAAGGCCAAGAAAATGTTTTAAAAGTAAGAAAAGTATTTTTGGTTGCAAACCGTCGAGAAAATAGTTATAAAAGATTACTTAATGCCCGAGGCATGTGTATCCAAACATACTTCGATGAATTCATTTATGTTTGTTTACGAAGAAAAATAAATAAAGTTTGAATAAGAATAAAAATACGATAGCTTTTGATAGATTTTGTGTGAACTGCAGACTTGTAAAACATGTCTTGTGGTAGGCATGAGACAATTTCTAAAATGTCTTGCAATTTTAACAAATAAAAACCCCTGCTCATTTAATGGACCTCAGAGCAAATAAAAAAATCAAGAGGGAACGTCGTTGAACAGTCAAGTGAAGCCGGTTTTTTATACATGTGTGAGTGCGTCGCTGTTGCGCCGCCATAGTTCGACTGTCAAGCCAAGGTGTAGTTTCCTTGTACGTGGATGTGTGTGTAAATTGTCTATACACGGCGAGGCGTAGTTTTGGTCGGACTCACTTGTTTGTTCACAACATTCTGTCTTGATTTTTTTATTTGGTCTGAGCTAGGGACATATTAAATTACATCAACTTTGAGTTTACATATCTCAGAACGTAATGAAGATTTTTATATGAAAGTTACTTTATTTAGTAGAAAATTTCATCGCTAACGATTAAATTAATTCTTGAGTGCTTTATTTAGTGCACCCAAGTATTAACTTAGTTGCTTAAAAATGGATTTTTGTCCGAGGGTACGTTACAAGTTTATAATTCATAAACATTTAATTGCGCATATGGGTACAGAAAAATAGGATGGTAAAAACAATACAACAAAAATGAACGCCATATTCGACCTTTCGGTATGCAAATATGAGAGAAAACAAGAGAATATAAGTACATTGTCTTTGCGGTACTAGTGGGCCCCGAACTAGGCCAGGCCTGTATCTCGGTGGCCCAAATTCTACAGGTAGGTAGTATTAATTGGTTTCGCGCGACTACGTGAAGACAATAAAAGATAAAAAGAAATAAAAGCAATATTTAAACCCAAAAACTAAACAAATTTTCCATTAGTTAAACTACCTTTAACTAATAGAAAACATTGGTAATATGTAGGTAGATTTAGGCACAGTTTGGCACTGAGGAATGAATGGCTATGTGCATATTCAGTAAAGCAGTAAGGGCTCGTCTGCGTGTGCGCGATATGTATGCGTGAGGGTGCATGTGTTTCTTCGCTTATCTGTATGTATGTGGATGTGGTTACAACTACACATGTGAAGCACCGCAATACTCGAGATCTCATGTACATGTGATAGTAGCTTTTGCAGTAAATGAACTCTTAAGGCTAAAAAGAAATGAGATCAGAAATTACAAAAACACAGCGAACACACAAGAGTAATTACAATCATGTCTGAATAAATATTTACCATTGTTACAAAATATATTAACCTATCAAAAAGCATTAAATAAAAAATATAATGATAGTCATAATGTCTAAAATTCAATGTCAAGATTATCAAGTCAAGATTAGATTACTACCTATGTCAATGATAAATGTCAAAATGTATTGTCATCATCATTTCAGCCATAGGACGTCCACTGCTGGACATAGGCCTCCCCTAATTAATTCCAATAAAACTGGTTGATATCGGCTTGCATCCAGCGCGATTCTGCGGTCGTAATAAGGTCATCCGTCCACCTTGTGGGTGGACGACCTACGCTGCGCTTGCCGGTACGTGGTCTGCACTCAAGAACTTTTCGACCCCATCGGTCATCCACTTCTCCGCACTATGTGGCCTGTCCATTGCCACTTCATCTTGCTAATCCGCTGAGCTATATCGGTAACCTTGGTTCTTCTACGGATCTCCTCATTCCTGATTCGATCTCGCAGAGAAACTCCGAGCATAGCCCTCTCCATGGCTCGTTGGGCTACTTGGAGCTTACTAGTAATGCGCATAGTGAGAGACCACGCTTTTGTGCCATATGTCATCACTGGTCGAAAACTTTCGACTTGAGGCACTGAGGTATGTCGGACGAGTAGACGTTACGCAATTTTCCAAACGCTGTCCAACCGAGTTGGATTCGGCAATTGGCCTCTTTCTTGAAGTCGCACCTACCTAACTGGACTACTTGTCCTAGGTAGACGTACGAGTCAACGACTTCACGAACCGAGTTCCCAACTGAAATAGGTATATGTTTATTATACCTTAGGACAAATGTATTTACTTTGGGACACTTAATTGTACGGACGGATTAGATACGTCGATTTGCTAAAGATGTACTGTCATACCGGCCTAGGATACACTTCACGAAATAATTCCATTGACATATCAGAACGAGTCTCTTTTTCACACGTCGAAAAAAATCTTTTCGTAGTCATATGCTAAGCTAGATTAACAGGAATACTAAAAGAAATTATTTTTTCCAGTGGTGGAGCACTCCAGGCCTCGAGTGTGCTCCTTACCAGAGAAACCGTACAACCCTCGCGCGTCGGACGACCTGTACCGACTCAGGACGTTTAGCATCACCAACAAAGGTGGTGTGGTCAACTGCGGCGACTCTATCTGTAATCGACGCAGCCGGTCTAACACATCTGTCAACTCTACAAATAGCAGGTCAGTCTGATAAGTAATTGAATATTTTTTGTCAATAATGGCTTAACTGATACTGATAACCGTGTACAGAATTCCAATAATTATTTTTTGCAATAAATAGAATGACCGACTTCACCCGTGTACAGAATCATTACATAGTATAAAACAAAGTCCGTTTTCTACTGTCTGTCCCCATGTATGCTTATATCTTTAAAACCACGCACCGGATTTTGATGCAGTTTGTTTTAATAGATAGAGTAATTAAAAAGAAATGTTTATATGTATAATACACCTGTGCGAAGCCGGGGCGCATCGCTAGAACGCAAATATTATGCACGGATCGATGTAGCATTTTTCACATTATTGTTGATTTATCAAAAATGACTCAGCTGATTTCGATACAATTTAAATGGGACCAATCTTGAAGTATACTCTTTCTAAAAAAAAAGAATTATTGAAATCGGACAACTATGAAAAAAGTAATGCGTGGTTATACATAAAAAAATATATACGCGTCGAATTGTATACCTCCTCCGGTGGTTCGTCGGTCAAAAAATATACGCGTCGAATTGTATACCTCCTCCGGTAGTTCGTCGGTCAAAAAATATACGCGTCGAATTGTATACCTCCTCCGGTAGTTCGTCGGTCAAAAAATATACGCGTCGAATTGTATACCTCCTCCGGTAGTTCGTCGGTCAAAAAATATACGCGTCGAATTGTATACCTCCTCCGGTGGTTCATCGGTCAAAAACCCGCGCGTGTCACACGGTCTTAGAAGTCGAATTAGTTTTTAACTGTAATGGTAGATGAAATTTATGAAATAAATAAATAAAGTCCACCTATTGATGCGTAAAAATATCGTATTTTTTGACCGACGAAACGAAGGAGGTGCTCAATTCAATTATTGTTTTTATGTATAACGCGCATAACTTTTTACGTAGTGGTCCGATTTCGATAATTATTTGTATATTGGAAAGAATTTACTTCAAAATTGGTCCCATTTAAATTTTAGTGAAATCAGCTGAGTGTGATGAATCACCAATACTGTGAAAAATGCTACATTGATCCGTGCGAAATATTCGCGAATTCCGTACCACGTTGAATTCAGTCATGCCATTTGTTGCAAAAAATAATTATTTATGTACTGTACCAGCCTTTTTAATAGTCCACTGCAGGACATCGGCCTACGGTGTGAAATTCCGTACATTAATTCCAAAGAACTCATTAGTACGGGACCGGGATCTGAACCCACGACATCACGATTGCAAGGCGGGTGTCACTACCTCTAGGAAACCACGGCTTTTTTATGGTCGTGGCCTATACGCACTTACTTATCTACTTACTCTGAACTATAGCTCTTATATTATAGTACATACACACAATGCCAAATAACGACAAAGTGCATAGTCGGAAAGTGAACAAAACAATTTTTTTCCATAGGAATGTCATGCTTAAGCTCGAAACTGCAATAGTGCTGCTCCCACTCGAATGTAAAGATAAATTGGCAGATGTACGATACGAAATCCTGCTCTATCGGAAATTGCGATCCTGTGCGCGAATTCAATAATAGAGAAACTATTCTCAAGTGTGGTTTCACCTCTCAAATTCCATAAGTGGTTATGGTTACCATTCTATGAATTGATAACTAAAGTTTAAATATAATTATTATTTAATTTAATAAAAGAGTGGACCTTTCCACCACGATATGAATTAATTAGCTTAAAAAGTATTTAGTTTTAACAATTGACATAAGGTATTAATGACCAAATTAAATTAATTTAACTTAATAAAATATAAGCTATTGATTTACAACCTTGCTTTAAGTACAGGGTTATTCAATAAGGTAGTAAGGCAATTCATTTTACCAAACAAAGCTTGTTCAAAACATTTTGTCGAACCCGTCTTGCAATTTTGTATGGGGATAGCTGATATTTTGTATGGGGATAGTTGATATTTTCCTCGCATTTCGGTTCGGCTAAAGAGAATAAAAAAAAATTTTAATGTTCTTTATTTCGTCCAAAAAAACATAAGGTAAAATATAACAAAAAACGATGCTACCCGCAGTAATCAGGAGGACTGTGTCGCAGATAGCAACGCCCACCTCCAGCAAAGAATTGTACAAAATAGGTATATATAGGTATATACATAATATATAAATAAAAAGTTAGTATGACGGAAACCATTTTTGAACAAATAAAAAAACTCGCGTGTCAGTGTGTGTGTGTATGTGTGTGTGTGTGTGTGTGTGTGTGTGTGTGTGTGTGTGTGTGTGTGTGTGTGTGTGTGTGTAAGTGTGTATTTGTGTGTGCGCGGCTAGTAATGTGAGCACATGTGAGTAACACTGCGATACACGAGATCTCATAAGAGTCAAGGTTCGCAGCGTTGTCAACTCATGACATTAACTCGTAATACGAGTACATAATGATGGTACTCCTTCTTCTCTTAGTAGCATCATCTTTTTAAAATAACCTTACAAAAAATCAAGAATCTATTTTTATTTCTTTATTTATTGAGGCTATACATTAATAGCTACATTCATACATACACTATAAAAATTTTCGATGTAAATTAACTTAATGTGCTATTTTTTACATTAGCTTATATAATCTAAAATAATCTACAGAAAAAACAAATAACGTAATGAAAAATAAAGATTACACCATCTATTTGGCCATTTCGCCCAGAGTAGAGATTAAATTAATTTTGAATTTGGACAAACTGTCTCCGAATATATCCAAGTCACTATGGGTGTCATCTATATCATCAATATCCAAGTCACTAGGAACAGGTGAATTTGCACAGTTCTACGGTAGGTAGGAGCGAAAGGAGTTATGGATTTACGCGGGTATCTAAATAGAATTCTGAATTTAAAGTCTGCTAGAAGATTTGGCCCTCAGAAGAAGTTACAATAGATGTTGCTGTGTAGTAATTTGTGTACGATAATCAAATCTGATTTAATTTATACTACACCTGCTCGGAAAGTACCTTGATACTTTATTAAATTTACGGTAGAAAGTACGTCATTGCATATCGAACAAATATGCGGCGAGAAAACGCATCTGAGCGGGAGAGAAAAGTGTATGAAAATCCATTTCATATGTGGTTTTTCTTTTTTAATTTTGGGTAAAACTATGCGCTGGTAACCTAAATATCAAAAGCCAAAAAGTTTTTACAGTGAGTTTTTATCTCCAAGTTCGCAAAATGACACTGGCCACTAAGCTGTGTGTTGGATGGTGTCAAACAATTTGAAAAAAGAACATGTGAAAATTGCAGACGCCATTGGCGCCATTTTCAATTTGTGTGTTGTTTGAGGATTCAGTTTTCGTAGAATTTATTTTCCTCGTAGGTGTAGTATAAAGCACTATGTATCACTCGAGAGAAAGTGCGATTGCCGATCTCGGGTGCTTTAAAGCGACACCCTCGACGGTAATCGGTCATTTTCTCCTCTCGGTGAACAATGTACTATTGAAAGTCTGCCAGAGTTTGTATTTTGAAAAAAGCTAATCTTTTATTGTTTATTGTTTACTAATTTATCTACTGAATTATTGCACAAATCATCATCAATACATTGTTATACTGAGCGCCACACGAATTGAAAGATGGGAAGTTAGCCGCAGAGAGCTGCGCAAACGCCAAAATATAGACGTTAGCGGGTGCGGGTGCGGGGACGAGACGCCGGCGCACAACCCGCCCGCCCAACCTCATGCCTCCTGCGCGCTCACTACTTCGCCATTTGTATGGGCATAGTGCACACATGTGCAATAATTAGCGAATCACGGCTAAGTGTCATCTGCGGCTAACTTCCCATCTTTCGATTTGTGTGACGCTTAGTATACTGAGTTTTCAACAAATGTTTACATTGTCATTCAAATTACGCAATCCCATTCTTCGCTCCCAACCCATTGATTACCTGAAATTTGTTAACCAAATAACCACGGAAATTGTAATTGTTAATGGTAACCGAGATTGTATAATGGATTAATTATACAAGCTATTATGCTATTAATTGAAACGAGAACAGTACAATTTTGTAAATATCAGTATGAAAATCAGCGCTATTTGTAAAACGAGATTATATTTAATATCTTGAATATATATTGCTGCAATATTATCTGTATTCGTATTTTGGACGGAGCTGTATACATTCGTTGTTTTTGGTCATTCAAAATTAATTTTAAAAAAGGAGGGCTGTTTTTTGGTTTTATCTGATGTAAAAGACTCAGAAAAATATGAACTTTCTCGAAATGTAACGAGTGCTGTGGTTAGAATTTTTGATTATTATTATACCAGCCTCCATACATTTTGTGGACATGTCCTGTATTGCAAGTAGTGAAAAGAAATTTATTTGCATTGCTGAAGTGGGTTTGCTAAAAACCGCTAAATAATAGATTAAGAAAATGGTACCATCTTTTTTCCAAAAACGTATGTGCCATTTATTAGGCCTAGGTACTTAACACCAGAGTTCAGGAGGTCTGAACCTAGTTATCTCAGTTTTATAAATAACTACGCTCATAAATAACATCTATCACGAGATTTTTGTGTGAAATGTTCATAATCAGATAAATCTAGCATCTAAAAATATGCGCTGTCACCGCTTAGAAATTAGGTCTAATTTTCCTTGGCACTCGTCGTAAATTGCCGCCTTCTAACGACATTATTCTACAAACAGTAGTCGGTAGCTCGATATAATCAGATTGTGGTAGATTTGTGAGTGATCGTACGGTGGCGTGTGGCTTCTGACCCAATTCGTTTCTACTCGGGCAAGTAGCTTTATCTAGTCATTGAGCAACTCTGCATTATTGATTTAAACAAATAACCAGTACTTTATTTTTGAAGCTAAGTCCATATTTGGCTTTAAAAGTCTCCGTGGCAGTGACAGATTTAATAGTAACGCGATATCATTGAGTTGCGTGCGGCTTTCGTTTCTATTTGGGTAGTGGCTTTCTTCGTTTACTGAGTCACTCAACATTATTGACTAAAACACATAATCAGTACTTTTCAAATTAAAGTTAAAACACATGATTAGTACAGATTCGGCAGTTACCGTAGCAGTAAATTTTACAGTAGTAGCTAATGCACTTGTCACTATTGAGTCACGTGCGGCTACTAAATAAATTTGTTTCACTCGGGCAAGTGGATTTTTCTAGTCATTGAGCAACTGCGCATTATTGACTTAGACACATAATCAATATCTGTTTTTGAAGTTTAATCAACAAAAGTTAAAGTTTTTTTGTATTCGAGTTCAACACTCACCGCGGCAGTAGGTTTCACAGTTAACGTAGTAGTAGCTAGTGCACTTGGTACTATTGAGTCGCGTGCGGCTTTGAAGCGAGTAACTTTAGTAACTTTATTTAGTCACTGAGTCTCTCCGCATTATCGACTTAAATACACAATCCGTAGATTTTTTTTAAGTCAAAGTATATTGACAATTCTGGGTCACGTGTGGTATCGTTCTCATTCGGGCTAGTGAATTGAGCAACTGCGCATTATTGACTTAAACATACAATCAACCATACACATAATCAGCACTTTGTTTTTCAAAACGAGCCAGTAAAAAACTTTAACAGTTAACGTGGCAGTAGCTAAAGTCTTGATATCACTATACTCCATAAAATCGACTATTTTCACTATTGTCGATTCTAATGTAACATATAATTGGGTCTAATTTAATTACACATGTAAAAAATGTTATGATATTAAAATATACCATAAAATTAATGATAAATTAAGTTATATTTAAAATTTCGTCAGTACCTATAAACTATCGATATTTTAATTAAAACTCTATCTAAAACTCTGTGGTCACGATCATTCGTCGCCCATCACTAATCGGCATGCCCATAAAGTATGACATTGACAGGTACTGTCTGTACTATTAAGAAATTCAGGACTTCATAGGCATGATTTTTCTGACAGCTGTCGCAGAGATCAACTTAAATTTTATAGAATATTAATCGCGTGCGGCTTCTGACCCAATTCGTTTCAACTCGGGCACGTAGCTTTATCTAGTAATTGAGCAACTCCGCATTATTGAATGAAACACATAATCAGTACTCAGCTTCATCAGTTACCGTGGCAGTAGATTTAACAGTTTTCGCAGCAGCATATGCACTTAAGTACTTTAAATTGTACCTATGCAAATAAATTGTTTAGTCGTTGAGCCACTTTGTACTGCCACTGACACTCGGCCTGAAATACAAAGTCAGTACTTTGTTTCTGAATCTGAGTAGGTACGGACTCGACTTCAAAATGTGACCACCTCTGTCAGTGGTTGGTTAGTAGTCACCGCTATACTCACCAGTATAGCGGTGACAACTAACCAACCATAAATTAAGCGTTCACCTTCATTGAACGTTTTCAAACAACTTGTGAAAGCTCACTATCTGAAATCATAATGCTACTTGTTCCTTTCGCTACTATTTTATAACGTATGTAGGTATGTATATATGTATAATTATATTTATATATAATATCGTATATATGTAAGTATATTTAAAACTTAGATTGAATAAGTATATTTAGTTTATTATTTATAGGTGTTTTCTTTATTAATATCTATTTAAGGCCACTATTTATTGTTCTTGTCAGTTCATATTCGTGCAAGGTTGCCTGGAAGAAATCGCCATGGGTGATAAGGCCGCCACTTTATAATCATATTTTTGTCGTTTATGTGTCAATAGTGTTTATTTTTCTTATTGTGGTTGTAAATAAAGAGTTTTGTCTGTCTGTCTGTCAACCATACCTAATTTGTATTGTCGGCCTTAAATATAAAATCAGTATTTTATTATTTTTATTAAAGTTAGTAGACTAGTATACAGTGTTATTCCTAATCAATTAGCATCCTTTTGGTGGCTTATACTGTACATCAAAACGAACAACTGTTGTTCTGCGACTTTTGTCAAAACTCAAAAAAATCAGCTGTTCCATACAATTTGTTGCGGGTGAACAATATTTTTCTATGGAACAACATGTTAGAAAAACCAAGGACTCGATGCAGTAGAAACACCAATATTATTATAATTTAACTTTGCAGATTTATTTCTTCTATCACAGTGTGCTTTAAGCTCTAAAAATAAGTAATCTAGACGTGTTCTTCGCTCCGACGGCTCGACCAGAATGGTCTCCAAAAACCGTACCAGTCTCTGACCACGATGTTATAAAAATATCCGCCCACTTCCACTATAATTAGCCAACCACAGCCAGTTTCTTGCTGCATTTACTTTTTTAAAAGTCTGTGGCTGACTACCGCCTTTCAACTGTAGTTTTCGTCCAAAAACCACACATTAAGAATATGCAATTTTTGAACAAAACCCAACAAACAATATTTTAAATTTTTGACAAAAGTCGCAGATTAAAAGTTGTTAGTTATGATGTACAGAATAAGTCCCTAAAAGGATGCTAATTGCCTGTATATTTATTTCTAGTCATGACGTATCTACTCGTATTTATCATAGACGTACCTACTAGTATTCTAAGCGCTCACCTTATTGACCTATGCCTATTTATAAAATATTGTACCAAGAGCTATTGAATTTATTTTGCGGGTAAACCTACCTTCTTTTAATCTCTGCTTTTGATAAGGGCCAGACTGAATAAATTAATTTTAATTTGGTCAAGACATGCTAAGGTTTCGCTTTTTTAATTAACCTTTAAGATCCTCCGCCGAGCCTATCTGTTTTGAAGACAAGTTGGCATTCACTGGTTTCACTTAAGATTAATTTATACCAGTAGATGTAACGCATTTTTTCATGGACTCTAAACAAGAGGAGATTCTCAATTTGACTTTGTTTTTTTTAATGTTACATTTTTGTTATTAAACTGTCTGATTTGAACACTGTACTGTCTGATTTGAACACTGTATGGTCGAGGAGAGTGATGGCTGATACATGCGTCATACTCGTGATCGGGTGCTGCATGCGGGTCGCCGGTTTGCTCGTGGCATTCACGCAATGAAACCACTAACTTAGACTAAGAATTAAACTAACCCCTCTCTATTGTACAGTCGCATTCTTTCAATTGTAACTTACCTAACAAAAGGCACAGACCCTGGAGTCTGTGGGCCATTAATTTAAATTAAAAAAAAAAAAAAAAACACTGTACTGTACTGTATCAGCCTTTTTAATAGTTAACTGCAGGACGTAGGCGTACAAATGAAGGGTGATGTGGGTAATATACACCAAGCTGGCCCAGTGCGGGTTAGTGGATACATTGGATTTGAACACATTATTATTATATACTACGGGGTTAATCACTCACTAAAATACGAGATAAATTAATACCTCATCATCCCGACGTTTCGACCGAGTTGCATCGATCGTGGTCGCGGGTAGACTTACGGGTCTGTGTCTAAGTATACGTAGCATACATACCTATGTATTTTTTTTTGTAGATCATACTTTAGAGGTCTCATCTATATTTTAACACAATTGGTTGACCGGTTTTTGAAAAATCACTACAGTTTATCACTATCACTACAGTTTACCACTATCACTAGAGGTTATCACTATCACTACATAGTATAAAACAAAGTCGTTTCCCACTGTCTGTCCCCATGCTTATATCATTAAAACTACGAAGAATCTCCTGGATGTCTGGAAGATAGAAGAAGACGAATTTTTTGTCGTTTATGTGTAAATAGTGTTTATTTTTCAAAATGTGGTTGTAAATAAAGAGTTTCGTCTGTCTGTCAGTCTGTCTACGCAACGGATTTTGATGCGGTTTTCTTTGATAGATAGAGTGATTAAAGAGGATGGTTTATATAACTATCACTATATAGTATAAAACAAAGACGCTTCCCGCTGTTTGTCCCTATGTATGCTTATACCTTTAAAACTAGGAAACGGATTTTGATGCAGTTTTTTTAAATAGATAGAGTAACTCAAGAGGAATGTTTATATGTATTATTAGCTTACTAAGTACTTAAATAATATTTTATCTTCATTTTAGTAACCTAACTTTTGAATTTAGTCGCTTTTGTTGTGTATCTATAATTATTCCTTCAATAGTTAGCTAATAATAATTACTTTCCTAGTATTGTAATTTTAGATAACATATTAATAAGGAAGAGCCTAGGTCCCACGACACAGGTCACCCTAGTGTGGGAACCAGTGCACAACTTGTTTTTGTTAATTTTTTATGGAACTATAAACGTTTTTATTATTATTTATTATTATTATTATGTACCTGTGCGAAGCCGAGGTGGGTTGCTAGTAAACGATAATCTAAAAATTGTATGCACATAAACCGTTTCTTTTAGGTGATTTTTTTACGTATAACGCGGTCACATTAACTCGGCGCATCGCATTAATTTTTAAGCAATTTTTACTCGATCTTAATAAACAGGTAGAAACCTATCTTTTATAGAAGATGGTTTGGAACCTTTCGTGCCGGAGTCCGACTCGCATTTGGCGGTTTTTTTTGCACACCGTACTTGAGCGCCAAAATAACGTCACATGGTCAAGCGTCTAGTTAATGTGACCGCGTTGTATATTGCACTGATTAAGTTTGCTTATGCTATTTTTAGCAAAAAATATTTTTGTATTCACGGGACAGATTTTAGAAATTAAGTTATTACCCGAAATCCATCATTATTGTCTGAGTTGTAATTAGAACATTGGCTGCTGCGGAATAAGATTTCGTAGCGCGCTTATAGCAGTTATAGCGTAGTTTGACTGGCTGTTCGTTAGCGCTCATCGAATTTAAGCAACGTTCAGCACGGTCATTTTTCGGATGGGTGACCGCGGGTGGCTTTACATCTGAGCGCTACCGTGGCTTGTATGACAAGTTAAATTGTTGGTTCCGGGTCGTTTTAGCCGTTTAGCCAGATTCCCGGCTTATAAAAACTTACTTTTATTGACCGACAAACCAGAGGAGGTACTCAATTCGAAAAATATTTATTTATTTTTATATATTTTATTCATCACAGGTTACAGCACCATTACAGTTCAAACCAAGTTGATACTGCCCTTAACATGTTAAATATAAGACACAAACATAATCATTACATACACAACACAAACTACTTATTCGAAATTATGGGTTTTCACATATTTTCTGCGCCACTTCTGTGAAATTTGCCAGACTGCACCCAAAAATATCAATATCATTGGCGATTTTATTTAATATTGTCAGAGCGCGAGACGTGGGGGCGTACTTTACGAGGTTCGTCCTACAGCTAGGTACTCTAAACGTGGGGAACTCGCGCCTCCTGGAGGTGGCCTCGTCCGGCACACACAGCTGCAGCGCCGCCAGCAGCTCAGGATGAGCGAGCTCCCCGCGCAGCACGCGCCACATGTACTTGCAGAGCGCGACACCTCGCCTCACCCCCAGCTTGCAGTACCCCACCATGCCGATTACGAACATGGTCGGGCACATCAGCGGATAAAATGGGTAGATGCCGTATTCCTTTAAGTACAGGAAGCGCGTAAATTTATTCTGGACTTTTTCCACCATACTACTGTACTTTTCTTCATGAGGATTCCAGACAATGGCGCGTAATATATATGTAACTAATCAAATTAAGCCGTGGTGGCCTAGAGGTATTGACACTCGCCTTGCAATCGTAAGGTCGTGGGTTCAAATCCCGGTCCCGTACCAATGAGTTATTTGGAATTTATGTACGGAATTTTAACACCACTGGCTTCTCGGTGAAGGAAAACATCGTGAGGCAACCTGCATGCGTCCGTAGAAGAAATTCGATGGCGTAAAGTGAATCCACCAACCCGCATGGTGGATATGGCCCAATCACCACTTCGTGGGTAGGCCTACGTCCTGCAGTGGACTATTAAAAAGGCTGGTACAGTACAGTACAGTAATCAAATTAAAATATGTTACTACAGAAATATTAATTCACAAAATGTAAAATTAAAAAAAAACCGGACAAATGCAAGTCAGGCTCGCACACCGAGGGTTCCGTACACAAATCACACAAATCCTGTATGTATCCTGTATTTCACAAAATTGTAAAGTTGAAATTTCTATAGGATAAATAAATAATCATCGAAATTTTTTTTTTTTTACTTTTCTCGTCATCTGTCTAAAGTTAAACCTGTTTTAGCATGTGCTAATGAAGCTCTTTCATATGATACCCCACATGATACGATTTACTCACTTTGAATTTTGGGCCAAAATTGTTTGTATTTAGGCCCTATTTTTTGTGATTTAATTTGAAATGTACAGTTTTCAGATTTATTCCTATACTAGCGGACCCGGCGAACTTCGTACCGCGAAAGTTAATGAATGTAGGTAGCTAACCTTACGGAGATACCTACATTAAGACATTTTAAGTTTAATGGCTGTCATCCAAAATGTAGATCTCATTGAGCTATCTCACTTTTGTAAAGACAGTAATGATCTAAAATCGGCAGATACGAAGTAAGTAATAGTAAGTGCGCCACAAAATATTAGCCCCAATTCAATGTGAAACGGTACACAAATATTGCAGCAATCAATCATTTCAAACCCAAGAAACAGTCAATCTCAACTAATTTGTTTCGTCATGGTTATCATCCGCAGCTTTCTTTGTCCCACTGCTGGGTATAGGTCTCTCTCTTTCTGTGACATCTGCCTCGGCTCTTTGCCGGTCGTGACCAGGCTCGACCGGCGGTATTGATGATATCGTCGAGATAGTCGACCCATCTTGCTGCCGCGCCGCACATAGCTGAGCGCTCTCACCTATTCAAGTACCCTAGTTGACCAGCTCGGTCACCACTGTCTTTCTTGCTCAAGAAGCGCTGGTTGAATTGGTTGCCACGCCAGTGTGAACGATGTCATACGCAGGGCTTTTGCGACCGCCAATATAGCAGCCGTACTCGAACCGAATGGGTTTGCGCTTGGTGATGGCAAAAGGCCTGACGGTATATAGCTGTTCCCATGGAAGTGTAGAAGGCCCTTAGTATGAGCGGCGACTTGCTTCTATACTTTGGTGTCGTCACATCTTTCTGAGACTCAGAGTAGGGCTGGATCGTTGGCCGATTCGGAGCAACACAAACGGCGCAAATATGCTAACCTCGGTAGTGGTTACATGGTGGCCGGTCTTGTTGTCAAAAGACTTTCTGAGCTTCTTGTGTATCCGACGTGTGACCAAAATGCTGGTGGTTATTCGGCTCAACGTATAAGCATTGCCAATTAGCGTGGCAATGCTGCCAGCATGCTGGGCACGCTGCTAACTGGCAGTGGGCTTGAGAATTTGGATTATCTTTAGACCTTCAAGGGTCTGTGGATGATCCAATTGCTTGTTATGTAGTAGTAGTTTATGAAGTTTTTCATTATAAGTCTTGTATTTAGTGGTAGTTAATAAAGGTACTTGCTCTATAAAAAAAAAGTCAAGTACCCTTGCACCTTGTCACTGTCCAAACCTACGAGTAACCTGACATCATAATACCTTATATTTATAAATGCTTCTGTTGATTAAGACAAGGTTAGAGTGTACCCGCCCGCGGGTTCCCGCCTTGTAGTGGCGGGGGAACTTAGTAGCCGAGGCTTATGGGCGGCGCCGGAATCCCAGCTGGAGCCGCTTCTCTGGGTTTTTTCTGAGACAGCTGAGCAGGCGGCGCTCGAGGTCTCCCGATTTTTCTGGTCTTTTCTCCCTGGGCAGCTTAAAAGTTTGCACTCGTGGTTGGGCCGCTTTTCTGGGCTTTTTAACTGAAGCAGATGAGAGGCTGGCCGGTAAGTTGCGTGCCTCATGAGGAGTGCCGCAACAGAGGCGGGCTGCACTTTTATCACTGTTCAATCCTAACCAAACCAACATAAATGTATGTTTGTGTCAAGGTCACAGTTCACAGTCAAGGTTAATAACTTTAGAGTTAAGATACTTATACTCATGCCATACTACTCCTAAAAATCAAGTCGATCTTTTTCTTCGTATATTAGTATGGATTCTGTACCATAAAGGTAGAATAAAGAAACATGTTTAACCTCTAATGGTGGTATATTTAAAAATATTTTTAATGTCATACAAAATGACGGCCCAGTATTAAACGTCATTTTAATATGTATAGCATGGCATAGGGAAAAACCATTTATTCCAATTTTAATGTCAGTTGTCATTGTCAATCCATGCTATAATTATTTCCTTCTCGAGGAGCTATATTGGTGAGAAGACAATTTGTCTCTTTGCAATGCTAAGCGTGACATTCATAAAAAGTCTTCAGTCAATGTATGTCACCTGTCATCTTATTACGTTTCGTCAATCCATATCAGGCCCAATGATGAACGCGCCATCTTAAATTTAATTTGAATATAAAATGTGTTCTCACTATCGAATGCCTAAAGTGAAAAAGAAACAGAAATATTCTAATTAGCTGTTATAATTACGATGGTGCCTTGAAATTGGGCCTATTAGCGTCGTTGTGATAGGTGACAGTTTCGCTAACGATTTTTTAAGGGAATAGATGATATGAAAAATATAATATGAATAACTATTAAAAAAATAAAAAAAAGGAACGGGATAAAAAGTACCCTATGTCCTTCTCCTGGTTCTAAGCTACCTTCCCACCAATTTACAGCCGAGTCGGTTCAGCCATTATTGAGTTATAAATAGTGTAACTAACACGACTTTCTTTTATATATATAGATGTGTACTCTGAGACAATGCTTCTCGCCAAATTTCATAGTTTTAGGTCAACTGGAAGTACCCTGTAGGTTTTGTCAGTCAGTCAAAAATTTCAGTCACATGTAGGTATCACATGGAAGAAGTATCATTATTTAATGTCATTTAATTCTCTTTAAATTCCATTTTAGCAACTAAGTCAACCTCGTGGGTAGTTGTCCTATGCTCTGAATATCCTTGACAGTTTTTTTTTATCTAATCGCATTTTCAGGAAAGTCTGCACAAAATTTCACATCAAACTTTTAATCCGTAATCCTCAGACTAATCCAGAAAATCCTAATGTATGCATGAAGAAAATTAAATAAAAGGAAAAATAAATCTCGGCGCTCAGGAACACCGCAAAGTGCGAACTGAAAAGTTAATCAACCTTGTTCAAACAGCTTTGTTCACTTAGAGCTTGAGTCCACCAAAACGGTACTGAGCGGAACGGAAATATTGTCTAAAAATGGGCAGCGCATTGTAAATGTCAAGTTGATAAGTCAATGGGTAGGGCCATAGTAAGGAAGACTGGTGATCGATGGGGTTTAAAAGTTCTCGAGTGGAGACCACGTACCGGAAAATCTTTATCAGATCATCTGTCCACCTTGTTGGTGGTCGTCCTGAGCTTCGTGGTTTCCTTTCGAGAACTTTACCCCCCATTGACCACCCATGACGTGCCATATGCCTCCATTAAGTATCTTTTATATTATGCTCAGTGCCATTTTTACGAATTCGGAAGGCTATTTGCATAGTTGCTTTTTAAGGAACAGTACAAAAACTTGCCTCGATTACGATTGTGTTTTGTTGTACACTAAAAAACTATCAATGGCATAGTAAACATAGAAAAAACAGTAGATTTATAGACTACAAGGTCATCGCAAGGTACCTAGCGTGTTTGTCGGCCTTTTACCGGATACACTTCAGAGAGTGCGCCCAGAGTCCCCCCCCCCCCCCCCGAACGACAGCCGGAACGCTTTGCCTGGTGTCTTCAAATCTCGAGTAAATGGGTATCTTCTAGGTAAGCGTGCTACACCCTAGACCGCACATCTGCTCAACATCAGGCAGTGTGTAGTCAAACGCGAACCAATTCGAAAAAAAAATACTACAACGCTATGCAGTTCTCCGCATGACTCCGTTTTAGTGGACTTTGAGCCCTAACAATGTTTAATTTATGTTTTTGAATTATGAACACTTGAGTTTCAATATCTTGTTCTGGGCAAACTTAAGTTGTTAACGCAGTTTATTGTGTGCTTAACAGAATTAAACGTTCTTTGCGGTATAATTATAATGTGGTGTTTTTATGCAATTCTGTTGAATCATAGTATTTTCATTATGTTAAGTGTTTTTGTTTCGTTGAATTTCACTCTTTTGTTGTTTGCGTTTCTTTGGTTGTTTGCGTCACGTATTTTTATGGTCGTGTTAAATTTATCTTACCAAAAATATGGGCAGTTACGGATCAAAATTTAATAAAACTAAATAAAAACTTTTTTAATTCGTTTATTTTAGCTATGATAGTTTAGTTAGGATAACATATTTTATTTAAAATATTTTTGATTATTGTCGTAGGTACCTATGGTTTTGAAGTTTGTACTTAAATTTAAAAAAAAATTCCAATAAAAAATAAAAAAGACGCTAAGTAAATGACGCCCATTGGTATAGGAAGTAAATATTTGAGTGAGAATTTAACATAGCTTAAGGATCAATTGCCCGATAAAGACTTAAGATTTTCAACCAAAGATTAAATATCGGAAAGCGTAGTGTAGGACGTCCGCAGACAAAGCGTACCAACGATGTTCTAACTAAAACCGTACAATTTATCAAAACGATCTTATTGTCCTTAAATTAATTATATTAGGGGAGTGGACTGTATCCAGCAGTACCTTAAAACTGAAATGATGATAATCAAATAATAACCTAGTAAAATGTCTGATGCAGATTTCATGGAATCAGGCAAAACGAATATTACGATAGAACACCTACATCACGCCAAAATAAAGTAATTCACCCCAGAATCGAGGTAGCTTCATTTATATTCATATGAAAATTACGTTTACTTCATTTATTTTATTGAAGGAAAAGAAAAGGTGATTGTCCTTTTTTATTTTGACTAGGGTTGCCACTGATTAAAATTCAAACAATGATAAATTATTACAGGCGATTGTAAACAAAATTTGTTACTCTTTGCCTCCATACATTTTTGGAAGATTTTCCTCCTTTCCGTTGGGCCGTTGTATAAATATTTATTTATTTTATTAATCACAGGTAACAGTGCCATTAAAGTTTACACCAAGTTGATGCTGCCCTTAACATGTGAAATATAAGACACAAACATGACAGAAATAAAACATAATCATTACATAAAAAAATCATGAGAAACAAAAAAATAAACAACTTATTTGAAATTATCGTTTTTCACATATTTTCTGAGCCACTTCTACAAATATTAATATCTTTGGCGATTTTATTTAATAGTGTCAATGCGCGTGATTTTTTTTGTTTAACGAGGTTCGTCCTACAGCTAGGCACTCTAAACGTGGGGAACTCGCGTCTCCTGGAGGTGGCCTTGTCCGACACACTCAACTGCAGCGCCGCCAGCAAAATTTGTTGCTTTATAATGTACTAGTTTTTACCCGCGGCTTCGCCTGCATGATATTTTGATTTTTGTGCTATCGTTTTTTATTTTTTTTATTTTCCACCTCCTTTATTAAGGGTGGTAAGGTAGGGCATCAGGTTTTAAATACGGAAAGTGACATAGTCTACTTTTTATCCCGGATAATAAAGGGTTCCCATGTGATAGCACAAAAATCTAAATGTCATGCGGGCGAAGCCGCGGGTAAAAACTAGTGAAAAATATATTATTCGCTAATCTGTTCTATGAATATTATTATCGATAAATAGTATTATAATTAATTTCTTATTTATCAATATTAGTAAAAGTTGTTTCAAAGTAGTGTTAAGTGGCAACCCTACCAGGCAAGCGGTACAATCGATCACGGCGATCGCCCCCACTTTGGTTATTAACATTTCGCGACAAAAGGCCGACATTGAACCCGGTGGCATTTCGCTTGTTCCGCCCCGAAGCTTTGATAATGTATAGCCCCTAGCAACTGTAACTTGGGGGCCTAATCAGACAAATATTATATACCTATGTTTATGTTGTTTGCGCAATAGAAGGTAAGAAAATTGTTAAGATAGTTTGAATTTAGGTAGAATATTTTTTTTTTTGCAAAAAATAGCATGACCGACTTCACCCGTGTACAGAATCATTACAAAGTATAAAACAGATTCGCTTTCCGCTGTCTGTCCCCATGTATGCTTATATCTTTGAAACTACGTAACGGATTTTGATGCAGTTGTTTTAATAGATAGAGCAATTCAAGAGAAATGTTTGAATGTATAATACTCATGTGCGAAGCCAGGGTGCATCGCTAGAACGCAAATATTATCGATCGATGTAACATTTTTCACATTATTGTTGATTTGTCAAAAATGGCTCGGCCAATTTCGATAAAATTTAAATGGAACCAATTTTAAAGTTTCTAATAAAAAAAAATATTGAAATCGGACTACCATGAAAAATGTTATGCGTGGTTATACATAAAAAAAAAATATACGCGTCGAATTGTATACCTCCTCCGGTGGTTCGTCGGTCAAAAAGTAGCACAAAGTTACAGATCGTATACTATACTATTCGTTAGTGACCCTTTGATATCTTCTATCATTTTTGTTTTTCAAAACCAAATTACCTCGCCGAGCACCAATATCTACATGTGTGCCTACAGAGGCAGACATCAAAACGGAATCATTTTATTTTATTTTTGTAAATTTGTCTGAGCAGAGAAAGAAAGCAAGCTTTTTGTTTTACTTTTGCAGGCTTCTTGTCGAAAAGACAAGCAATATCCGTGCCAGCTTGTCTGCCTCATAGTTAAATAAAATAAATAATAGTTGTTTGAAATAAAGTACTTAATTATTGTTTAAAATGCGAAATGTAACCTGCAATCATGAAAATAGATGCAATTGATTGCAGGTTACATTTCGCTTTGTTCCTCTCCGAAGCTTTGATAATGTATAGCCCCTAGCTACTATGACTTGGGGTCTTAATCAGAGTAATCGTTAGTTCGATCGTTTCAGCCATATGACGTCCACTGCTGGACATAGGCTTCCCCTAAAGATCTCCAATAAGACCGGTTGGTAGCGGCTTGCATCCAGGGCGATCCTTGCGGTCTTAATGAGGTCGTCCGTCCACCTTGTGGGTGGATGTCTTACGCTGCGCTTACCGGTACGTGGTCTCCACTCAAGAACTTTTCGACCCCATCGGTCATCAGTCCTCCGAGCTATGTGCCCTGCCCTTTGCCATTTCAACTTGCCGATCCGCTGGGCTATGTCGGTAACTTTGGTTCTTCTACGGGTCTCCTCTTTCCTGATTCGATTGATGATCGAGATGTACGAGTATGATGTATTCAAGATTATAATTATCGCATTGGAACTTTTGGTCCAGGCGGTTAGTAGAGGTGACTCGTGACCAGAAAGCTATCGTCTACTTTGGTCAGAAGCTCGGCATTCCCATTGCAACGTGTACGAAATTTGAATAATTTGCACAAATCGATGTGACATCCCTGTACTTTTTTGTTGATTTATCAGAAACGACTCAGCCGATTGCAATATTTTTTAAGAGGGACAAATGTGCATTTATTAACTACAATAAGATACAACACTACTTTATAGCAAGCTACCTACACTACTACTACATAGAAAGCAATTGGATCATCCACAGATCCTTGAAGGTCTAAAAGATTATCCAAATGCTCAAGCCCACTGCCAGTTGGCAGCGTACCTTGCATGCTCAACATTACCACGCTGAATGGTAATGCTTATACGTTGAGCCAAATAAACACCAGCATTTTGGTCACGCGTCGCGTCCACCAGACGCTCAGAAATACTATACAATAAAAATTAGTTGAAACCACCTCGAAAGTATATTCTTTCAAACTAAAAAAGTTTTTATAAATCGGTTCACAATTGGCGAAAATATCGATGAACATACACACAAAAAATACATAAAGACGATCATAGTACCTCCTCCTTTTTGAAAGCTGGTAAAAATCATTATCCGTATGGTCCGTAAGCCGACTTCACTGACAACCAATTTTATTCTCAAATTCTCAAACAGACCTTAACCAGACAATGTTCTCTTCTTCTTAATCGGAATCTTGATTGCTGAAGGTCGTAACTAATATAGAATGTTCGCCACTTGCTGCACCATACTCTTCCATTCAGTTCTGTCCTCGGCGGTCTTAATGGCTTTAGTTATAGGCAGGCCAGTAAGTGTTTTTATTTGGTCAGATCAACGGGTAGTAGAACGCTCGCGTGGTCTTTTTCCATCGACCTGCCCAACTACAATTAGTTTTTCATCACATCTATTCGAAAAGGACTACTTGGTTTGCCTTTAAATGCGCCCATAGGAGGTGTTTTCTATAAGGAACTTTATAAGTGGGACGGAATCATCTTTTCCGCGCACTTTTTGAATTTGGAACAAATAAGTGCGACGGAATGATCTTTGCCGCGCACTTTTGAATTTGGAAGTATTTGTAATGTTAGTGTTCAGCGCCAAGAAAATGAATGAAAAGAATGTAAATATAAGTTTTAATTTGTTTTATTATTAGATACCATTTAATTTCAATTTAGTTGTTACTCTACGTTTTATTAAATTGTAATATAACAATAAAATATGAGGGGCCTTTTATTTTCTCATAGAGGTGATAAAAAGTAGAGTGTACCACTCGGGCGCAAAATATATTTTTGGCTCGGGCGTACTTTGAATCCCTCGCTACGTTCAGGATTCTACTCTAGAATCCCTCACTTCGCTCTGGATTCAAAAAAGCGTCCTCGCCGTAAAAATATTATTTTGATCCCATATGATACAATCTACTATTTCCAGACAATCCAGGTTTCTGCATGTGCAATGTTTTCTAAAATATCAATTGTAAAGTTGTGATTTCCTTGCAGGGCGTCAGACCGGTCGCCATTCGACGGGTCCTGCTGCTCCGGCTACCGGCCCGTGGATTCCGCGAGTCTCGATACGCCGGACGAAGATGAAATGGACCCTGTAAGTTGTAAATCTGACCCTTATATATAAAAATGCCAAGTCGATGTTTCTGACACAATCTCGCTAAGGAACTCGAATAATATCAAAAGCAAATTTTAAGAAAATTCACCTGTCTGTATTAGCTAAAACAAACTCAATAATCGGCCAAGTGCGAGTCGGACTAGCGTACGATGGATTCCGTACCGTATGGCCTTTATATATTTTATTTTAATTTACATATTTATTTTATAAGTGAATATTTAATTACATATTCTGTGAATATTTCAAGAGACTACCTATCACTGTTATTAATATCGTGCGAAAAACATCTAAAAATTTAGGTTTGTTGTCTCAGAGCAAATAAAAAATCCAGAGGGAACGTCGTTGAACAGTCAAGTGAAGCTGATTTTTTATACATGTGTGAGTGCGTCGCTGTTGCGCCGCCATAGTTTGACTGACAAGCCAAGGCGTAGTTTTATAGTCACCTGGATGCGTGTGTTATTGTTTGTACACGGCGAGGCGTAGTTTTGGTTGGCTTCACTTGTTTGTTCACTACATTCTCTCTTTATTTTTTTATTTGCTTTGAGTTTGTTGTATAATAAATATTTAGGTTCCCCTTTAAATTATTTTATACTGATTCACCCATTATTTTTCACCCTTCGTGAGTAAGCCTACGTCCTGAAGTGGACTATTATAAGGCTGATACAGTATACTGATTTTAATATTTGTTGTTATATAGCGGTAACCACAGAAGAGAGATTTGCTGTTTTGTGGCGGCAACAGATATAAATCATCTGTGAAAATTTCAACGTTATCTTTTATCACGGTCCGTGAGATACAGCTTGGTGATAGACGGACAGACGGACGGACAGCTAAGTTTTATTAAGGGTTCTGTTTTTACCCTTTGGGTACGAAACCCTAAAAAGTAGATTTCATGCTCGGACATATCTATTTCTTGTTCCCATTCAATAACCAATTCCGTTTCATTCAAAATTAACTCTTACTACATTCAAATAAAGTTTTATTACCAATACCATAACCTTTGAGTAGACCATTGCGTGCGGGAAACGCGTAAAATGCGTGCTACAAGCCGTTTGCTACGGTCGTAGTACTTTCGTAGCGTTCTCGTAGCACTTTTGTAGCGAGTGATTATCGTAGAACTTATCTTACTCGTTGTATATGTGGTATCCATTGACTTATAGTGATTCGTCAGGATTGGTCATATAAATGTTTAAATAAAGGTTCTTATTTTTATGTGGGATCATTTGAATTACTAATTTTGATTTGTAAGTCTATGAATTTTATATTATATGTATATTTAAAATGGTTTTATAATACGATGTGAGTTTATAATTAAAAGCAAACTAATAGCAAATAGAGCGGGTCTTAAGTAGAGACCACAGAGCAAAAAGCGTAGCGTGGGATCTAGTCAACAATACTATTTGCTAGGCTACGTCGGTAATTTTGCTTTGTCTATGAATCTTCTTATCTCTGATCCGACCTCGTAAAAAAAATCCGAGCAAAAGCCTACGTGCTATGGAGATTTACGTTTTTTTACGGATTTTAAATTATTTTTAGTAACATACACTGGTCGAAAACTTTCGACTTGAAGAACTGAGGTATACCAGACAAAAAGCCGTGATCAAATTTGCATAGCGACTTCATATCATAAAATATTTAAACATTGTAAATGAATAAAAGTATCCTAAAACTTTTTTCGAATTTCGTCTTGAAGCTCGTCAAATTTTACCCTCTATAACTTTCGCAGTCTCCAAGCAAACCTCCATAATTTCATATCACAATGTTATCTGATTGAAAGTGCTCACAATGTTGTCGCTTTTCGCTAAAATGATAGTTCCACGAAAACCTTTCCGGGAAAAATGTATCGGTTTTTTTGTGAAATACGATTCCTGCTTCCATAACAATTTATTTATAGACTTGTTCTGTTCTGTTGGTTGGGTTAAGGAAGATATTTATCTGGGAATCTGAGAATTGTACAGTAATGGTCGTGGTCATTACTTTATTACTCGCTTTTAAAGTAATTGTTTCTTTCATCGATTTTTACTTAATGTTTATAATTTTCTGTACAAAATATTATTTATAGTCTTATAGTCATTTATTCATAATACCATCTTTGTTACAAGTTAATAAGTAAACATTACATAAAGGCACTATACAATAAAGCATAAAATAAAAATAGAAGAACTTGACAATTACCAAATTAGTCGCAAAATCTTAACTATTCAGGTAATTTCAAAGGCATTTACATCATAAAATAGTTGCTGATGTAGCCAACATTTTAATTTATTCCTAAACGACCTAGCGGAAGATATTTTATTGATTAAATTAAAATTAAAGTAAATAGAAGCCGCGGAATAAGCTTTGCTAGCGTGAAATTTTGATTTTTGGGATACCTCATTGGAAACTTTTATTTTTTAAGGATAAAGATGACCCTTTAATTAATTTCGTTATGATGACTTATGTGTAATTTTGTATTTTTATTATTCTCTGCCAATATGGGCCATACATGCCTGAAATAAATGTTTTTTTTTTTTTTTTTAATAATTAATTTTAACATTTGAGCTAAAATTAACTAATTATTATCTATCTGTCACCGTTATTATTATCGAGCGAACAACAGTCAAAAAAAAAAAAAAACGGTGATTAGTTATATGGGAGCCACCCTTAAATATTTAATTTCTGTTTATAGTGTTTGACAGAAATACATCATTTGAGAAAATTTCAACGTTCTAGCTATCACGGTTTATGAGACAGACGGACGGACGGACAGCGGAGTCTAAGTAATAGGGTCCCGTTAGTCTCGGACTTAGTAAGGGTAAACCCTTTGGGTACGGAACCCTAAAAACAACAGTTTATCAACATATATACTTTATTGTACACCAAAGAAATACAATTACTAACAATCTTAGAATCTAAGACCCGTTTCATACAATTTGTCGATTCAAAGTTGCAGTTTTGTATGAAACGGTTGATTTTTAGGGTTCCGTACCTCAAAAGGAAAAAACAGAACCCTTATAGGATTACTTTGTTGTCCGTCTGTGTGTATGTCAAGACTCTTTATCTCGGGAACGCGTAAAGATATCGAGCTGAAATATAAACTGTATACGTATATATATAGTCTCTTGCAGTTGTGTAAAAGAAAAACTTCTCAGTTATCGTATGAAAAAGTTAGAGCCGTTTATGTCGTAACAAACCGCATATTTCGACACTTCGGCACTTCGGACTCAAAAAAATCAAAACCTACAGGGTACTTCCCGTTGACATAGAACTATGAAATTTGGCGAAAAGCATTGTCTTAGAGTACAAATATAGGAATAAATCTGAAAACTGTACATTTTTATTCAAATCACAAAAAATAGGGCCTAGATTCACAAAATATTGGGTGAAAATTCAAAATGAGTAAATCGTATCATATAAAAGAGCTTCATTAGCACATGCTAAAACAGATTTTTAATTATTTTTACAATATGTAATTTTTAATGTATGACGAGAAACGTGAAAATAAAAGCTATTTGTCGATGGTTATAGTATAAAGATTTTAACAACTTACTTCCCAATTTTGTGAAATTTTCTGGATTTGTACGGAATCCTCGATGTGCGAGCCTGACTCGCACTTGTCAGGTTTTTTTTTTACGAATTTTGGGTTGGCCTCATAGTAAAAGTTGTCCACAACGATGGTTTCAATCACCCTATTTTGGC
The DNA here is from genome assembly GCA_949316475.1 of Hypomecis punctinalis. NCBI lineage: Eukaryota > Metazoa > Arthropoda > Insecta > Lepidoptera > Geometridae > Hypomecis > Hypomecis punctinalis. The sequence goes on from OX438816.1 coordinate 7,439,887, forward strand.
TTAGTGCAGGTTAAGCAAGGTAACCCTGTATAATTTGTTTACTTTGTCCTCAGATACCAAAACACCGAGTAGTACTCCTCGGCGACGCGGGCGTCGGCAAGACGGCCCTAGTGTCACAGTTCATGACGTCAGAGTACATGAACACCTACGACGCGAGCTTGGGTGAGTGTCGTAAGCCAGGTAAGATAGTATTAGTCACTGTAACTGTGTGGTATTGCATGTTTGTTAAATTAAATGTATAGCACAAGGATTGGTTCACACGGTGCGGTACGGATAATGGCATGATGTGATATCTCTTGCACTACTACAAATTTTCAATTCTCGCTTGCAAAGAGAACATGGTCAAATGAGGTTTTGAGCAGGAACAATGTGGATGTGGTGCTGCCGTTGAAATCATTGCAAACCTTTTTGGCCTGCCCGCTATGTCCGAAACAGTGCACATAGAAATACCTGAACCTGGCCACCGAGGACGCGGTGAGATTGCCAGATTCTGGTCCCAAAATAACTTAATCTAGCTTAAATTGTATAAAGGTATACTTAAAGAAATAAATCATAAACAATACAAAAAAAACATAGTATTTATTCGTAGCCATTGATACCAAATGAATGAATTCTCGTTTCTGCTTTTTTCGGTCTCTTCACCATCTACGTATACGTCCAAGTGGGTTATTGGTACAAAAATTCACAAAACATAGAACTGATTGATGGAATAGAGGTAGTGATACCCACCTTGCAATCGTGAGGTCGTGGGTTCAAATCCCGGTCCCGTACTAATGAGTTCTTTGGAATTTATGTACGGAATTTCACACCACTGGCTTTTCGGTGAAAGAAAACATCGTGAGGCAACCTGCATACTTCCGTAGAAGAAATTCGATGGCGTATGCGAATCCACCAACCCGCACTGGGCCAGCGTGGTGGATATGGCCCAATCACCCTTCGTGGGTAGGCCTACTTCGTGCAGTGGACTATTAAAAAGCTGATACAGTACAGTACATAACTGATTGGCGCAGAACTGACTTTGAACCCATACACTGATGATGATGAAAATGATAAACACAAAACCGTACATTAGGCTTGTACTCGGCCACCATGGTTTTTTACCTATGCCACAAGTATTCTTTTTTCATGTAGATCTTCAACGATAACATGATCCGCCTCTCCAAACAAACTTCTAAAGGTTTGAAAGTATTTGTGAAAGTATTTACAATGCGCCACTACGTTTATGTGCGTACCGATGCGACTCTCGAACAACTAGAAATTAAAATAATGGCTTGTTGAGCAATCTTTTTACAGATACGATGAATTATATAAATGTTTGACATGATTAATTTTATTATATTCGCATTTCTTTACATTTGTATTTTTATTATTAATTTCTATTTGTTGATTTTTTATGACAGTGTTTGCATTATTATTATTGGATTTTTAATTTTTATTGAAGCTTTTGCTAGTAATTATTGCAATTTAAATTTATTACATCATTGTATTCAATGTTTATGTATACATATAACTATAATATGACGCGTAAATTGACATTTTATCAATAAACTAGCGGACCCGGCGAACTTCGTACTGCGAAAGTTAATAAATGTATAGGTAGCTAACCTTATGGAGATACCTACATTAAGATATTTTAAGTTTGATGGCTGTCATCCAAAATGTAGATCTTATTGAGCTATCTCACTTTCGTGAAGATATCATTGATCAAAAGTTGACAGTTACGGAGATAAGCTACTTTTAAGTTCGACAGCTGTCATACAATATGTAGATCTGGTTGAGCTATCTCACTTTCGTGAAGATAGCATTGATCATAAGTTGACAGTTACGGAGATAAACTACTTTTAAGTTCGACAGCTGTCATACAATATGTAGATCTGGTTGAGCTATCTCACTTTTGTAAAGACAGTAATGGTCTAAAATCGGCAGATACAAAGTAAGTAATTGTAAGTGCGCCACAAAATATTAGCCCCAATTCAATGTGAAACGGTACACACATATTGTAGCAAACAATCATTTCAAACCCAAGAAACAGTCAATCTCAACTAATAAGTTTCGTCATGATTATCATCCGCAGCTTTCTTTGTCCCACTGCTAGTTATAGGCTTCTCTTTTTCTGTGACATCTGCCTCGGCTCTTTGCCGGTCGTGACCAGGTTCGACCGGTGGTATTGATGATATCGTCGAGATAGTCGACTCAACTTGCTGCCGCGCCGCACATAGCTGAGCGCTCTCACCTATTCAAGTACCCTAGTTGACCAGCTCGGTCACCACCGTCTTTCTTGCTCAAGAAGCGCTGGTCGAATTGGTTGCCTCGCCAGTGTGAACGATGTCACACGCAGGGCTTTTGCGACCGCCGATATAGCAGCCGTACTTGAACCGAATGGGTTTGCGCTTATTGATGGCAAAAGGCCTGACGGTATGAAGCTGGTCCCATGGAAGTGTAGACGGTCCTTAGTATGAGACGCGACTTGCGTCGATACTTTGGTGCCGTCACGTCTTTCTGAGACTCAGAGAAGGGCTGGAGCGTTGGCCGATTCGGAGCAGCACAAACGGCGCAAATATGCTAACCTTAGCAGTGGTTACAAATTTGAGCCGATTGAAATTGAGACATTGTGCCCGTGGTGGCCAGTTTTGTTTTCAAAAGTCTTTCTGAGCGTCTGGTGTACCCGACGTGTGACCAAAATGCTGGTTTTTATTTGGCTAACGTATAAGCATTGGCAATCAGCCTGGCAATGCTGCCAGCATGCTGGGCACGCTACTAACTGGCAGTGGGCTTAAGTATTTGGATTATCTTTAGACCTTCAAGGGTCTGTGGATGATCCAATTGCTTGTTATGTAGTAGTAGTTTATGAAGTTTCACATCATAAGTCTTGTATTTAGTGGTAGTTAATAAAGGCACTTGCTCTATAAAAAAATTCAAGTACCCTTGCACCTTGCCACTGTCCAAACCTAACCTGACATCATAAACTTTATACTTATAAATGCTTCTGTTGATTAAGATAAGGTTAGAGTGTACGGGTTCCCGCCTTGTCGTGGCGGGGGAACTTAGTAGCCGAGGCTTATGGGCGGCGCAGGAATCCCAGATAGAGCCGCTTCTCTGTGTTTCTTCTGAGACAGCTGAGAAGGCGGCGCTCGAGGTCTCCCGATTTTTTGGGTCTTTTCTCCCTTGGCAGCTTAGAAGTTTGCACTCGTGGTTGGGCCGCTTTTCTGGGCTTTTTAACTAAAGCAGCTGAGAGGCTGGCTGGCAAGTTGCGTGCCTCATGAGGAGTGCCGCAACTGAGGCGGGCTGCACTTTTATCACTGTTCAATCCTAACCAAACCAACAGAAATGTATGTTCGTGTCAAGGTCACAGTTCACAGTCAAGGTTAATAACCTTAGAGTCAAGATACTTATACTCATGCCATACTACTCCTAAAAATCAAGTCGATTCGTTTCTTCGTATATTAGTATGGATTCTGTACCATAAAGGTAGAATAAAGAAACATGTTTAACTTCTAATGGTGGTATATTTAAAAATATTTTTAATGTCATACAAAATGACGGCCCAGTATTAAACGTCATTTTAATATGTATAGCATGGCATAGGGAAAAACCATTTATTCCAATTTTAATGTCAGTTGTCATTGTCAATCCATACTACATTTCCTTCTCGAGGAGCTATAATGGTGAAAAGACAATTTGTCTTTTTGCTATGCTAAGCGTGACATTCATAAAAAGTATTCAGTCAATGTATGTCACCTGTCATCTTATTACGTTACGTCAATCCATATCAGGCCCAATTATGAATGCGCCATCTTAAATTTAATTTGAATATAAAATGTGTTCTCCCTATCGAATGCCTAAAGTGAAAAAGAAACAGAAATATTCTAATTAGCTGTTATAATTACGATAGTGCCTTGAAATTGGGCCTATTAGCGTGGTTGTGATAGGTGACAGTTTCGCTAACGGTTTTTAAGGGAATAGATGATATGAAAAATATAATATGAATAACTATTAAAAAAAGAAATAAAAAGGAACGGGATAAAAAGTATCCTATGTCCTTTTCCTGGCTCTAAACTACCTCCCTACCAATTTTCAGCTAAATCGGTTCAGCCGTTCTTGAGTTATAAGTGGAGTAACTAACACGACTTTCTTTTATATATACAAGTATCCTATGTCCTTTTCCTGGCTCTAAACTACTTCCCTGCCAATTTTCAGCTAAATCGGTTCAGCCGTTCTTGAGTTATAAGTGGAGTAACTAACACGACTTTCTTTTATATATATAGATAACTTATGACTTAACTTATAACTAGTCGAGCTGACAAATCCAAGATTTGTTATCCGTTACATATTAAAACAATAATTTCGACTGCCTTGGTTGTTCAGTGGTTAGTGACCCTGACTTCTGGATCAACGAGGCGAAGGTTCAATCCCCACCCAGGGCAAGCATTTATGTGATGAACTAATATGCATTTATGTATTTGCTCTGTGTCTGGGTGTTATTTAGGTACTATCTATATAAGTATGTATTTAAAATATGTATATGTAGTATATCAGTCTCTGGCAACCATATAACAAACTTTGCTTAGTTTGGGGTCAGAGAACATGTGTTAGATGTCCCCTAATATTTATTTAATTTTATAAGCGGACCATGTTATCGTAGAAGATCTCTACATAGCAAGACGTAGCGCGGAAAGTTGCACGGAGCGCTTTGCCAAGGTATACCACAGCCTATCACAATGGCGCAACGTCCGAATGCCTGCTTTTTTGAACGTATCAATTGATCACGATCGTGTATCGTGAATGTAACATGATCAGTCATACGGCACCACACTGTACCGTGTGAACCTGCCCTGGGTGTAGGTTCTTGTGGTTATAAGAGGAAAGTTTGGATAAATAAAAAAAACCTTCGACTTTATACCCGTCCCGTACTCTATGGTGACGTCGGCACACCTTGCGTCCTGTAACTACCCACTATGCCATACGTCCTGTGCATACGTCGTATTCAGCATTACTATGTTTCCACTTCTAAAAATTCATATTTCACTAGTTTTTAGTTTTTTTAAGTAATAGTTTTTGTGTCTATCTTTTATTCTCATAACATAATTATTATATATTAATATATCTAAGGTATAATGGGATTAATTTTATTATTTACTTTAATATACATAATCCACTAGCCGTACTTCCACGGCTGGACATAGGCCTCCTTAATGGATTTCCAATAACCTTAGTTGGAAGCGACCTACATCCAACTCGTTCCTGCGATCTTTTTTATATCGTCAGTCCACCTAGTCGGTAGACGTCCTACACCGCGCTTGCTGGTCCGTGGTCTCCGTTTGAGAACTATACAAACTTAAATGCTCATTTAGTATCATGCAAAATAAATAACCTTTCCGGATTTTTTAATTTTTTTCTTCGAAACACAATACACAAGCTTTAATAAAACTATACAAATATTTAGTTTAAACGGAATAATCGGCCAAGTGCGAGTTGGACTCTCTTACGGAGGGTTCCGTACCGTTCCGTGTTGGAGCCCCATTCCTCTAGCCGTTATTAATAGCAAGCAAAATCTCCTAAAAAAAATCACGTTTTTTGTATGGGATTTTTATAGAATTTTCTTGTTATAGCGGCAACAGAAGTAGATCATCTCTGTAAATTTCAGCTGTCTAGCTATCACGGTTCATGACATACAGCCTGGTGACAGACAGACAGACAGGTGGACAGACGGACATCGAACTCTTAGTAATAGGTTCCCGATTTTACCCTTTGGGTACGGAACTCTAAAAATGACCCAGCTAACAAAGTCGGAAAGCAAGCATTATACAATTTAGAGATTTCTCTAGTATTTCTTGCAAAGCCATTACAAATTGCTTTGTAATATCGTTAGTAGCGGCGGCGCGCGTCACTCTTTATAAGTGTGCCTAGACCTTTATACATTTTTTATTTCTCCGCAGACTTATTACTGTTTCTTCTTTGTTTTATGTCACTTTCTTATGTTAATTCTTTATGAACATTTCTACCGGAGTTGGTACAGTGCGTGCCAGTGAGAACGGGACCCCAGTGTTAATAAAAAAAAATGTTTGCTTATTCTATTTCACATCTAGGCAAAAAACTTTATGTTACTTGATCATTTTTGAAGGTCATGGATTCCATTAAGAACCATAATATCTCACATTTTTTTTTCCTGCTCTTTTTACAGGTGCTCAATATTCTATTGATAATTATATTTAGCAAAAAATCGCGACACCGACTTCCACCGTGTATATAATTCGAATAATTTGCACGAACCGACGTGACATCCATGAACATTTTTGTTGATTTATCAAAAACGGCTCAACCGATTTCGATAATATTTAAATGGGACCACGCCGGAAGTGTAGTGTTTTTAACTAAAAAATATTTTTTTAAATTGATTCACAATTGGCGAACTCTTCCTATTTGGAAGTCGGTAAGAACCGACAAACAAAACGTCGACGTCAATTCTCATTGGTAAATGCTTTGGATTATCATTACATAAGTCAGGTTTAAAAAAAAAATAAGCAAAGCTTAAGTGATTTAGGCTTTGCAAAAAAAAATGTGTGCAACACGAGTATCTTTATAGAGAGAATAAAACCCGGGAACCCGGAAAAAAAGATCTAATAAAAGTAATGTAAATGTTCCTATAGATTTTCAGATTCAGATTAGATTGTCTTCTTTTGCAAAAGGAGTAAAAACATTTTCGCAATTTTCTTCTACCTCCTGGTCTAAATGAAGTGAATGCAGTGAGCCTGACATTGAATTCGATCAAAATATGGCACCATAGCCTTAACAGAACCAAAAAATATAATTCAAGTCGATATTTTTTTTGTAAAAAGCTGAAGATATAGTTAAAACAAATCCTGACCGATTTTCAAAAAACATTACATAAACTGGACCAGACTGGCTGTATGAATAAAACTAATAAATGTGCCAATTTCTGCTCGACACTGTAATTTCTCCCCCAATAACAAGTCGACTTGTAAGAGATCGGCTTTGTGTTTAATTCTATTGATGTTTTCTTTTGTTGTATTCTTAAATTACTTTTCTTGGAAGTAACCGAGTTTTTCCAATGTTTCGAATAATTATTCGGCTTGTTATTCAATATTTTGTAATTAACGCTTTTTGTTGGCTCCTTAGTTTTGGCTTCTATTTTTTCTTTTTATTAGTTAATGCTGAAAGTAAAGGTCAAAAACTTATTTGCCAATTAGTTAAAGAAGTGAAACGATGCGATTATAATAATAATTTTTTTGGTACGTAAATCAAAGTAATTGATTAGTTAGATTTATCTTAATACTGTACTGTATAGCCTTTTTTATAGTCCACTGCACGACGTAGGCCTCCTACAAAGGGTGATTGGAACATATCCGCTACAGTGCGGGTTAGTAGATTCACATACGCGATCGAATATCTTCAACGGACGTATGCAGATTGCCTCACAATTTTTTATCTTAATAAACGTTTTTATTTTGATAAAGATGTCGGGTACGAAAAGTTTTACACTATATTGCGTAAAACCTTGTCAAAGCTAAAAGGATTTAAATTAATTTCGGTGCATACAAGAAAGTTTCTATTTTTTTTACCCGCGGTTTATGTCACTTTCCGTCTTTCAAACACGAGGCCCTACCTTACCACCGTTAAAAAAGGAGATGGAAAATAAAAAAAAAAAAAACAAAAAAAAAAGATTTGGCTTTTGTTCGATTCGACAGTTGTTTTTTTTTGACATTTCCTAAAGAGCACTCTAGAATAGCAAATAGCAGAATTTTTCCTACTTACTTAACACTTATCGTTATATTATGGAACATTTACGCAATATCATTATAATTTATAGCTTATGTGTTATTCTGATGTATAAGCTATATTATTGCAAAGTTTCATCTCAATCCGTTTTGTAGTTTTTGCGTGAAAGAGTAACAAACATCCATCCATCCATCCTCACAAACTCACAAACTTTCGCGTTTATAATATTACTAGTTTTTACCCGCGGCTTCGCCCGGATACGCAATATATCATTATAATTTATAGCCTATGTGTTATTCTGATATATAAGCTATATTATTGCAAAGTTTCATCTCAATCTGTTCAGTAGTTTTTGCGTGAAAGAGTAACAAACATCCATCCATCCATCCATCCATCCATCCATCCATCCTCATAAACTTTCGCGTTTATAATATTAGTAGGATAGTATAGTATAGTAGGAAGTAGGATAATTAAAAATACTTTTCTAACAAGTGACCTGTCCAGTTTTATTTTACTATAAGTCTCCGCAGGTAAAGTAGCAGGCTGAAGCTGGTAGGTAATATCATTACATTGTTTAAAACAAAGTCGCATCCCAGTCTGTATGTCCCTATGTATGCTTATTTCTTTAAAACTACGTAACGGATTTCGATGCGGTTTTTTTGATAGATATAGTGATTCAAGAGGAAGGTTTGTAACGTATAATACACCTGTGCAAAGCCGGGGCGGGTCGCTAGTAAATTATATACGTTTTGGTATTAAAATGAGACCCTTCACTTTCATTCTAACAACACAATAAATCAACGAAAATCTCACCAACTGTCACTGCACAATGGATCATCTATCACGGCGTTTAGGACGAAATTGCAATGATGTACTGCCATAAAACAAAAGATAAATACAAGCCTTCATCTGCCGATACAATTTGAACCATATCACGTATAGTTTAGAGTGATATTACTGTGTTTTGTGAGGAATAGGATTTCAATTTTGTGCTTCCGTGGGTGATGATGGATGCACGCTCTTCTGGCATGTTGATTGAACCGTGTACTGGTTGCAAATGTGTAGAAATAGGTAGGATATTAAAAGCTCCATGCATGTCTACAATTTTGAAATACAGGGTTATTCTTAATCAATTAGCATCCTTATTTTTGACCGACGAAACGAAGGAGGTACTGAATTCGACGCTTATAGGGTTATTTCTAATCAATTAGTATCCTTTTAGAGTCTTATTCTGTACATCAAAACTAACAAATTTTGTTCTGCGACTTTTGTCAAAACTAAAAAAAAAATGGTGTTCCATAGAAAAATATCGTTCACCCGCGACAAAATGTATGGGAACAGCTGATTTTTTGATTTGTTTGTTGACTTTTACATGTCATAGAATTTTATTTATTTATTTATTTAATAACTAAAACGGCACAATGGTTACCACTTACATTAGTTAGTTAGAATAAAAGTTAATAAGAATAAGTCCCTAAAATGATGCTAATTGATTAGAAATAACCCTGTACATATTTTTTTATGTTTAACCACGCATAACTATGTCAAAAGTGGTCCGATTTTGATAACATTTTTACATTGGTTGGTATACTTCGGGTTTGGTCCCATTTAAATTTTATCAAAATTGGTTCGGCCAATTTTGATAAATCAACAATAATGTGAAAAGTGCAACATCAATACGTGCGAACTATTCGCGAATTGTGTACACGACTGAAGTCAGTCATGCCATTTTTTGCGGAAAATAATTATGTACATCAAAACTAACAACTTTCGTTCTGCCACTTTTGTCAAAACTCAAAAAAACAGGTGTTTCTTTCATTGTGTCACGGGTGAACGATATTTTTCTATGAAACGACATTTTTATTTGAGTTTTAACAAAAGTCGCTGAATAAAAGTTGTTAGTTTTGATGCACAGTATAAGCCCCTAAAAGGATGCTATTTGATTAGGAATAACCCTGTATACCATACAAGAGATAATGCAAAAAATTATCGAGGTTAGACCATTACCTTGCGCATTATTTAATTATTTGTTTTGGAAAATGATTTTACTATTATTTTCTATAATAACAATCACTATTTAAAGGCTTTCCATATTTAAGGATCCTATTATTTTATTATCTTTGACATTTATCTTTGATTGTAAAATATGACGGCGTGATGGTGATTTTAAACAAAAGTCATATTAAAATACATAATTCCATAATAGATAATTTAATGCTTAACTATTATGGAATTTCGTATTTTTTAATAATAAGGACTAGAGTAATAGAAAGCGTACTTAAATAGCAAGATAAATTTTTCCCTTATAAAAATGAAATTTACACTTTGTCCGTTGTTAAAATGAAATTTATTTATTTATTTGGTACACAAAACAGAATACAGTCAATAATATGCTTAAATATTGTAGTGATAAGAACTATGAGCTGAACCATATTCCAAAACATGTGAACACATCATGATTAATATAAAACAGTACTTAAGTATTTGGTAAAATACTATTGATATTAAGTAGGTTAATACAACAACAAAGTAATTTAATTATAACTACATTCACGGTGAACCGTAAATGCAATCCTCCTCACGTCTCTTTTAAATTTTGGTAAATTTGAATCGAAAATGTCTATTGCGTTATGGTGTATCTTAAGAATTTCGTTGAACTGGCGACACATTCTAATGACTGGATTGTAAAAAGAAGTATTGTTCTTATAGACGCGCAGGTAAAAGGTTTTAGGTTTGATGTAATAGCTGCTTCGGACTTTAGGAGTTACATTGAAATCTATACTTCCCAAAAGGAAGGGAGAATCTATTTGTGAGTGTATTATTTTAAAGAGGCAAACAAAATCAAAGTAAGTGCGGCGAGTTTCAAGAGTTTGTAAATTAAATTTTTTCAACTTATCGCAGTACGACTTAAATTTACGATTTAAAATGTAATGTGTATTTAAAATGTGTTAGAAAAAGATGCACATACACCCGAACTTACGTAATTTTGAAGGGTTTCACAAACTAGCACTGAGCTATCTCGGCTGTCCAAATTAAAAAAAGGGTTAAAAGAAGGAAGGTAAATGATTAGAGATTTGAACCTTATATGACTGCCTCGGTGGCTCAGTGGTTAGTGACCCTAACTTCTGGATCAAAGAGGCCTGGGTTCGATCCCCACCCAGGGCAAATATTTATGTGATAAACATAAGTGTTTGCTCTGTGTCTGGGTGTTATTTAGTTACTATCTATATAAGTATTTATTTAAAAAAGTATATGTAAGTCTCTGGCAGCCATATCACAAGCTTTGCTTAGTTTGAGGTCAGAGGCTGTGTGCAAGATGTCCCCAAATATTTATTTATTTATTTATGATGGAATTAGAGGGTTTAAATTTCCAATCATGCTGCAAATGATAAAGTGGACCAAATTTCAACCATTATGACATTCCAACTTGTGATTTTGACGTATGCCGACAGACAATGCGTTTTTTTGTTCCACTTACTCTCGCGTATGCTGTACAACCTGTCGGGCTAGGACGCGCACGAAGTAATATTTCTTTTGACGTATCAGAACGAGACAGCGTTATGACAAAGTATATATTTGTCACTTTTCCACACATCGACATGAGTTCTTTTCGTGGGTTTTCGTGGTCGCATGCTGAACTAGCAGATATGAATAGGACCGCCGTAACGTTGTTTTTATTTGAGTCAAACTTAGCAAGGTTTCTATTACTATAGTCCTTATTCTGAGGTTATGGCAACGAATTTATTTACCTTTTTATTTAATTAAAAATAAACTCCTACACGTCCTTGGCGTACAGCGTTTGACAGTATTACGACTAGCCACTGAAGATTAATAGCACAGTGTGTAAACTAATTATTCTAAAACACATCTGAGGCAAGTGATTACTTAGCAGACTTTCGAATAATCAGTGAGTACCGCTAAACCGTGCTTAACCTTAATCCAGAGTCAAATTTTGTGGAAAATTAAGCACTTGTTTAACTTTTAAGACGAGGCATCGGGCCGAGAAACACGAAAACAAGTACTTTTGAATGCGCGATGTGAGAGGACGAATGATATTTATTAAAATTTAAAATATATCATAGATAAGGAAAAGTCTTGAAAAATTTTATGAACCGGGCACAATTTTGAAAAGTGACCGGATTTATTAAAAAAAAACTTACAAATTTCTCATCGAAAAAAAGTTTAATAATTCGAATGCTCAAAATTATCAGCGACAACACCCCATTATTATTTTTTTGAATAAAATAGCTAGATGATTTTTCTATTTTACAGACCAAGATTTTTTTTTATGTGTACATTATGAGTAATTAATTAAAAACTCACTGCCGCTCGCCGCTCTGGCGCGATCCTGTCGAGCGCGGCCGCGTAAAATTCGTCCAAGTGAAGGGGCGTGGTACTCGATTTTTGAGAAATAATATTTTATCAATGCGTCACCTTAACTTGTTTTTACTGCTCCCGCTGACTTGTTCATACTCATACTTATTTATTGGCAAATTACAAGTCATTTTACAGAAAAAGTTATTTTAAGCAAACATAGATGCTATAATTACAATATGAATATAGAGTGATTATGAATTAAAAATAAAAACTTGCGGTAGTGGTGGTTGTATATAACCAGCAATATGCTGAGTTGGGATCGGTTTCGTGGCAAAGCATTGGGTATGAATTGTTCTATTTTTAGTTGTTTTTCGTGTTTTATTTTTGTGTATCCAATTGTTTTGTCCTGAATAAAATTTTCCGTATTTGAATCGTCGTTTAGAAAATATTGTACACCTGACTCATTTTAATAGTTTATAAGCATGCGAAGCGTATTCGTTCCCGGATGGCAAATTTTTTTTCATCTCTCCAGATGTTTATTAGTTTGGATGTTAATTCTTCTCTATAGGTTGCATTATTCAAGAAATCTTTACGAAATTTGATACACAGTTTCTATATCTGTCCGGATGTATTTTTTTAGTTTGGATGTTGGTTCTTCTTAACAGGTCGCATTTTTCAAGAAATCTTTTCGAAATTTGATACACAGTTTCTATATCTGTCCGGATGTATTTTTTTAGTTTGGATGTTGGTTCTTCTTAACAGGTCGCATTTTTCAAGAAATCTTTACGAAACTTGATGCACAGTTTCTATATCTGTCTGGATGTTTGTTAGTTTGGATGTTGGTTTCTATTAACAGGTCGCATTTTTCAAGAAATCTTTACGAAACTTGATGCACAGTTTCTATATCTGTCTGGATGTTTGTTAGTTTGGGGTTCCTCTTAACAGGTCGCATTTTTCAAGAAATCTTTACGAAACTTGATGCACAGTTTCTATATCTGTCTGGATGTTTGTTAGTTTGGGGTTCCTCTTAACAGGTCGCATTTTTCAAGAAATCTTTACGAAACTTGATACACAGTTTCTATATCTGTCTGGATATTTGTTAGTTTGGATGTTGGTTCCCATTAACAGGTCGCATTTTTCAAGAAATCTTTACGAAACTTGATACACAGTTTCTATATCTGTCTGGATATTTGTTAGTTTGGATGTTGGTTCCCATTAACAGGTCGCATTTTTCAAGAAATCTTTACGAAACTTGATGCACAGTTTCTATATCTGTCTGGATGTTTGTTAGTTTGGGGTTCCTCTTAACAGGTCGCATTTTTCAAGAAATCTTTACGAAATTTGATAAACAGTTTTTAAGTCGGCAGCGATTTTTATTGGGGTGTTATTTCTTACAATATTTTTTTTTTTTTTTGCAAAAAGTAGCCTGACCGACTTCACCTGTGAACTGAATTCGCGAATATTTCGCACGGATCGATGTAGCATTTTCACATTATTGTTGATTTATCAAAAATGGCTTAGCCGATTTCGATAAAATTTAAATGGGACCAATTTAAAAGTATATTCTTTCCAATAAAAAAAGAATGATTGAAATCGGACGAATATGAAAAAAGTTATGCGTGGTTTTACATAAATAAAATATATACAATGTGTTTGTCTATCGGTGTCGGAGCCTTAAGCGGTGACATATACGGCAAATATTGAATAACTTTTACTGTGGTATCAACTCTCAAAACGCAAAAAAACAGCTTATCCATACTTTTTGTCGAAAGTCTTATAAAAAATTGTACGGACAGCAGTTTTTTTTACGTTATTAGAGTCGCGAAAAGTTGTTCTAAATTTGCCATAGATGTCACCGCTTAACGCTCCGACACCGGTAGACAAACACATTGTATATACGCGTCGAATTGAGTACCTCCTCCGGTGGTTCGTCGGTCAAAAAGGGAGAGATTATGTAGCTCTAATTATGTTATGAACCGATTTTGATAATATTTTGGAAGGAGGCTTCATATCCAAATTTCAAATCCTAGCACATTTGTGAGTATGAACCCAAATCTCTGTCTACGCATCAACGCAACATCGAAGCTCGCGCGCTGGCCGCCACCGCGGCACCGTCGCCCCCGCGCGCCGCCTCTTACCCTGGGCTCATTTATAAGGGCATGCGACCGCCCGCTCTCTATCTTTTCGCTGCGACCACAGCGACGCTACAGCCTGCCTACAAGTATTAATATTTACCTACTCGCTTGTCAGTCGATTCATGTATTTTAATCTAAGTAAAACATTAGGTATACAGTCCACTTATAACAGCAAAGGTTTATTATTACCACCCCTACAATTAGGGATAGGGAATTAGGTCAGTCTTATTTTCCCAAAAAAGCGAGACAAGACGTGCCCGACGATTTTACTGCAGAATATTTTTTCATTTGCAATTTTTGCATTATACTCGCAAGGTCTACTATTCACAGAACAACTAGTAATTTGTTATTATTTTCCCTTAAAAAAAAATTCTCACATCAGCTAAGCCAAGAATGTGTGATATGAGCCAAGTCTAGTCAAATCTCTGTTTCAAATAAATGTTTAGTGTATTTTCGCTATCTTGTTGTAGGCAAATAAGTTTAAGGGGATTAAAAAAAATACACAATTATTAATATTACAAAATATTCAAAACACTTCACTAATAAATAACACCCTGCGCTACTCTGTTCGACACGTTTTTCGCCTCTCAACGAAGCATCTTCAGGACGTGTTGACTCTTAGAGGTCGCTCGCAAGAATGACTGCGCGCCGCGCCGTCACCCCTTATGTACTACCGCCCGCTAAAAAATAAAAATATTTTTTTTTACTGCCCACAAACTTATTTGCCTACAACAAGATAGCGGAAATATACCAAATATTTATTCAAAACAAACATTTAAAGATGAATTTCCGCAAAGTAACGCCTGATTCAATCAACTATCCAAGCCCAGTCATTTTCAATATATGTAATACGAATAGTACAAACAAGTACGTCTGTCAGGTCTCCATTACCCGGCGGGAGACAAATAGGACAAATAACATTGTACCCACTTGACGTGGGCAATTTCGTCTACTTGTTACTTAGGGCCCAGCTATCATTGATCCGCTTTCGTCTTGGAATAAAACCGCTGTATGAAGTATCCGAGTATATCGATATTTTCACTCATCTTTAGTTTTCAGTTTAGACCTCCACTTTACGCAACTTTTCAGACTTTTTTAGGACACTACTGATGGACATAGGGCTCCCATGGATTTCCGATAATGCAGGTTGGAAGCGGCTTGCATCCAGCGCGTTTCTGCGATCTTTATTAATATCGTCAGTCCACCTAGTCAGTGGACGTCCTACGCTGCCCTTGCTGGTCCGTGGTCTTCATTCGAAAACTTTACGGCGCCATCGGTCATCCGTTTCTCGAACTATGTGCCCTGCCCACTGCCACTTTAATTTGCTAATCTGCTGGGCTGGGAACTGGCTCGTCGGCGGATCTCTTCATTTTTCGCCGTCTAAGCACTTCATTTTCCTGCGTAATTCGTACAAGCTGTGTTTTATTAAAGCAGAAGCTAGCACAGCCTAATAAGGAAGTCGTGGTGGTTTAGTGGCAGTAACAATCGAGAGGTCGTAGGTTCAAATCCCGGTCCCGTGCCGATGAGCTCTTTGGAATTCATTTACGGATTCTCATACCACTGGCTTTTCGGTGAAGGAAAACATCGTGATGAAATCTGAATTTGACCGTAGAAGAAATTAGATAGCGTGTGTGAATCCACCAACCCGCACTGGGCCAGCGTGGTGGATATGGCCCAATCACCCTTCGTGGTTAGGCCTACATCCTGCAGTGGACTAATCATAAGGCTGGTACATGACAGTACAGAATAAATTAAAATAAATTAAAACAAAAAATACCTATTTTGTCATGTTAATATTAACATAAGACCAGTACATTAATAATAAGAATAGTCTATCGGTTATGTAACATTTTTAAAAATGCCTATATACTTTGCCCTTTGGGTCTATATGACCCGATGTCACAGTCCGCGTAATTATTTTCGCGTCAACGGCACCGGGTTAAGAAAAAAATCCTGTATGTTTCGAATGATGTCACGTCCAGCTGCATTTTTACTGCGGCGTGACGTCATAAACCACCAGTCCCAAATTTTCGCGCGCTTTGTCAATTCTTGATCGATTGACAAAAGGAAATAAGCCGGAAACATACTATCGAACGCGGCTTAAGCCGGAAACATACTATCGGACGCGGCTGACGGACGCGACTGACAGCCGCGACTTAGCAATGTGCACAGTTTTAAAACATCCGGTGTGCCAGATCGCTCGCGGACGTCCGAACGCTCAAGGACGTCCGAAGGTGACGTCCGCGACTTATATCCATTAGTGTGCACGGTTCAGTGTACTTTCATAGTCTAGGTTGCGGCTGTCAGTCGCGTCCGTAATCCGCGTCTGATAGTATGTTTCGAGCTTTACAGACGTGACTGACAGCCGCAACTTAGCAATGTGCACAGTCTTAAGACATCCGGTGTACCAGATCGCTCTCGGACGTCCGAACGCTCAAGGTCGTGCGAAGGTGACGTCCGCGACTTATGTCCGATAGTGTGCGTGGCTCAGTGTACTTTCATAGTCTAGATACTTATCAGTCGCGGCTGTCAGTCGCGTCCGTAAGCCGATTCCGATAGTACGTTTCGAGCTATACGTGCCCTTTTTTTTACAAATCTGACTGATTACAAAACTGTTAAGCTGGAAACATACTATTGGGCGCGGCTTACAGACGCGATTGGACAGCCGCGATTGATAGGTATCTAGATAATTATTGTACACTGAGCCGTGCACACTATCGGACATAAGTCGCGGACGTCACCTTGGGTTGACCTTGAGCGTTCGGACGTCCGAGAGATCTGGCGCGCCGGATGTTTTAAGAATGCTAAGTCTTGACCGTCAGCCGCGTCCGATAGTTTGTTTCCAGCTTTAACTGTGGGACTTATTGTGATATTTTTTCTTTTATAATCGTCATACTTGAGCCCTTAATTATTATTATCAGTGAAATTGCGATAAAAGTGAGAATTATAAATGTTACATAAACTTTGTATGCAATTATTTGTTTTGTTAAAACAATAAGCAGTTCGTCAACTCCAGCGAATATGCGGAACCAATGTAATTGAAACAACAGGCCCCAATTACGCCAAAAATAAAATTTCTGTAAAATAATAAAACAGCTAATCGGACAAACAAAGAGACAGGCAGAATAGGCAGGCGTCTATTTGGAACAAAGGTGAGTCTGTTTATCTCTGCTTGTCCGACCTCTGTCAGGAAATATTTCTTAAGCCGTCAGTCATAGTGAAATTTCCTTGAAATGCAGGATTATAAAAAAGAGTTTACTAAACCGAAAGTGGGGAATTCAGACAATCAGAATGAAGGGACATAAGAGGCGTCCACATCATCACATAGGCGTTCACATCATTAGAAGTATCCATGTTTGATTGCGGGTAGGCGTGGGTGGTCGGGCGAGGAGAATAATAACACAAAGTTATGTTATGCGTTATAATTTCAATCAGATTCCAATCCTCGGCACAAAATAGGTCTTGAATCAAACAGTCCAATCATTGATCACTCCAATATTAGATGACACTCCACCATAAACGTACCACGCGGTCAGATGCAAACCAATTGCCATCAAGTTATGGAATGGCGGCCGACGACCAAGGAAGTTTCATACGAGAACATGAAACTTCCTTGCCGACGACCTCTCGCCGCTACACTATCGCTCAATGTTGCGTTCATTGAGGGTTGCGTTAGAGTAAACTACAATGACAGTTCCCTCTCGGTGAATTTGACAGCTGACAGTTGCCACTGCTGTTTACTCTCAACATTCAAACGCGCCGTCAAGTATAAACAATGTATAAACAAATTATACAATCTATAAAATCTATCTTGATCTCTGCGACAGCTGTCAGAAAAATCACGCCTATGAAGTCCTGAATTTCTTAATAGTACAGACAGTACCTGTCAATGTCATACTTTATGGGCATGCCGATTAGTGATGGGCGACGAATGCGAATGATCGTGACCATAGAGTTTTAGATAGTTTTATTAAGTATCGATAGTTTATACTAACGATATTTTAAATAAAACTTAATTTATCATTAATTTTAGTGTATATTTTAATATCATAACATTATTAACATGTGTATATACTTGATCTTAAATTAAAGTGAGTAAATTGAATCCAAATCCTCACCCACTCATGTAACATTTGGCTCAAAGGCCGTGTTACCAGGCCATAAACTAAAACAGGCACGCCGCCATCTTGTTTGAAACTAACCTCCATTCTCTGCATTACGAGTGCCGACGCCAAAAGTAAATAAAATCCAATTTCTCACCTACAACTACTCATTCGATTTCATTAAAACATTATTTGATAATCGATTTTTTCCACCACTATCCCAACTCTAAAAATGTCAATCTTATATGTCAATGTCACTGTCGCAGAGATCAAGCTATGTTTTATGCAGTATAGGCCAACTATTGGGCCAAACCAAAATTCCAACATCCAGTCGAGTAGAAATCACTTTTAGCGATAAGGCCGCCTCTTGTTACACGCTATAGGCAGTTTTAATGTTTAATCTGTGTATGTTTCTTTGTGTTAACAATAAATAGTTGATCTATTTTTCAATCGTCGCATAAAACATTGCAACTCAGGATCGACAAAATGTTTGAAACCTGAAAAATTCTCTAGTGTTTTGGGTAAGTCTTATAGTAAAAGTTATTCATAATTATGTTTCGGTTTGATGACCTCATTTCGGCTTACTACATTTTTGAATAACTTAATATTTTAAAGTGGACTTTTCAAATAGCCCACTACAGAGTGTAGGCCGGTCTTCAAAGGGCTATTGACTACTATTGAGCTATTTACACACTGGTTCAGTAGTTGTACATGCCAGTGTTTTTCAATCATTTTCATGGTGCCCTTTTACACTATATTTTATTTGTAAACTGTTTTTCAGACGACTATGTTCAATTTTAAACAAAGTAATACTCCACATGATATATATTTTTAACTTTTTTCGATGAAAATAGAAGAAGAATTTATTAACCATGAATTTATGAATTTATGAAGCACGAAGAGTAAAACGATAGCGTAGTGAGCATGGATTTATTTTAACCGACTATAGGCGGAGGAGGTACTCAATTCGACGCGAATCCTCATTCCTCACACGAACAGCCAGAATGTGGAACGCTTTGCCTGGGTCTGTCTTCCCGTTAAAGTACAACGAGGGTGTCTTCAAATCCCGAGTAAATAGGTATCTTCTAGGTAAGCGTACTACACCCTAGACCGCACATCTGCTTAACATCAGGCAGCGTGTAGTCAAAAGCGACCCTATTCGAAATAAAAAAAAAAAAAACGCGAACATATTTTTTTATGTTTAACCACGCATAACTTTTTACGTAGTAGACCAATTTCGATAATTCTGTTTTTATTAGAAATAGCAATACTTTGAAGTTGGTCTAATTTTTTTTATAAATGAACAAAAATGTAAAAACTGCTACATCGATCCGTGCGAACTATCAAAACATCGATTCGCGAATTCTGTACACGGTTGAAGTCGATCAAGCCATTTTTCTGAAAAATATTTTTTATAGCATTTTGAAATCCGATGCTGCGCAGATCCGCTCTTAAATTTATTTTCTCGGTAAATATTCCAGGGGTCGAGACCCACACTTTGAAAACTACTGACATATTACGCCATCAACTTTATTTTCTAGGCACGTACAAGTTTCCTTACAAATGTCTTTTACTGAAATGGCAGTGCTATGAAAAAACAAGATAACATATTTAGTATCATTCAATTTAGTACAAATGGCACAAAACAAGTTGGTAGGTAGGTCTGTCATGTTTTTATCTATCAGCGGGACTCCAATATAAGACAAATAACATTGTACCACCGTGACGGGACAATTTCATTTGTTCGTAACAGACTCTTGACAATAAGACATGTTATATGTAGATATAGAGTTTTTTTTTATTCAATAGTTAATATTTTTCGCTATTTTAAGTAGGTAGTACAACTATATTTAACTCGCAGTTTTGCCTGCGTGATAATAATAGCTTGTTACATTCTTCGTCGTTTGAACCATGCAATAACATAAATATAGTTTGTAAAAAAAACTACAAAACACGCATAGGATTCATCAATTTTTTTTATATATGCATTGTCATCGGTCTTTGATAGGTGTGCAAAGTTTGAAGAAAATCTGATCGCTCAAAGTAGGTCAGAATCGAGCTCAAAGGGGTTGGTTACAAACAAGCAAGCAAGCAATCAAACATACAGGAGAAACTAATAAAATCGTTTTAAAAATGAAGTCGATCCGTTGCTTCGTTGATGCTCAAAAGAAAATAAAAAGCAAAAAAAAATAACAAACTTTTGGTCTTATAATACTGTAAGGGGAGATAAGTATGTAATTATCTTAAAATATAAGCTCAGAGGTTTACATAAAGCTTAAGCTTAAAAAAGAATGTCCTTCCTTTAATTTCTAAAGTACACAAGATAGAATCTTCAAACTTACTTGGTCCATAATCCATATTAAATCTCTCCCAAAATTATTCCGGGCAGTGTGGATTTTTTTTTATTATAAAGGAACATTGAAATTTATAAAATTATACACAGCCTAGAGTTTACTGACCTCTAAAATATATTTTTTATCCAATTATGTTTTTCTAGCTGTCTACTATCTAATGATATCTGCCCTGTGTAATTCTGTGATGACATCATACAAATTGTTTTTTTATCATCATCATAATCATCGTTACCATTTACGGATAGACTTCCGTACGCGTAACTTGACACACACTTGACAACTTATTCATTGATTTCGTGGTTTAAAAAAATACACAGTCACGTGTTTAATCATGTATCTCTCATACAGAAATTGCAATAACATAGCATGACACATTTGAAAGAAGTTTCTTTTTAAAACAAAAAATACACCTTTACTTCAAGAGGTGTTATTTTCTTCAATAGATTTCTATTTCAGCACTAGTGTAGTAGAGAATCTCAGAAAAATCTCTCACGGCAGACAATACAAGTAATTTCTGAACATGTGTAATATACTAGAGACTCCGTAGGAATGTCTACAGCAATGCCTTTTGAAGAGGCTCTGAAACATACATAAAGCAAGATACGTCATTAAGTTTACTCAATGCGTCATGAAATTTTCTTCTGTATTACAACCAAATGAATAAAATCATGTAAGTACCTATATGTTCTAGATTTTTGACGTGATAACTTCATATAAATCATTGAACGCCGGCTGCATGCACGAAAAGCCATGACTCCGCCTTAGCTGAGCGTGCAACCGAGAGCGTAGGACAAGCGATAGAGAGGCACGATAATGCCAAAGCGTTTCGCTTGTATCGCATATGATTTTACCACGTTGTAAGCGACTTTTCGAAAAAAAATAATTATCCTCCAACCTGCACTGGGCCAACGTGGTGGAAATGGCCCAATCACCCTTTGTGGGTAGGCCTACGTCCTGCAGCGGACTACTAAAAAGGCTGGTACTGTACAGTACAGTACAAGCGACTTTATTGTCCTTAAACCAACTTAACAGACAACAATTTTTTTTTGCGTCATAACATTGAAAACGTTTATTATTAAGTATTTGACACTCCGTGCGTTTTAGTCTATTTCAAATTATTATCTTTAAGAAATGAATGTCAAATATTCAGTTTCCACATCACGGGCTAAGCCAGGGATTTTGAAGTGCATCTATGGAGCCTACGTAGCCAACATTGAGAGGCCCTTTTACAAACAAAATATTATAAAACGCTTGTCCTAGACCTGCCCAGACTAGCTACTATCAAGGAAACAAGCACTTCAGACAAAGGCCTTTGACCGGGTATGGCACGAGGGCCTCATCCATAAGTTGATGCGCACCACGGCGCCGCCCGCGCTAGTTCGAGTCGCGGCGTCATCCCTTGAAGGCCGCCAGTTCTACGTGTCCGTCGAGGACGTCAGCTCCGGACACAGAAGAATTGCTGCGGGAGTTCCTCAGGGGAGTTGCACATCACCATTCTACTATGCCATTTATACTGACGACATACCGATACTGGAAGACCTCAGGCCAGGAGAACGGGGAGTCGTCCTCGCCCTCTTTGCGGACGACAGCGCTTACATCTCGTCGTCTAGAAACAAGAGAATAGCCGCTGGCAGGATCCAACGAGTCCTAGATGTCCTGCCAGAATGGCTCGATAAATGGCGGATTGCCGTCAACGTGGGCAAAACGGCAGCGCTGTTGACCGGGAAATCACCAAGACTACCACCACTTTTAAAGCCACTGCAGCTTAGAGGACAAGACATCGCGTGGGAAAGCAACTGCAAGTACCTGGGTGTCTACATCGACCGGGCCCTTCGCATGAGCTCGCAGACCTTGCACGCCGTTCACCAGGCGAAAGCTGCTCGAGCTCTGCTGCGACCCGTGCTGAGCTCTAAGCTGCCGCTGAAGACCAAAGTAGGGATCTACAAGACCTACATTCGTTCCCGGTTGACTTACGCAGCGCACGCTTGGTACGCGCTCTGCTCAGCCAGCCAGAAGAAAAAGATGCAAGTGGTGCAAAACGTCTCTCTGAGCCGGCCGGTACGTTCGCAATGACGTTATCGCCCGGAACGTGCAAATCGAAACGGTGGGGGAGTTCGTGGCTCGTCTGTCGCGTGGCATGTTTGACCGCGCGGACAATGGGCCACACCCCCACCTGAATAACATTGCGCCGCTTCACGCACGCCCCCCTGACGAACGTACATGGCGTGCCCTCCCTAGAGATCTCCTCCTGGCTGGCTCGGACACGGGGCAGGACTCTGAGGGACCAAGCGGAATTCAGAAGATAAATGAGGCCCAAAAAACGAAGAGAGTACCACCATGCCAAAGAATGGCCACCCCAGTACAACCAAGCCAAGATGTGGCCAGCGATGGCTATACAAGTGGCTAGCGAGGGTGCTGAGAGAAGCCGCCCGTCCACGCGGACGAGAAGGGTACTCGCACCCTCCCAACATTGCCCCTCAGTTTGATAGCTGAGGCGTCCAGCCTCTGAAAAGAGCGCAAGCTCGAGTCGGAATCCTCACTCCCGCCAAACACGAGGGGAGAAGAACCCGGATGATGACTTCAGACAGTTAATAGAGAGACACGGGCGAAGGCCACCGCGCCGCGGTTCAAGGTCCTGGAAGGGGGGGGGGGGGGCAGCGTAGGCACTTCTCCAGAAGAAGAAAAAATTTAATCCAACAAAACACGTGACCATCCATTATGGACTAAAGATGGCTCTAGACTGACTGTGTCAGTGAGGAACAATAGAATTACACTATTGTAAAAGCGGGAAAGTTCAGTTCTGGGCTATTGGAATGAAATATTACGTGACAATGAGCTGAGTCTATGGAATGAGGTGCGGAAAGGTTTAAACAGTCTGTAATCTCAGGTAACGTGTCTAAAATGCTGGCCACATTGAGGCTGACTTTCTGCCCAAAATACAGGTCAGCATTCTGGTCACGTGTGCTTTCTTTTAATCTCCCCGACAAATCTTTGAATAATCTTTGAATCTTTCTCTTAATTTTTTTTAATCATGTCATGGCCCGACTATATAAAGGTTTAGAACCAACTGTTCTGAATTTGATAACGCATAATACAATACAGACGTACCTACTATTGGTATTCTTTTCTCTGTTTATACATTCCTCGAGGATTGGACTGAGGTACTTAATTGAGATAATAAGTGCGGGCTTGGATAGCTCATCGTAGCATAATAGCACTGCTGAGAATTATATTATCAGTACAGGGTTATTTCTAATCAACTAGCATCCTGTTAGGGGCTTATTCTGTACATCAAAACTAACAACTTTTGTTTTGCGACTTTTGTCAAAACTCAAAAAAAATTTTTGTGTTCCATAGAAAAATATCGTTTACTTGCGACAAAATGTATGGAACAGGTGTTTTTTTTTCGAGTTTCGACAAAAGTTGTTAGATTTGATGTACAGAATAAGCCCCTAAAAGGACGCTAATTGATTAGAAGTAACCCTGTACGTGAATATTATACTTGTATGTGAAGTGGTTTTTTTTGTGAAAAATAATTATTTCATCATTTCATAATACGTCACTGAATTATTTCGATGAGAAAACAACGAAGGCAGGTTTGTTTATCGTTTTCGTTATATTTCGGGTGATTAGAACGAACGTGGTCGTTGGTATAGTAACGAATATTTTGTGCGTGTGCAAAAACATTATTCATTATTTCCCATATAAATTAGGATGGTCGTACCCCTTTATTATCCCACGAAATGTTACTATCTTTTCCGCCTCTTTAGGGACTTTGGGTTTTACTAGACGATTCCTAATGTCGTACAGTACGACCAAGATAATTAGTTAATTAATCTTCTTAAGAATAACATTCTCACAACACTCAATGGGTGCTATTGCGCGTTTTCGCTAATGTTTTTATTATTACGAAATGGGTTCTTGGATAATCAGTTAAAACGCCAATTAATCACTTTGCACTTTATTGCACACAAACACTTCACAAAAATCACAATAACACACGACACTACTAGTTCGCACAAGCACTTCACACTGGCACTGATATTCACACAAACTAGTCACTTCACAATCACTGGTATCGCACTTGAACATTGAGATGTTTTCGCTTCGACAGTAAACGAAAAAACTAAGTCCCCAAGGGTCGGCTGGCGTATTTATAACCGTTATTACAGCCTGGAATTCACTAGATAATTCGTGACATTACTAGACCTAATAAACGCTATTGTGTTAACAAGTAAACAACTTGAAAGTTCGAGACTTCCCTATTGTTTCTTCGATACGAAAACACCAAAACAATTAAACAATACACGGCAGACAAAGGCCGACCCCGCTCGAGTCACAAAACCATAAAACCGAATACAAAAGACCGGGAAACAATAGAGAACCCCAGAAACGCGATCACGTAAACATCGCAGATTACATCATAGTTACTACATACCTACAACGGGCTTGCGCCTACTGCGTTACAGTATGTATAGTCGGAATCATACAACTTGGCGGCTCTGGTGTTAGATGCAATCTGCGAAAAGCCCAATCATCTGCGCGAGTGGTTCGACCTATATGTAATGTGTAATTGATTTCTATAAATCTAAATACTCTATGTTGTCTAGAAGAAATTGCTGGACACATTAAGGCCGCCTATTAATCTACCGAAGCTCGTCAGTCGAACTATGGCGGCGCAACACCGACGCACTCACCACATGTATAAAAAACCGGCATAACTTGTCTGTTCACGAATTTCTGTAGTGATTGTTTTAGTTGGTAGTATATATAACTAATACCACAAAATTTCAGCGGAAGACTTCTTTTAAAAAATTGTGGCTTTCTACTTATTGCTTTACTTGTTGCTTTCCTAAATTGTCGTTACACTATTTTCTAACACGTCCATTTCCGACTAAGACGATCCTAAAATGAATTTTTTTTTTTCTCTAATTTTTAATCTAATTTCTAGATCAGTCATTCCATATTTAATTACACCGTAAATAAGTACAGCCTTGGCCAAAAGTATTAGGCACCCTGTATTTTCACTCTATCGTCTAAACTAATTTCACTCCTTTTTGGCATTTTTAACAAAATTAGGTGTTTTTTAGTCACATCAACAAAAACGAAAGCTTGTTAGAGTCCAGAACACAAGTGACCAAACTTCGACTGATAAGACCGAAAGAAAACCGAATCCTTTGTTTTCGGTCACCAGGTGTTTTATGACCTTAACAAAGAGCCGCTTGATATTCTAAGCAGTTATTTATGAACCCGGTAAGTCATTTAAGATAAGCACGCAGTTATTGGTTAAGTAGTAAACATGCATATTGATTTTTTTATTTATTTGTGTTATTTAGTTACTATCTATATAAGTATGTATTTAAAAATAAGTATCTGTAGTATATCAGTCTATGGCAGCCATATCACAAGCTTTGCTTAGTTTGAAGTCAGAGGCCGTGTGTAAGATGTCAAAAAATATTTATTATTTATTTATTATTATTATTTTAAAGGTGCCTAATACTTTTGGCCAAGGCTGTATAATATTTTAAGATGAATACCACAAAAACTCCAACCAATTACGAAAGTTGTTACCCAAGTTTGTAATCAACTTAGAGCAACTGTACATTCTGTACATGGATGGTAGGATACCGATATTCATCACATTAGATAGAAACCCGGACCCTCGTCGTTCCAGGATATCTTTTAATGCCCCGAAAACCTTTTAATGGCCTGGACGAGTAATTATGTGGTAAGTGCTCATTATTTCACTTTGCCATTCTGTTTCGTTCAGGATTAGACTTTTGATCAGTGATTAGGGTCTAATATGGCAGGTTAAGATCATCAAAAGGGAAACGAAAACATGAATTTAAGTAAGTAAATTTTAAAACTTATCTATAGGTATGAATTAAAAAATAATCGGTCTAGTGCGAGTTGGACTCGCGCACGAAGTGTTCCGTACCAAATGGAAGCCTCCCTTAATATATTTTATTTTAATTTAAATATTAATTTTTATATGAAACATGACACCTGTGAATATTTCAAGCATCTTACTGTTGCCGTTGTTAATATCGAGCAAAAAATCACGTTTCTAGTAGGTATGTACTGTACTGTACAGTACCAGCCTTTTTAATAGTCCACTGCAGGAGGTAGCTTAGTTACCCACGAAGGGTGATTGGGCCATATCCACCTCGCTGGCCTAGTGCGGGTTGGTGGATTCACATACGCCATCGAATTTCTTCTAAGGACGTATGCAGGTTGCCTCACGATGTTTTTCCTTCACCGAAAAGCCAATGGTGTGAAATTCCTTACATAAGTTCCAAAGAAACTCATTGGTACGGGATCGGGATTTGAACCCACGACCTCAATGGCTTTTAAATCATTATTCTATTTTAATTTAATCTTTTATTTTTAAAGAAAATATTTAACTAAATATTATGTGAATATTTCAAGTACCTGTCACCGTTATTAATATCGAGCGAAAAAATGGCTAAAAATTTAAGTTTGTCTTATGGGAGCCCTCCTTAAATATTTATTTTTTAAGTATTTGTTGTTATAGCGGCAACAGAAATACATCATCTGTGAAAATTTCAACGTTCTAGCTATCACTGTTCATGAGATACAGCCTGGGTACAGACATACAGACGGACAGACAGACAAACAGACAGACGGACAGACAGAAGGACGGACAGCGGAGTCTTAGTGATAGGGTCCCGTTTTTACCCTTTGGGTACGGAACCCTAAAAATATGTTTTGTGCATTAAAATTGGTATTTGATAAATAGTATAAATGATTATTATTTTATATACTACGGGACTAATCGCGCACTAAAATTACGAGATAAATAAATACCTCCTCATCCCGACGTTTCAGCCGAGTTGCATCGACCGTGGTCACGGGTAGACTGACACATAGTATAAATGAGATATAAATTACTTCATTAAAACTCGCGTGAGAATACATTATATTAGATAAAATACCGGTTTTAACTCACGTATGATATACGGCCGGGCCGCTGTGAAACCCGACCGGTTTCGGAGTAAATTAGTACTCCTTCTTCATCAGGGAATACGCGCACTCCCGTCGCCTGGCGCACGCGCACTAACATACGCGACGGCGGCTCGCCCGGCGATAGCTCGCGCCTCACGCGCCTCTGCTCGCGCCGCCCTCGCTGAAAGTGCTCTGCGATTTGCTTCAGGAGCTTGGTGGTGTTCTTCCGTTTCGTCTTCTGATGACCCTCCGTTTCTCAAGCAATTCGTGTCCATACAACAAACACTAACTGTGTCCAGCGCCGGAGTCTCAAAAACAACACTCGTCCGCTGCGGAGACTTCAAAACCGGTTTCCACGATGGTGCCAGCATCCAACCACTGTCACGGTTAAAGTTCGGGTGACGAGCGATTTCTATAGCCTCACGCACTTTTCGTGGAACCAGAAAACTCTCCTTAGCTAAGACGGAAGCTTTATCAAACCTTAGGAAATGGTTAGGTTCCTGTGCATGCTCCGCCACGGCGGACTTGATCGTGTCCATGTTTTTTACACTCCGGATGTGCTCAGAGAGCCGTGTAGAAATATTGCGGCAAGTTTCTCCGATGTAACACTTTCCGCAATCACACGGTATCTTGTATACACCAGGCACATTAAGTGGTTCATTGTCTTTTGGCGAACGCAACATCTGCCTGAGCTTACTCGGTGGCCTGAACCAAGTCTTAATACCATACCTCCGCTTCAGGAAATAACTGATTTTGTCAGTCACCCCCTTTACGAAAGGCAGATAAATCGGAGCGCGGTCCACAGTCGCCGGTCTCACATGCTCATTGCCGTTTGCCCAACGCCAGCACTGTCTCCAATTGTAGCCATTATCCTCAAGCACAACCTTCAGGTGATCCAACTCAGCATTTAAATATTGCCGGTCACACAAACTCAGAGCTCGGTGTATTAATGATCTTGGTACCGAGGCCAGTTGCGAGGGATGGTGGTGTGAATCTGCCCTTAAATACCGGTCTGTATGCGTCGGCTTACGATAAACGGTGTGGGATACCGATCCATCTGCTTCACGGCAAACCCGCACATCCAGAAACGGCAACACTCCATCCTGTTCCTCTTCTACCGTGAATTGGATTTTTGGATGCACCTGGTTAAGGTGTTTGGTAAATTGTGCTAAGGCATCTCGCTCAATCACAGCAAAGACGTCGTCCACATAGCGCCACCAACAGCGCGGCTTCAAGACGGTGTTTTGTAGTGCCACGCCTTCGAACCACTCCATGAAGATATTGGCTACCACCGGGGCCACAGGCGAGCCCATTGCCACCCCGTCTATTTGTAAGTAGTGTTCACCGTGCCACATGAAATATCCACTCGTCAGACAACATTTCATCCATTCGATGTATACTACGGGTAAGTCCGTACCACGAATCAGGTTTTCAATGATCGTCAGTGAGTCATTCACAGGCACATTAGTGAACAGGGATGCAACATCAAAACTCACCATTAGTTCCGTGGGCTCAAGCCTCAGATCAGCCAATAGCCCGACAAAGTGCCTCGAGTCTCTGATATAACTATCCGTGCTACCCGTAAAACGTTGTAAAACAGTTGCCATATGTCGGGATAGTTTATATGTCGGCGCATTTGTTAAGTAGTGAATTGTGGGAGGTTTTGGATGCAATGTCTTATAGCAGGTCAGATGCAATTTATTCAACTACCCTCGAAAGACATAGTAAGAAGTATAAAAACCTTTCTCGGAATTCAATGGTGCGTTCACACCAAGGAAGCAAAACACCGCAATCAGACTGTGATCGTGTTGTGATCAATCTTTCGTCACAACAGATAAGCTATGAGTCTAAAAAAGCATTGTCTCGAGGATTAAATTTCGCACCGGCTCCGAACAGAATTCCTGTGGAGACGATAATAACTAATGTCGAAGATGCGGTTTTTCGAAACAAAATCCCGCATCATGAAGCAGAATGTCTGAGACAAGACGTTGCTACTATGTTACGAAAGTCGAAACTACCTAAAAGTAACATGAGTAGAGAGGAAAGGAGTGCCCTAGCAGATCTAAGAAACAATGTAGATTTATTGGTTCTGCCGGCAGATAAGGGCAACGCGACTGTCATTGTGGATACCAAGGATTACGAAGATAAAATTCAGCAATTGGTCAGCGATGACGTCACGTATAAAAAAGTGAACTACAATCCAACCTCTCGAGTGACGTCTAAAGTAACAAAGTTGCTACAGAGCAGTAATGATGCCGATGCGCTAAAGAATTTCCGTCCCCATAATCCCACGTCTCCAAAGATATATGGGTTACCCAAGATACACAAGCCTGACTGGCCTTTACGACCTATTATAAGCCAGATAAATGCGCCGACATATAAACTATCCCGACATATGGCAACTGTTTTACAACGTTTTACGGGTAGCACGGATAGTTATATCAGAGACTCGAGGCACTTTGTCGGGCTATTGGCTGATCTGAGGCTTGAGCCCACGGAACTAATGGTGAGTTTTGATGTTGCATCCCTGTTCACTAATGTGCCTGTGAATGACTCACTGACGATCATTGAAAACCTGATTCGTGGTACGGACTTACCCGTAGTATACATCGAATGGATGAAATGTTGTCTGACGAGTGGATATTTCATGTGGCACGGTGAACACTACTTACAAATAGACGGGGTGGCAATGGGCTCGCCTGTGGCCCCGGTGGTAGCCAATATCTTCATGGAGTGGTTCGAAGGCGTGGCACTACAAAACACCGTCTTGAAGCCGCGCTGTTGGTGGCGCTATGTGGACGACGTCTTTGCTGTGATTGAGCGAGATGCCTTAGCACAATTTACCAAACACCTTAACCAGGTGCATCCAAAAATCCAATTCACGGTAGAAGAGGAACAGGATGGAGTGTTGCCGTTTCTGGATGTGCGGGTTTGCCGTGAAGCAGATGGATCGGTATCCCACACCGTTTATCGTAAGCCGACGCATACAGACCGGTATTTAAGGGCAGATTCACACCACCATCCCTCGCAACTGGCCTCGGTACCAAGATCATTAATACACCGAGCTCTGAGTTTGTGTGACCGGCAATATTTAAATGCTGAGTTGGATCACCTGAAGGTTGTGCTTGAGGATAATGGCTACAATTGGAGACAGTGCTGGCGTTGGGCAAACGGCAATGAGCATGTGAGACCGGCGACTGTGGACCGCGCTCCGATTTATCTGCCTTTCGTAAAGGGGGTGACTGACAAAATCAGTTATTTCCTGAAGCGGAGGTATGGTATTAAGACTTGGTTCAGGCCACCGAGTAAGCTCAGGCAGATGTTGCGTTCGCCAAAAGACAATGAACCACTTAATGTGCCTGGTGTATACAAGATACCGTGTGATTGCGGAAAGTGTTACATCGGAGAAACTTGCCGCAATATTTCTACACGGCTCTCTGAGCACATCCGGAGTGTAAAAAACATGGACACGAACAAGTCCGCCGTGGCGGAGCATGCACAGGAACCTAACCATTTCCTAAGGTTTGATAAAGCTTCCGTCTTAGCTAAGGAGAGTTTTCTGGTTCCACGAAAAGTGCGTGAGGCTATAGAAATCGCTCGTCACCCGAACTTTAACCGTGACAGTGGTTGGATGCTGGCACCATCGTGGAAACCGGTTTTGAAGTCTCCGCAGCGGACGAGTGTTGTTTTTGAGACTCCGGCGCTGGACACAGTTAGTGTTTGTTGTATGGACACGAATTGCTTGAGAAACGGAGGGTCATCAGAAGACGAAACGGAAGAACACCACCAAGCTCCTGAAGCAAATCGCAGAGCACTTTCAGCGAGGGCGGCGCGAGCAGAGGCGCGTGAGGCGCGAGCTATCGCCGGGCGAGCCGCCGTCGCGTATGTTAGTGCGCGTGCGCCAGGCGACGGGAGTGCGCGTATTCCCTGATGAAGAAGGAGTACTAATTTACTCCGAAACCGGTCGGGTTTCACAGCGGCCCGGCCGTATATCATACGTGAGTTAAAACCGGTATTTTATCTAATATGAGATATAAATTAATTAAATATGTATATTTTCGAGAGCAAGAAGAACTCTCAAAGTGTACATTTCTTCACGATGATGTCTTCTTACGTCATTGGATAGAGTTTTGGAGATTTGGAAGATAGTGGTTATCAACAAACACTTAACTTGGATAACAAAGATATTGTGGTCAATTGTAAAAGCGCCATCCTAAATTAAATAGCTAATTTTAAATATCGTCCCCCCTTTAAATGCATATAGTGAGAAAGAAACAGCAATATTGTACTTTGTTATTAAATATACAATGGCTTTATTATTATATACTACGGGACTAATCGCGCACTAAAGTTACGAGATAAATAAATACCTCGTCATCCCGACGTTTCGGCCGAGTTGCATCGACTGTGGTCACGAGTAGACCGTGTAGTCGACCGTGACCGTGACCGTAGATAGTCTGAATCGACCGATGCCACTCGGCCGAAACGTCAAGATGAGGAGGCATTTATTTATCTCGTAATTTTAGTGCGCAATTAGTCCCGAAGTATATAATTTGTTGTAGTATATAATAATGTGTTCAAATCGCGAAAGTTTACAACAATATACAATGGCGCCTTTAAAATTGGCATCATTTTCTATGATTTTAAAGTTAATTTAAACATGTTAACACAGTTTAATCGTGTTATTTGCACTGTTAAACTTGCGTTTAAAGCGTGCGTAAAACTTTTGTGGTAAGACGGCAAAATTTTTGTTAACGCAAAATTGAGACATTTTTCCGCGTTAGGCTATCGTGACTTACTTAGATTTAGATGTGTTGTTATTTATTTTACTTAGAGTCTTTCATCGCAAAACTAACAGAAAACTTTTACGCTCACTGAACAAGCTCTCCACGAGACCTTAAGCCCAAAATACATCGCACATTAAGACGTGAATACACTTACCGAATCCGATTGACGAAAAAGGATAATTCCACTTAATAATAAACGAACATAAAAGCTTCAATAAATGGATTTACCCACGTCCGCTGTATTTTTCACTGCGTTTTTATTTAGAGGTAAAATTGGCCATTAGTGACCTTTTTGGACTCCATTAGTCCACAAACAACAAAATGGACGATAATGTCAAAACTCCACCAAAGTGATGCGGAGCGGAGATGTTTGCTTGAGTTTTATCTCACGTAGACGAGAGGGGTTTGGCAAAATATTTTTTCCTGCATAAAACTGTACAAAAAAAAAAAATTTTTTTTTTATTAATGACAATACTACACTACTACTACATAGAAAGCAATTGGATCATCCACAGACCTTGAAGGTCTAAAGATAATCCAAGTGCTCAAGCCCACTGCCAGTTGGCAGCGTGCCCAGCAAGCTGGCAGCATTGCCACGCTGAATGGCACAAAATGTATGGAGACTGGTATAATAATAATCAAAAATTCTAACCATAACACATTTCGAGAAAGTTCATTCAT